>CM038677.1:304294564-304742679 GCA_021605205.1 Aegilops longissima
GGGCCCCACCACTAACACTTTGAGCGAAATTCTATCATGTGTTTGTTCCGCTCATTCTAGAAGCCAACCTTTTGTTTTCGATTGTGATATTTGAATTGTTTCTAAGGCAGATGTTGTTTCCATATCTTTATCTAAGTGGCTTCTCACCTTAATGGACGGTGATGATTAACTTTGAATTCATTCGCTCATTCTTGTTCAATGTTTATTGTGAAGACTATATGTTGCAATTTCTATCCGCTGATTCTACTTATCAATTTGTCTATCAAAGGACTAACGGATGTCACCTCTTCAGATGGCTCCGCCAACGCCGCCTCAATCCGGATCGCAATGATGGGGATCACCAACCTCCACCTCCACCTCCACCTCCGCCTCCAGAGGCCCGGCAAGCTATCATGGCAGCCACCAATGCCAATGCTCGATGATTTTGCAGCTCTTGCAAGAACGCACTCAGGGCAAGGCAATCAAGGAAATCAAGGTCAAGGCAACAATCAGCCACACTTTGCTACTCTCACCGTTCCTCGCTAATCAGCCAAGTCTTTCGGTTTACGTGTTGAGGCCACAGACGCCGATGATTGGTTAGTGGACATCTGCAAGCACTTTGATCAGAGCAATGTCGGACCGAGGACTTTGTCAAGTTTGCATCATTTCAACTCAAGGATCAAGCTGCCGAGTGGTTCCAGAATACAAAGATTCCAGAGGAGGTCGTGTCATTACAGGATGAGTTCCGCCGTGATTTCAGAGCTCATCACATTCCAAAAGTGTTGTTGAGAGCAAGCGTGAGGAGTTCCGCAATCTCAAGCAAGGCAACATGTCCGTCTATCAATACAATATCCAGCCCGAAGCTCGCTTGCTTTGCTAAGCAAGACGACTGATGAGAAGAGTATGATCTATCAATTCAGAGGTGGTCCGAGAGAAGATCTGCAATTACCTCTTGTGCTGTTTGAGCCGATAAGTATGATGATTTCTACAACATGGCTCAAGCAAGAAGCTGCACAGCTCAAATGCGAGGCTTCTAAGAAGAGAATCAGGATGCAGTTCAGTCCTCTTCGTCCTCTCAAGTGGCAGCTAAGCAGCAAGTTTTACCTGCCCCCTCCTCCGCTCCGGCCACCTTTACCAAAGAGAAGAACTCAGTGGCCGTGGATCTTCCCACCCACCCAACCCAAGCTATCGTAACAAGTCTAATTCTCAAGTTCCAAGGTCAAGTGCTCCTTACCACCGTCCGCTCTCTCGAGGTCACTTGCAACAAGTGTCGCAGAAGGGTCACTATGCGAACAAGTGCTTCAACCAGAGGCGCCTTCCGCCTCCTCCTCCTGTGAAATCTTCCAAAGAATGCAAAGGTCAAGCATAATCCAAAGTATGCCAAGGTCAATATGATGAATGCAGCTCAGGCAGAGGATTCTTCAGATGTGCTAATGGGTAATCTTCTTGTTAATGATATTCCTGCAAAAGTCTTATTTGATACTAGTGCATCGCATTGTTTCATGTCGAGACCGTTTTTTTGCCAAGCATGATTTCACTTCGGAATTCTTGGTTAAACCTCTAGCAATTGTTTCTCCGGGCAAGCATATGAGTTCTAGCTTGGTGGTTCCGAATGTCGGTATCAAGATGGGCGACTATAGATTCCTGTCTAAACCAATTGTTCTCGGTGATTCGGATATTGATCTTATTCTCGAATGGATCGCTTTATCAGACAAAGCTCAGATTGATTGTGCTGCTGTGGAAATTCAATTGACTCACTCTTCTAATGATGTGATCATCTATGCCGCCGTGATGAAACCATTCGGTTGTTTTCTCTCAATGAGAAGGGCGAACTGAATGCTATCTCTCGATTCCAATGCTTGTGAGTACCAAGATGTCTTTCCGTAAGAGCTTCCGGTATGCCTCCTCATCGCCGCTTGAGTTCAAGTATCGATCTTGAGCCCGCATCGAACCCGCTTGCAAGCGCCCATACAAGCTTGGACCTGATGAGCTGAAGGAATTGAAGAAGCAGCTCGATGAACAAGAGCGTCTGGTTTGATCGCACCGAAGTTCATCTCCTTGGGGTTGTGGTGTTCTTTTGTCCGAAGAAGGATGGTACGGACCGACTTTGCGCCGATTACCGCCCATTGAATAAGAAGACAATCAAGAACAAGTATCCACTTCCCAACATCAATGAGCTTTTCGAGCAACTTAAAGGTGCTACAGTTGTTCTCTAAGCTTGACCTTCAGATGGGGTATCATCGATTCGATTCGTGAACAAGATATTCCCAAGACAAAGATTCGTAATGCTTTGGTTCTTATGAATATACCGTCATGTCTTTCGCCTTGTCAATGCTCCTCCAACTTTCTCTCGGATGATGAACTTCATATTCAACCCCTACACCAATGAATTCGCCTTGGTCTATCTTGATGATATTTTGGTCTTCCAAGAATAAGAAGGATCATGCCAAACATTTGCGATTGGTGCTAGACAAGCTCGTAGAGTACCAATTCTATGCTAAGTTCTCCAAATGTGAATTTTGGCTTGATGAAGTGATTTATCTTGGTCATATCATCTCTGCCAAGGGCATCGCTGTTGATCCCGAGAAGGTGTCCGCAATTGTGAATTGGGAACCTCCTCAGAATGTCAAGCAGCTCCGCAGCTTTCTTGGTCTTGCAAGCTATTGTCAAGATTCGTTGAGAACTTCTCCAAGATTGCAAAGCCTCTTTCCAACCTTCTCCGTAAGCATGTGAAGTATGTCCGGTCTCCCGAGTGTGACGTTGCTTTCAATACCCTCAAAGAGAAACTCGTCACAGCTCCCTGCTCGACTCCTCCCGATGAATCCAAGCCATTTGAAGTTTTCTGTGATGCTTCTCTTCAAGGTCTCGGTGCTGTGTTAATGCAAGAGAAGAGAGTTGTGGCTTATACCTCTCGCCATTGAAGCCTAACGAGAAGAACTACCCCACTCACGATCTTGAGTTGGCGGCAGTTGTCCATGCATTGATTACGTGGAGACATCTCTTGTTGGGAAGGAAAGTGGACATTTTCACCGATCACAAGAGTCTCAAGTACATCTTCACTCAACCCAACCTCAACCTCAGTGCAGACTCGATGGGTCGAAATGATTCAAGAGTACAACCCAAGTATTGAGTATACTCGGCAAAGCCAATGTCATTGCAGATGCTTTGAGCAGAAAGCTTCTCGCAATGCCTAATCCTCAAGCCCTTTCACCGGATCTCTGTGGAATCTTTCCGCAAGCTGAATCTTCAAGTTGTTCCTCAAGGCTTTCTTGCCAACCTCATAGTCTCTCCTACTTTGGAAGATCAGATTCGTGAGGCTCAACTTCTGGATGCCATGGTGAAAAGGTGAAACGTGGTATCGACAAGGGCATTTCCAAGTATAAGTGCTTCCACGTGATGACAAAGACACTCTGCTCTTTGAGGACCGGATTGTGGTTCCTAAGGGTGATCTCGCGAAAAGTCATTATGAACGAGGCTCACAATTCGCTTCTATCCATTCATCCCGAAGTACGAAGATGTACCATGACCTCAAGCAATATATTGGTGGACTCGAATGAAGCGAGAAATTGCTCAATTCGTGAATGAGTGTGATGTCTGCAGAAGAGTGAAAGGAAACACCAAAGACCAGCTGGTCTCCTTCAACCTCTTGCTATTCCTGAATGGAAGTTTGATCATATTGAAATGGACTTCGTGGATCGGCTTTCCAAAGTCCAAGCGTGGAAATGATGTTATCTTCGTTGTCATTGACAAGCTTACTAAAGTGGCTCATTTTCTTCCTATCAAAGAATCCATCACAGCAGCTCGGCTTGGCAGAGCTATACACCTCCAGATTGTCTCCTTGCACGGCATTCCACAAGTGATCTCTTCTGCATCGTGGCAGCATCTTTACCTCCAAGTTCTGGGATTCTTTTCGTAGGCCATGGGCACCAACATTCGCTTTCAAAGACAGCTTTCCATCCTCAAACAAGTGGCCAAGTTGAGCGAGTTAATCAAATCCTTGAAGATATGCTCAGGGCTTGTGTCATTTCTTTCGTATGAAGTGGAAGATTGTCTTCCATATGCCGAAGTTCTCTTACAACAACAGCTTCCAAGCGAGTTCGGCAAGGCCCCATTCGAAATTCTCTATGGCGTAAAGTGCCGACTCCTCTCAATTGGTCTCGAGACAGTGAACGCCAACTTCTTGGCAATGATTTGATCACGTATGTAAGAAATGTGCCAAGTCATTCGTGAGAATCTCAAAGCCGCGAATCGCGCCAAGAGCTATTATGATGATAAGCACCGTGATGTGACTTTTGAATCGGAGACCATGTCTACCTCCGCCTCTCCAATGAAAGGTACTCGCCGCTCGGTATCAAAGGGAAGCTTGCCCCTAGATACGTGGGTCCTTTCAAGATCATTGGGAAAAGAGGCGATCTCGCCTATGAACTTGAGCTTCCATCCAACTTTGCAAACGCACGATGTGTTTCACGTGTCACAGCTTCGCAAGTGCTTCAAGACTCCTGAACGCACTATCAACTTCAAGAGATTGACCTTCAAGAAGATCTCTTATCATGAGCACCCGCTGCTATTCTTGAAGAAACCGAGCGCAAGACTCGCAACAAGTCAATCAAATTCCTGAAAGTGAAGTGGTCACACCATTCCGACCGAGAAGCTACCCGAGCGCGAGGATCACCTCCGCTCCGAATATCCGAGTTCTTCAGCCCTAGATCTCGGACGAGATCCTCTTGTAGTGGTGGAGTGTTGTAACACCCGGAAGTAACTTTCCATATTTGTAACTCCAACTCTTGCCATTTTCGCATTGTGATATGATATTCCTCCGTGGTTGGGTTTTCTCCTTTTGCATTTTGTCCATGTCATGCATTTTATATTATGTCATCATGTGCATCGATTTGCATACGTGTTCGCCTCATGATTCCGAGCATTTTTCCCGTTGTCCGCTTTTGCAATCCGCACTCCTATCTCCCCGGCGTCCCTTTTACGCTTTTCCGCAAAGGGTACTAAACCTTCTCGAAATGGACCGAGGTTTGTCTAGTGGCCTTGGTATACCACCCGAGACCACCGTCAAGTTTCGGTCATTTGGAGCTCGTTTGGTACTCCAACGGTTAACCGTGACTCGCAAAGGCCTCTTTTAAGTTGCAGCCCAACACCCCTTCAAAACAGCCCAATAACCCATCTAAGTCACTTCCATGCTCTCCGTCGCTCGATCACGATCGTGGGCGTAAAACTACACCTCATTTGACTCTCCTAGCTCCCTCTATGCCTATTTAAACAAACCTCCCCAAATCCGGATCAATTCCACCTCAAACCCTAAAACCGTCTCTCACATGGCTGGACGTGTCCGCCGCCAGCCGGACACTTCACACCGCCCGCGCTAATCGGGCGCCGTGGGCCGCTGCCGCTGCACACAAGGGGTTCATGAGCCCACGGCCGGCCCCCTGCCCAGCTCCTTTTCCTCCCCCGCCTGGCGCCTCGCACTGCTGCCCAGGCCACCCGCCGCCGCCCGGCTTCTCTCGCCCGCCGGCCGCTTAGCCGGGCCTCCTCCGCCCGCCGTCGCCCATGCCAAGCCTCCGGCCCCGGCCAAGCCCCGCCCTGCTGCCCCGCCGGATCCGCCCGCGGCGCCTCCTCCGCCCTCGGGCGAGCCTCGGCCGCTGCTGCCGCCGATCCGATCCGCCTCGATCCGTGGCGGCCGCTGACTTCTCTTCTCCTCCTTTTTTTTTTCCTAAGTCATTTGCATCTAGTGATATTTTGTGCAATTTTCGACGTGCTATATCTTCGCATCCGTAGATCCATTTTTCGCGTTTAATATGTCAAAATGTTCGCCTCGAAGAGTAGATCATTTCGTTCCATTGCATCATTTTCATTTGAGCTCATCTTGATGCCCGAAATGCTGTTGTAAGAGTGCTATGTGCTGTTAGTTTCTGATTTTTATCAGGACTTGCACTTTTGTTATTTTTGCCATGATTATTGTGTGCACCCTATGAATTTGATTCCTACATGTGTTTTGTAAAATGCCATGCCATATTTCCAGGGGTATATGCCATGTATTTTTGTGATCTATGTGGTGACTAGCACAAGCATGCAAAGTAGGTGTCCTGATGTTGCTGATTTCAGCCCTGTTTTAGCTGATTTTGATGCCATGTTTACTTGATGATACCAAGAGATCTATGCATATTTTGAGATACTTCAGTAAGGGTGTTTTGTAAAGCATGTCTTGCTCTATCCATTCATGCCCTTGTTTGCAATTATGGAGTTCCATAGCTTGAGTCAATCGAGCTCTACTTTTGCTATCAAATGTTTCCTGGCAGATTGTATACGTGTTATTCAATTTTGCCAAGCTTGTTGTGGTTGACCCGTATAGGCTATGTTATTGTTCTTGCCATGTATGTCTTCTATGTCATGTCTTCTTGATGTATGTATGCTTAGTTTATCGTTTGAGGCTCTGTAGTGAGTGCATTGAGCTTGTAAACATGTCCTCTCGTTATCAGTTTTTGACGTCATGTTGCTGAATCTGTTAACGAGACTTTCAATTTTGACATGGGTGTTACTATATTTTCTAGTCTTTTTTGGCTTATGGTCAGTAAGGGACTTTTGTACTAGGCTTTGAGTGGATTCATGCCATGCCTTGTTTTGCTATTTTAAGGTCCTGTAGCATGTAGTTTTGCTGCTCCGGACATTGCAACCTGATGCTGTTTTTGCCATATCCAGCCTGATTATTATTGCACTTTTGCCATGCTTGTTTGAACCTGTTATGATGTGAACTAGCCGTAGCTCAGTGCTCATCTTTTGTCGAGCATCATGTGTAGATCACTGCCATGTGCTTTGTTGATACGTTTGGGTGCAGTAGCTTAATTATTTGTTGCTTGCTAAGTGGCATCATGCTGTTAATGGCAGATTTGCGCCATTCTTGTTTTGCTTGTCATTTGCAAGCCGTGCATCCGATTCCGGTGATCTTTATATCGATTTCAACCGAAATCATCTCCTCTTTCCAGTGGCATGCTTGGTTTGCCAAGTTGATGTCTGGTTCATCATTTACCTTCCGGAGCGCACATACGCATTGCATACCACATCATGCATATCATGTCATGTTTTGCATCATGTTGATTGTGCATTGCACCGTGATTTATTGTGGTTCCTTTGTTTGTGTTGTTGCTTTGGGTAGAGTCGGGAGACGAGTACGTGAACGAGGAACCTGTTGAGAACGTTTTCGAGGATCAAGCTTTCGACAACTCTGAGAACATTGCAGGCAAGATGACCATACCCTCGAAATCACTTCTATCTTTGCTATGCTAGTTGCTCGCTCTTTTGCTATGCCTATGCTGCGATGCCTACCACTTGCTATATCATGCCACCCATATTGCCATGTCAGCCCTTAACCATCCTTTCCTAGCAAACCGTTGATTGGCTATGTTACCGCTTTGCTCAACCCTCTTATAGCGCTGCTAGTTGCAGTGAAGTGAAGTTTGTTCCTTGTTGAACATGGAGATGTTGTTCCTTTTGGAACATGTTTACTTGTTGGGGTTATCACAATATATACATCTGCTATATTTTAATACATCTATATATTTGGTAAAGGGTGGAAGGCTCGGCCTTATGCCCGTGTTTTGTTCCACTCTTGCCACCCTAGTTTCCGCCATACCGTGTTATGTTCCTTGATTTTATGCTCTTACACGGTTGGGTGATTTATGGGACCCCTTGACAGTTCGCTTTGAATAAGACTCGCCCAAAGAAGCCCAACATTGGTTTTACCATTTGCCACCTAAGCCTTTTCCCCGGTTTTCGCGAGCCCGAGGGTCATCTTTATTTTAACCCCCGACCAAAGCTCCTTCGAGTGCTGGCCCGAACCGGCAGATCAAGGGGCCACCACGGGCAACTCGAGGGCTGGTTTTACTCAGAGGGCTGACCTATCCGGTGTGCCCCGAGAACGAGATATGTGCAGCTCCTATCGGGATTTGTCGGCATATCGGGTGGCTTTGCTGGTCTTGTTTTATTGCTGTCGAAATGTCTTGTAGTCCGGGATTCCGAGATTGATCGGTCTTCCCGTAGAAGGAATATCCTTCGCTGACCGTGAGAGCTTATAATGGGCTAAGTTGGGACACCCCGCAGGTAATATCTTTCAAAGCCGTGTCTCATGTTATGAGGCAGATGGGAATTTGTTAATGTCCGTTGTAGAAAACCCAAAGTTGACCTCAAATAAAATACACATCAATCGCGTGTGTAACCGTGATGGTCTCTTCTCGCGGAGTCCGGAAGTGAACACGGTGTTGGAGTTATGTCCGACGAAGTAGTTCAGGATCACTTCTTGATCACTATTAGCCTCACGTCCGTGCTTTGCTCCTCTTCTCGCCTATTTTATGTAAGTAGCCACCATATATGCTAGTCGCTTGCTGCAGCTCCACTTTACTACTATGTCCTTCCTATAAGCTTAAATAGTCTTGATCTCGCTGGTGTGAGATTGCTGAGTCCCGTGACTCACAGATACTTCCAAAACAGTTGCAGGTTCCGATGAGGCCAAGGCAGGTGATTCCACCGAGCTCAAGTGGGAGTTCGACGAGGAACGTGGTCGTTACTATGTGTCTTTTCCAGATGATCGAGAGTGGTGCCCAGCTGGGACGATTCGGGATCTGTGTAGCATTTGGGGTATCTTCTTTATTTTGGTTCCGTAGTCGGACCTTGAGTGTACTCAATGATGGATGTTTATTTATGTATCGTGTGAAGTGGCGATCGTAAGCCAACTATGTTTCTTTCCTTAATTATTACATGGGTTGTGTGAAGATTACCTCACTTGCGACATTGCTTTCAATGCGTTATGTTTCTAAGTCGTGCCTCGACACGGGAGATATAGCCGCATCGGGGCGCACAAAGTACTAACTTACTTAGCTAACTAGACGATGTCGGCCGCCATCCGTGGTACACGCTAAACGCCGCACCGCATCCTGCGCCTCGCCGGACTTGCCGAGGTGCGATAGGGCGCGTTGCGCTGCTGGTCTCCTTTCCATGCCGGGCGTGGTCCACCAAGCTTCGCTTCTGCCGGAAACCAACTTGACGAGCTGGTAGTAAAATCGGCGCCGATAACGCTGCGTGCGCGTCGACACCCTCCGGGATATTTGCCGGCGCCGCCTCCACGTAGTCGGCCTCACTATGGTGCTCAGCTCACGACTCAGAGCGCCGGTGCGCTGCTGCTCCATGTCCCATCGGGCGGCACAAATCGGTGATACGCTCCTCCGCCAGCGGTCGCGCCCAACAACTCTTGCTCCTCCGCCATGCGGTCGCGCCCAACAACTCCTCGATCCGCGATTGCCATCTAAAGACAGATAGAATGCCTCCTCCTCCGCTCGCTTTTCGGTAAAACCAACACTAGTTCCGGCGGTGACCACCTCCGCGCCGCCATCATGGACGGGCGGGGCATGGCGGACCTGGCGAGCAACGCCGGGCCGGTGGGGGCTTATGAGGATATGGCGAGTTGGTCACGGTGGCACCGAGAAGGCCGGAAACAAGACTTATAGGGGAAGGTAAAGCGACGGTCATCGAATTCAATGCATAATGGCTTAGCGTACAGCTTGCCTTGGAAAACTAGGGAAACTGAAATTATGATCGTGCCGCCCCATCCCGTCTCGGGTCGCACGCCGGTATGGCGGTCAAACGAGTGCACTCAATCATCTCCTCCTTGTCAATAATGATTCCACGGATTTAAAAAGCCCTCAACAATTAAAGCGATCTTTTTTCGCATCGCTTAGCTGCCTTAATTACGCCAGCTGCATGCAGCACTTAGAATCGCCACAGCAAGACGCGAAGCAGCATGCAACGAGTCGCAGCCGAGGGCACGATGGAGCCACTTAAATCGCAGGAATTTATTAGGCTTAAACTTCGCATGCCGCTAATTATTGCCATGCCTTGGTCTTGCTGCTTCCTCACGGACTAATAAACCCGGACGGAGGGAGTACCTTGGTTGGTGAGAGGTTTGAATTAAGCCCCGCAAACCGGAAAGGATGTACTAGTACGCAAGTGATCCGCTATTTATTCATGTAGGATCGAGTAGGTCGCTTTCTTGAATTGAGCCCTGCAAACCGTAAAAGAGGTAGTACGCATGCGTGATCCGCTATTTATCCGTGTAGGATCGATAGTGTAGCTTGTCGCTTTCTTCAGAGGTAGGCATTTTATCCGTAGGATTGCTAGTGTAGCTTGTCGGTTTCTTCAGAGGTAGGCATTTTTATTCAAAAACTACCACTTCGCATCTTCGCGTCAGCAAATAAAACTGCCAGAGCGCATTTGTAGGCTAGCTAGTGATCGATCAAGAATTTGTAAACACCGAGCGCACGTAAATAAGTAATCGCTAATGCATCTTAATGATTCACAGATCATATACAAATATCTAGCTCCAAAAGCAAAGATCAGCCACTTCGGATCTTGCGTCATAACTAAAACTAACTAGTATGATTCCCATACATAAGATCAACATGTTAATGCATCTCAATGATTCACAGATCATATACAAATATGTAGCTCCAAAAGCAAAGATCTAGAAAAACAACTGTTCTTCCTACTAACATGGATGATTCTTGGCCAACATTCAAGATGATCGAAAGACAAATTTGTTTGTGAAGTCTACAATTCCTCTTGCAAACGTAAGTGGTTTCACCAATAGCTGGAACCATGAGAATGAACCACACATGATGGAGGAACATCCACGCAATATGATTTGGTCTTCTCTCGATCACACCGTGAGACTATTTTCGAATACAAACTTTAACTTAGGCAAAATGATGCCCATTGTATAATCAGACCAAAGCAATGAAGCACCTAGTGTTGGCCAAAATAGTACAAGATTACTTTTCTGTAGTCCATGAAGTGACTATCCAATCTTTGTGTCTATTTTCAAATGGCACCGCATGTAGTGACTATACTATTCTCATGTGCAGTTCAACCAAAATAGCAACGGCGTACATCTCTCGTCTCGCACAAATATCAAGCAGCTAGTAAACATATACAACACCATGTTCGCAGTGATGGAAGAGGTGAAATCGATACAACCGAAATTGAGCATCCAATCATTGAATCATGTCCTGCACCTCCAATGTAGGTCCATCCTGCCAATAAATTCACATGCAAACCACTAGTTTTACTATCTAATGACAGTACAAAAAGAGTAGCAAGGTAGTAGCAAACCATGTACCTTCGTAATGAACAACTCATAGTGCCACCAATTGGATATAAAGGTTTGGAAAAAACATGCTCCTAATGTTGAACCAGCTTGGACTTTTGTGCGCCCACTAAAATCGAGCATCCCTGCTTGCATAGATATTGAAAGTGTGATTACTGTAAAAGTGGCACTAGTTGAAGCATAGACTCACAAATATAAGCATTCCAATTTCTTAATGGGAAAAGGTAGCAAGACTATTTCTAACCACCTGTTTGAAGGAATAAATAAAGCAACATCGGCTGATGTCAGGAAGGCATACATAGTTTTTTCTGAATAACTAAGCCATTCCTGACCTTTCCTCTTCTTTTAAGCAAATTTTTTGCAGTTCTACTAAAATAAAATGCCATCACCGCCATGACAATTCAGTGACACTATACAAAAGGAAATGACTTAACATTACATCATGATGTCAGGTATGTAGTCGACAGGCATTAGAGACAAACATACAGACCTCCTCCAATAACATAATGAACATTAATTTTAACAAAGGTGTGACTAGCTTTACCGGGATAATTTGAGTGAACTCTAAACCCTCTGTTCCTTAATATAAGACGTTTCCACGGTTCAATTTAAAGTACCCAAACGTCTAGTATTTAGAAAAACAGGTAGTAGTTTTCTTGAGCACATATTTGGGAAAGCTTGCCACACTTTATTTATGTCCATACGCTAATGCAACACCATTCAATATTACAAATCTACACTAATCCAAAGGGCTAGTGCAACAAGAGAGTAGTTAGTTTATTACAGCAGACAAGAAAATGGTTTTACCGAACAGATTTCAATAAACTCTAGCACCGGAAGGTTTCTAAGAATTAACAATACAAAATGTAAAGGTAACAAGTTTCAAAGATTGGTATACTAGCTGTGCATGAGCATTAAACCAGATACAAAAGTCTGAAGGTAACTAGTATTATTAACTAATGACAGTATAAAAAATTGCAAACCATGTACATCCAAGGTAAATATCATTTCAACTCGGGGACCATAAAATTGCTATCCTAATCTTGATAATCGATCAAACATAAAAACGTGATCGAATCTAATCAAGAGACAAATGGAGGAGGAGGTGCCCACTCTTGACCTTTCCTCTTGTCTTCATAATTGTCTCGTAGTTTAACAAAAATAAAATGACATCAGCGCTTTTGCTTTGGTGACACTGTACAAAAAATTAACTTATCTCATGAAAATGAGGTATGTAATCTATAAGCATTAACAAAGGCAAAAATCTGAAGGTAGTAACAAGTTTCATCGTTGGTATATCGGTGCAACAAAGATTAGAATGCCTTAGCTGAAAAATCTTTAATACATCCACAATGAACAGCTAACCCTGAAATAATCCAGTGACATTAAATAGCATTGCTTAAATTTATCGGTCGCATTAGACTGAGAGCGGCATTAGTTAAATGTGGCATCACTTTAGCAGTAGCATTTCTTGACTTGACTACTGGCGTTATACTAACAGCAAAAAGAGTGGCAATAAGAGCATGGGAGGCCCATTCGGACAGTGGGCGCACCAGTACGATGTACCTCCACAGACGCAGAGTGGTGAGGGAGGTATGGTTGCCCAGAGCAACAAATATCCAGGTAGCATATGTGGATTACATCCCATTTTTGTTCTCTTTAGCCACATTTTTCCTATGTGAGGACAACAAACCGATCGACCTAGTCATTCTCTATTGCGTTGCCATGCCTTTCTACCCTTCTTCAACCAAGAGACACGAGACTCGTTCCTTAGCTACTGATTTTTCCCCTTTTCAACCTAGATGCGGGTTCGATGCCTACTCTCTTGGACAGTACAGTCTCCCTTCCTTTCCTTATTCAACCCAGACATGGATTAGTCTGTATGAAGTAGGGTTTCCTTTAATAGCGCAAATTATGGTTTTCTTCTGCATGGCCAGCAGAGCAGAGGATAGCAAATTGGGAAGATGGTGTAGTGGAAAAAGATCCACATGCAACGACGTGGCAGATGGGGCAATAGAACAAGGGTTTGGTTCGAAAAGAGGTAACATACCTGAGGGTCGGCGGGAAGTGGCTTCGCTCATGGTCGTCGTCCTCCTCATACACTACGGCAGCAAGCTTGGGGACGGAGGCCATCCCGCGCGGGCACTAGGTCTGAGAGGACGGCCTTGTCGCCGCTATGGACTCGCCACCGACGATTTGAAAAGGCCAACACTGCACGTCCTTTTCTTCCCCAGTGGATCTGTGACCACCGGTGAGGAGGGAGAGAGGGGCCGTCTTTTTTAGATCTGGAGAGAGGGTGGTAGTGTGATGTCACGCCCAAGATGCGACCCTATCCTAAAGGAACTCGAAGGTCCCACCAAGGATAGAAGCGCATCTTGAAGACGCTTTTGCAAGGTGGATATCATTACATCAACATTACATAATAGTGGGGATACAACCAAGACATACAATGTCACATGAATACAACAATACACCATATACAAGATCAACATTCGACTACGGATGAAACATAAACAGAAACTCAAACGACATCCACCCTGCTAGCCCAGGCTGCCGACCAGGAACCTAACCCAAGATCGATGAAGAAGAAGAAGAAGAACTCCAACACAAGTAAAATATCGCTCTCGCGTCATGATCATCGCGATAACCTGTACCTGCAACTGTTGGGGTAGTAATCAGAGCCACGAGGACTCAAAGAATCCCATAACCATGGGTATCAAGACTAGCAAAGCTTAATGGGTAAGGAAGGGGTAAGGTGGTGAGGTTGCAGCAGCGACTAAGCATGTATGGTGGCTAACTTACACAAATAAGAGCGAGAAGAGAAGCAAATCAAGCGGTCGTCAACTAGTAATGATCAAACTCCTACTTACGTCAAACATAACCCAAGAACCGTGTTCTCCTCTCGATCAACCCCGAAAAGAGACAGTCACGGTTACGCACATGGTTGGTGTATTTTAGAAGTTGCCATTTCAAGTTTACTACAACCGGATATTAACAAATTCCCATCTGCCACATAACCACGGCACGGCTTTCGAAAGTTCAAACCCTGCAGGGTGTCCCAACTTAGCCCGTGATAAGCTCGCGATCAACGGGATATTCCTTCTCCCAGAAGACCCGATCGCCTCGAATCCCGGTTTACAAGACATTTTGACAATGGTAAAACAAGACCAGCAAACCCGCCCGATGCGCCGACAATCCTAATAGGAGCTGCACATATCTCGTTCTCAGGGCAACACCGGATAGGTCAGCCTATGAGTAAAACCAGCCCTCGAGTTGCCCCGAGGTGGCCCCGCAGTCTGCCCGGTTCGGGCCAGCACTTAGAGAAGCACTTGGCCGGGGGGATAAAATAAAGATGACCCTTGAGAGAGCGACTCCCACGGGAAAAGTAGGTGGTGGTGAGGCAAATGGTAAAACCAAGGTTGGGCCTTGCTGGAGGAGTTTTATTCAAAGCGAACTATCAAGGGGGTCCCATAAATCACCCAACCGGGACGCAAAATCCGGGAACATAATACCGATATGACGGAAACTAGGGCGGCAAGAGTGGAACAAAACACTAGGCATAAGGCCGAGCCTTCCACCCTTTACCAAGTATATAGATGCATTAATAATATAAGAGATATTGTGATATCCCAACATAAACATAATCCAACATGGAGCAATCTTCATCTTCACCTGCAACTAGCAACGCTATAAGAGGGGCTGAGCAAAAGCGGTAACATAGCCAAACAAAGGTTTGCTAGGAAGGGTGACAACGGATTAGAGGTTCATGGCAATTTGGAAGGCTTGAGGAGCAAATGATAGGTAGCACAGCATAGCGATAGAACGAAGCAACTAGCATAGCAATGATAGTAATGAGATCCAAGGTGACGGTCATCTTGCCTGAAATCCCGCTAGGAAGAAGAACGAGTCCATGAAGAAGATGAACGGGAGTAGTCGAACGAATCCTCACAATCGCAACATTACCGTAACTAAGAAGCAACACCGGAAAGAAACAAACAACATAATAAACACACAATCATAAACATGGCATGATGCACAATCAAGTATGATGCATGTCCGGTTTAAATGAGGCATGGCCTGGCAAAGTGCAACAAACAATACTACAAGTTAAGTGGAGCTCAATATGCAACGAGTTGCATATTGACAAAACACCACATTGACATATTTGGTTTAATCTCGTTTAAGCTACCAAACAATATTAAACGTTGTTAAACTTGGCAAGAGGTGAAGCATAATTAAACTACCTATCTAGGCAAGTTTAAATGAGGCCGGAACAACAAACAACAATTCCGGAAAATCCTCATGTGCATATTTCAAATTTGGTACTGTTCTGCCCTAAACACAATTTTAATGTTATTAAACAGTAAAAAAGTGCACCATGTTAATCTATGCATTTTTTCCACCCCATTTACATATAAAGTTTATTAAATTCGGAGCTATGGTTATTTAGTTATGAATTAAATCATTTAGCATGGCATTTATGCAAAATTAAACAAACAACAAGTTTAAACATTTTAAACATGGATGAAGGTTGCAAATTATGAAACTACTTGAAATTCTAAGCATTTTACATATATAAAACATTTTAAACCGATGCATGGTTAATTAGTTATTACATGCATGAACATGAGGGTTTTTCTGTAAAACTGTAGTCTCTGGATAATTGATAAAATCGCAGCAGGGGAAAAAACACAACGGGCTGAAACTGGTTGGCCAATCGGTGAAAAAAATAGAGAGGCGTTGGGGGTTGCTCACCAGGCCTCATGGGCCGGTCGGTGGAGTAAGCAGCAGAAGGCGAGGCGAGCTGGACCTGATCTGGAGGCCAGCAGGCGACCCACGCGCGAGGTGGGCGCAGTCAACACGCGGTCGAGCGCTGTGGCACGGTACTCAACCTGAAGCAGGGGATGGAGGGGAAGCAGGGCGGCGATCGTGTTGGCGGTCTCCGGTCCGGCGGCGCGGCGATCTGGAGGCGGGGATGCAAGACATTGGCGCAAGAAGTGGCCCAGGGAGGCAAAGCGCCTGGCTGAGCGCGGTCAACGCTCGAATGACCTGCTGCTGTTCGTTGTAGAAGATCAGAGGTCGCAGCAGAGGACTCAGTGTGCCGGCGATGCTAGAAGCAGAGGAACTTGGCGGGACACCCCGGTGAGGAAGATGGCCGGCGCAGGCTCTCCGGCATGGGGAGGCGACACGGAGCCGGCCGGATCCAAAGCGGAGCGACCGGATCAGGGCAGAGGTTGGACTTTGCGGTGATGCTCCTTCCGGTGAGGTCCGGCACGAGACGGCGTGGACGAGAGACTGGCCGACCAGGAATGGCCGGGGAAGGAAGCGCGAGACGATGGCGAGCTCGGCAGGTGCAGAATCTTGCACCGGCGGTGATGGCAGCAGGGGCGAGCCCCGTTCGTTTCCTGGCAGAAAGAAAAACAAACGAGGAAGGGAGAGATATTAGAGTCGGAAGGAGAAGGGCAGGCAGCGAAAGGGTCTCTTGGGGACTCATCTCCAGCGAGGCGACGAGGAGGAGGCACGAGACACCGTGGACGACGAGGTGGCGGCTTGGGGCTCCGGTGGCGCGGTGAGGAGCTCGAGCAGGGGGGATCGGGTGCTGGTTGGTTCGGACGCGGGTGGGCTCGGTGGATTTGGATCGAGGAAAGAGAAGGCTGCGACTGGTTGGGTGGATCGGGCAGCGGAGATCCCGAAGAGGATTTGGTGGAGTGGCGCGCTGCGATGGGACGGATAGGACAGCTCCCTAGGTTTTAGGGTTGGTGTTTATATAGCAAGTGGATTTTTTGGGTAGGGGTATTTGGTCCCTCCGATTAAATCAGACGGTTCTGGATAAATAGGCTAGGGAGACCAAACAAAGAAAACGGAGATGTTTTGTAGATATTTGGGGATGATCCGGATCCAACGATGATGACTGAGCGGTTCGGGTTCTGGGAAAGTTTTGGACGCACGCGAGGGGTCTGAGAGAGGTCGACGAAGACAAGGGTGTGACAAATGGTCAACAGAGACAAAGAGAGAATCGGCAACTACGAACGGTAACGAGTTTTATGAAAAACATGCGGATGCAATGCACATGATGCAATGAGATGAGATGCATGACATGAACACAAAGCAAAACAAAAAAAGAAAAACCCAACCACGGAGGAAATAATATATCGCATCTCCGGAAAAGGCAATAGTTGGAGTTACAAATATGGAAGGTTACATCCGGGGCATTACATGTGAGAAGCAAGTGTGCAGCCCTTGGCAAGAAAGCGCTGAAGCTCCAGCCTATATATCTTTTTTATACTACTAGTACTGGAGGTGGACTAGTGGTAGAGTAGTTTATATTTTCTCTGCAGACATGCATCAGCTTAGTCGTGCTTCAAAACTGAACGGCACGCCCTTAAAAAAATAAAGGTCGATAACTAATGCGGCACCTCGGGCCAACGCGGCTAGATCGCATTTTGCACAAGAAATTACACACCATGTTTCGTTGACATGTGGTCCCGTTCCAACATATCAGTGAGACGACGGCGAGTAGTAGGAGTATTTCCGAACGGACGTGTAGGCCGGGGCGGCTCTTCGTGAACGTGGCAAACTGGCAACCGTCCATTGACTCTTCACCTTTCCCTCTCGATTTGGAACTGATGTCGCACGCTCTTCCTCTCCCTCCTCCATTTTCTTTCAGCCCTTCACCCTCTCTTCTGCCATTGTTCGATCATCTTCTCCACGGAGGGAACAAGCCGGAAACGACCCCGTTATTCTTGCCCCGATCTGAAAGATGACATGGTGGAGGAACTCATTGATCGCTGCAACGTCATCACCTCGGCTAGCATGGCAGGTTCATTCAAGCCCATTCTTGACTCAACTAATAACATCATTACAAGGAACCCAAGAGTCAAAGAGTGGTTTGATCTCCCCTATCTTCTTCGCTGTGACCCTGATGACTGGCGTCGTCACGACGGAGGCCTCGCCCTGTGCAAGTTGATGCTGCTTGATAATGATACGTATGATGTTAAGATGCCATCACTTGAGTGCAAGGCTTGGGCAGGCGCAAATGGAGATTGGGTTGTTTACATTGGGTCCAACTGCGAGTGGGAACTTGTGAATGTGTACACTCGTGACCGTGTTCCACTTCCAAAAATCTCAGCAGACTGCATAGAGGTTGAGCACACCGGTATTGTAGGCATGTTCAAATACAATCATGGTGGCTGTCTTCTACGGAAGATAGCAATTTGTCGAGTTCCCAACCGCTCTCGGAATTACAACAACTATGAAGTTGTTGCTATCTTTGACAAGCTTGTTGCCGTCCTTGGTGGTCTGACTCGATGGATATTGCTCAAAAATCAGTTTCCGTACACGGATGAGTACTGTGATGCAATTCAATACGAGGGCCTTGTGTTTGCTGCCACCACTCGTGGCACTGTTTTTGCACGGCATCCTCGTATTTTCGGTACGTTTATCTTCCACCGTAATTATAATTGTTTCATCCACATGCATGCGGGTTAGCAAGTTTCCCTTTACTAATTAACCTTCTTCTTGTGTTTCCAAGGTCCTGTGAACATTCCACCACCTATACTTGAAAAATTTTATAACCAAGGAGGAGATGACGATGGTGATGATCACGAGCATGAGGACGAGCAGCGCCCATATACTCTTTGGCGCCTGGCAACTAATTCCGATGGATCACCTCTTCTTGTGTGTATACAGCCCAATGATGATGTTACTTCTAAGGAAGCATGTGTAGTCTCCCATGGTCGCACTCTCCGGACCTATTCCAACACCCATTGCATGGTATTCGGGATGGATACTAATGTGCTAGTGCCAACTCCTTCTCCCTGGTACAGAATTGATAGTCTTGGAGAAATCTCGCTCTTGCTTGGACAAAACTATCCAATGATGGTGAAAGGCGATCCAACTGCTGTTGACACAACGTTACTACCATTTATGAGAAGCAACTGTGTCATACTCTTGGACATTTGGGTGGTTCCCTACCCTGCATCGATATAGTAGGCCGCTTCAGCCGGATGATTAGTCTTATGCTGGTCTCCAGATCGACAATGGATGGCCCGCCCAGAGAATCACTTGTGGTTCAAAGCAAGCGTTTCCAACGCCGAGGAATGGTTGAGTTGAAGTTCATTTCATAGCTTGTTATTTTTTGTGTGGTGAAAACTTTAGTATTTATAATGTATCCTCGTTGTCGATGTGGGTTGATGACCTGTTGTATGTAATAAAATGATATGCCTGTGATAAACTTACTAAATTTATGAATGGCTTTCGAGTCGCTTCTCTGAGTGAGTGGTGCGACGAGGCAAAAAAATATTTTCTGAATACATAATTGTACGTGCATTGCAACAGGTTATCGGATGAGGCCAATCAACAATAGTAGTACACTATTTTTACTAGCTTCACATGCTTCGCGCGTCTGGCGGGTGTTTTTACTATAGCCATATGTTAATGTGTTCGCTGTACGTAACCAGCACCTCGAATCCTCGATACTATATAGTAGGAGTAAGTAGTAGGAGTAGTAGGGTTGCATGGGCCAGAACAAGCATTCACGTCCAGGAGTACGGCACACGCAACCAACACGACTTCCATCTGACACCATATTATTGCTTGGAGTTTGTGCTAGAGCAATCTCTTCAACCTCGTCGTTTCTCTAACTTCAGCCATCGCGCGGCGGGCGAGGTGGGGGTTTGCTGATAGTTGGTTTCCTTAACTGCGGTCCCACTTGTAAGGCCAACTCCAACGCACGCACCCCAAACGGACCTCCATTTTGCATTTAACTCCAATGATAATTATGACTAGAAAAGCAAGACCAAAGAAAACAAGAACCACAAGAATATATTTTACTACTCCGTAAGTTGGATAAGTGCCTTCTCGATGCATTCATTGTTGATCTCATGGAGGCTCGATCTTGCGCGCTTCTTTCTTCTTCGAGTGTAAAGAAGTAGACGTTGCTTCTTCAAGATCTAGTCTCATGTCTAGCCTCTATTCTAGTAGGAGTATCAACAAGTGCACTAATCTCATCTCTAGCCTCTGTGCTAGCTAAAAGTGATAGAACATCTACTAAATTGCGCTCTATCAATATATGGATGTACTCTTCTTTGCAATACAAAAACTTGCATCCATTCTACTCCCTCTGTTGCACAATACATGCCTTCTATTTGTCAAAATATATAAGTATCTAGACATGTTTTAATATATATGCCTACTAAATGGAAGTCTCGTCAAGTCGAACGGTTGCCGAGGCAGCATGGGGTGTCGGTGTACAAAACTAGGGGCACATTTTTGTACCCCTTTACCTGTGCACGGGCAGTCAGAGCCACGCCTGCGACCACACCAAGCAGAGCGAGGGAGGTGAGCCAAGGTAAGACCGAAGCCCAAGACGAAGCAAAGCGACGACAAGAACAAGCCCACAAAGATCAGGTGGACGAAGCAGGTTTCCCCGGCAAGGACCCTTGCCGGGGGCAGCCTCGGCAGCCCCGGAAAGACCCTTGCCGGGGCAGCTCACCCCACACCAACGGAGTGAGCCGCCCTTGAGCCCACGATCCCCAACGCCATCATCCGCGTGGGGCCAGGGCACGGGAAGGCACCTCCAAGGTGGCATGCAGATCTTTGAGAAGACAAAGAATAGTCAAGATCAAATGAGGATAGGAAGGCAGCCCTCCTCGCCAAAGGAACCCACGAGACCCCCCGCAAGATCCCTGCCGAAGACACCGGCGCACCATGGAAAGACCCTTGCCGGGCCACCCGGCAAGGCCCTCGCCAAGCGCACCAGCAGGGCCACCGTCGGGCCCGCACAAGCCAAATCTCCGCCACCGTACGCATGCAGCTGCCGACCCAACCAGCTGGGCAGGCACCTGCGTGGCAACATGCAGCCCTTCGTGGAGGCTCCACCACCGTGCCACCTCAGTTGCCTGCCTGCCTACATGGCATCACATGCATCGCTGGCCGGGGCGCGTGTCGAAGCTTGGAGGAGCGGCGACGGACGGGACGGGCCTCGCCCCCATCCCCGATAAAGCAAAGGGACACCTAAGCCTCGCATTAAATGCGCTTTGTCCTATAATACCAGGATAACCTCGCAACACTATTTCCTTTCCACCTCCTGTGTGCCACTGTGGCAACCCCTTTTCCTATAAAAGGAGGCCCAAGGCGATGAGGGGAAGGATTGGGCTTTTTGGAGCTCGTTACACTCCGTAGCTAGCTCAAGAACTCAGAATACATCCACCAAAGTAGGAGTAGGGTTTTACGCATCCTCGCGGCCCGAACCTGGATAAACGAACCGCGTGCTCTCTGTTAGACCCGCTCTTCTCTCAACCCCGCGCCCCGCAACCGCAGTAGGGATTCTTGTGATCCCATAGGTGTCGTTTCCCACCGACATGGGGTAGCAGAGACGCCCATGTCCAATCAATTGGCACGTGTCGACCAAAGCCACAGGCGGTTAGGGCCTGCGGCGCTCTGCACTTGCCCTTTCGCTTCGCCTCGAAGCCAAGTTCGAGCGCGCCTTGGGTTCGGGGGCTACTGACGGTGTTCTGGGAACGGGGGTACCCAGACTAGCCTGCCTGCAGACCATGACGTGGCTCCATCGACGGCCTGGTACGGTCCAGCTTCAGCATCAACAACTCAAGACTGTAACACCCCTAGTGTCATGCTACAGTAACCATCTATGATTAAGCTAATCATTTTTCCAAACAATGCTTAATCACTTCTGATTCAAATCTCATTTGAAATTTCACTTTAGAATCAAATTCAACTTGCAAGTGAAGTTTGAAGTTGCCCAAAAGTTGCTGGAAAAATGTTCATCATTTGTCAAAAATTCCATAACAATTATTTGTGAAGGGACACAACATCACTTTTGTGCAAAGATGAACATTAGCAATTAAAACAACACCAATTGAGCATTTTAAATGCTATCCTATATATGAAAAATACCAAATGAATTCTTATAGTCTCCAAAATATTTGTGGCACTGCCTAAGATCACCAGGGAATAAAAGGGGAAATTCCCATTTTTTTCCTAAGTACATAGCATGCCCAATATTTTCTTACCCATCTCTGTTTATTAATTAAAAAGCAAAACAGAATAAGAAAAGAAAAAGGCCGAAGTGCACTGTGCACTTAGGCCAGCTAGCTACAGTGCATAGCCCAGCCACTCCCGAGTTGTCCCCTTTCTCCCCGTGTTCACCTGTCGAGCCTGACCGCACCCACGCCGTTGCCGCCAAGCCACCTCGCCACTCCGCGTCACTACAGTCGTCGGTGAGGGGATAAGAAGGCCACCGCGGCTCCTCGGGGACAACCCCAGTCCCTATCCCCTCGCTCGCCCCTCTCCTCCTCGCCCTCCTCGATCTGGACCTTACCCGAGCATAGCCGCCGCCGCGCCATCGCCGTCTTCGCGCTCTGGAGCTTCACCGAGCCACCGTTGCTGTAGGACCTTGTAGTATGTCTAGAGGGGGGTGATTAGACTGCTTGACCAATTAAAAACTTAACCTTTTCCCAATTTTAGACTTTGGCAGATTTTTGCTATCTTTAAGCAAGTTAAGCAATCTTCACACAATTCAAGCAAGCATGCAAAGAGTATATAGGTAGCGGAAAATAAAGCATGCAACTTGCAAGAATGTAAAGGGAAGGGTTTGGAGGATTCAAACGCAATTGGAGACACGGATGTTTTTGTCGTGGTTCCGATAGGTGGTGCTATCGTACATCCACGTTGATGGAGACTTCAACCCATGAAGGGTAACGGTTGCGTGAGTCCACGGAGGGCTCCACCCACGAAGGGTCCACGAAGAAGCAACCTTGTCTATCCCACCATGGCCATCGCCCACGAAGGACTTGCCTCACTAGCGGTAGATCTTCACAAAGTAGGCGATCTCCTTGACCTTACAAACTCCTTGGTTCAACTCCACAATCTTGTCGGAGGCTCCCAAGTGACACCTAGCCAATCTAGGAGACACCACTCTCCAAGAAGTAACAAATGGTGTGTTGATGATGAACTCCTTGCTCTTGTGCTTCAAATGATAGTCTCCTCAACACTCCACTCTCTCTCACATGATTTGGATTTGGTGGAAAGAAGATTTGAGTGGAAAGCAACTTGGGGAAGGCTAGAGATCAAGATTCATATGGTTGGAATGGAATATCTTGGTCTCAACACATGAGTAGGTGGTTCTCTCTCAGAACTGGTAAGTTGGAAGTGTAGGTTTGTTCGATGGCTCTCTCCACGAATGAAGAGGAGGTGGAGGGTATATATAGCCTCCACACAAAATCTAACTGTTACACACAATTTACCAAACTCGGTGGGACCGAATCATAGAACTCGGCCGGACCGATTTAGTAAACCTAGTGACCGTTAGGGTTTTCGTGGACTGACATGCAACTCGGTAGGACCGATATGGTTAGGGTTAGGCATAACGTAATCTCGGTGAGATCAATTACACAAACTCGGTGAGACCGAATTTGGTAATTAGCTAACCGAGAGTTGGTCGTAAACTCGGTGGGACCGATTCGCTTTTCGGTGAGACCAAAAGTTACGAAAGGAAACAGAGAGTTTACATTGCAATCTCGGTGGGACCTATCGCTCACTTCGTTAGACCAAACGTTACGAAGGGAAACAGAGAGATTACAATCCCATCTCGGTGAGACCGATTTGCCTAGGGTTTGTGGAAGTGGCTATGACATCTGAACTCAGTGGCGCCGGATAGAAAGAATCGGTAGGGCTGAGTTTGACTTTAGGTTTAGGTAATATGAGGATGTGAGAAAGTAGTGGAGGGTTTTGGAGCATATCACTAAGCACATGAAGCAAGAGGCTCATTAAGCAACACATCATCCCTCCTTTATAGTATTGGCTTTTACTATAGACTCAATGTGATCTTGGATCACTAAAATGTAAAATGTAGAGTCTTGAGCTTTTGAGCTTGAGCCAATCCTTTGTCCTTAATATTTTGAGGGATCCACTTTCATCATCCATGCCATGCCATTCATTGAGCTTTCCTGAAATATTTGTCTTGAATAGCATTAGCTCAATGAGCTATATGTTGTTATGAATTACCAAAACCACCTAGGATAGTTGTACTTTCAATCTCCCCTTTTGGTAATTGATGACAACATATAGATCAAAGCTTCACAAATGATAATAAGATTGAAAACATCATCGCTTTGAGAAGTATGTGATAAGCAAGAGCTCCCCCTAAATTTGTGCATATTTTAAAATTTGCTTTGGACTGCAAATGCACAAGGAATTAGGCTCATGGGTTACTCTTCCATGTCACATACATCTTGGTGGAGCGCTCAAAATAATAAAGATTGAATACATGCACTCATCACCAAGCACAATGAATGATCATATAAGGATAAGTAAGATAATATCATATAACAAGCATAAGTGTAGCTTATGATCAAACACATGATCATCAATGTCTCACAGGTAAAAGCATAGTATCTCAAGCAATCAAAGTAAACGAAGTTCAACCAAGAAGACAAGAGAGAACAAAAGCAAATCTCTCTCTCTCTCTCTCTCTCGAAGCCTATGATCTATACATTTTTCTCCCCCTTTGGCAACAAGTTACCAAAAAGTTCCTAGAAAATGCATAGGATTATATCATCTCTCAGACTTGGTCTTCTGGAGGTGGTGTAGATAGAACTCCAAGGACGAAGGCATCGGTAGATGTGGAAGGAGCTGAAGGAGTTGGTCCTGGAGCTGGTTGCGCTGGAGCTGTAGCTGGAGTTGATGAAGTGACTCTGGTGACTGGCTCTGCAGCTGATCTCTGAGCTCATGGCACTGCAAATGCATCACCATTGTTTTGCCCTTCCTCTCAGATGTCATCCTGTAGCTGCTCCACACCGATCAATCTCGCCATTTTGACATCTAGATCATAGAATTTTGTTCCATGATTCTTTCCAGTGCTCTCCTGGTTTTGAGTTAGGTGGCCAACCCTTCTCAATCCGCAGAGTTGATGCTATCAAGTAACCAAGCTGCTCCTGCTTGTTCTTCAGAAAGTATTCAGATGCCTCTGCTTGAGTTGGCATCTTGGCAGCCTTCTCTTTCCTTGCTTTCTCCTTCTTCTCTTGCGCTTGTACTGATGATGGTTCATTCTCAGTCATGACAACTTGATTGTCCTCAAAGTCAGGATAGAGAACCATGTGTTCCTTATCCAACAGATACTTTCCTGTGCCCATCTTTGAGTTAATCAACTCCTGAATCTGTGGGGCATATCCACAATTCCTCTTCTGGTCTGCTGCTGTCCTCTTGATAGTTTCAACTATGAGGCTCATGACTTTGAATTTCTGAGGCACATCAAATATGTGAAGCAAATTGATTGCATGCCCTCTGATCATGTTGTGGTATCCTGATTTGGGCAACAGAGTGTGTCTTAGGATCCAGTTGATCGTAGGCAGCCCTGACAGAAGAAAATGAACTGATCCAAACTTGAAAGTCTCAAGTGCATCATCTGGGATCTCCTTGTACATTTGTGACATTGAGTTGTGTCCCATCTTCTTCTTGGCATAAATTTCCAAGTCATCTTCACTTTCCTTGGGGGCATTGATCAGACTTTCCCATTCCTCTATGGTTGACTGATATCTCATTCCTTCACACATCCAAACTATCCTGCCATCTGGATAAAAATGTGCTGTGGAGTGGAATTGCATAATGAGCTCGTCATTCCAGTTTGTGAGCTTCTTCCCGACAAAATCTGCAACTCAACACGCACTGAAGCTGTCATACACTCCAGGATAGTGTTCTGCATTCTCCGGAATGTAGGTCCAGTCGACCCACCTCATACCACAAACTATGGGCTTCTTATCTAATAAGATGGTCTCATAGAAGTCCTGCTGCTCCTTGGTGTGGAACATGTAATCTACAGCAGTCCTTCTCCTGGTGGCATATGGATCTGACTCTCTCCATAGCCTCAACCCTTGATCTCTCCTGATCTTCATGTTCTCAGCCACAGGATGAGCATCATTGTGGTCTGGAATCTTGGGCTTGAGCTTCCTTAGGACCTGTCCTTCTTCATCTTCCTCAAGATCAACTTCTGCATTGGGGCCTTGTTCTTCTCAGCTGCTGGTATACTCTCGTATTCCTCTTTGGTGCACTCTTGGGCTTAGGGGCAGCTTTGAGCTTTGAAGTTGCAGCCCCTGATTTTATGGCATCACTGTAAGTGCATCTAGTTCCCCTTAGTGATTTTGGTGTATTGAAGACTTATAGGTTAAGGGACTAATGTGTTTATGAGTGTACACAGTTCTATAAGTCTATGAGGAGTTTGATATTTACAGAGAAAGTCGACCCCTAAAAATGAAGTTCTTCGACTGAAGACTTTGATATTCTGAAGACTTTGAAAGTGAATAAATTGGTGTGACCTTGAAGACTTGGTATTCATTTTGAGGAACATGAAGCGTGAAGACTTTTGTTTTCGCAGTTTCGTTTTTCTCTTTCTTGAGTCATAGGAAACATCGTACTGTTAAAGGGGGTCGAGGAAATACTAAAGGAAAAATTTCCATGTGATGCTCAACTCAAAACCCTAGACCTACCAATCCTTTCGAGTGAAGCCTTTGGAAATCTCATACAGCTTCACCAATTTCTTCAAAGGATGAGACGAAGTTCTTCATTGTCACGAGGAATTTGTTCTGTCTAAGGAGTTAGGAATTCGCCAGTGCGGATTGCCTACATAGTGAGGAACATGATAGCCCTGAGGAATTTGAGAGTCAAATTTCCGACCGTTGTTGTGCTACGCGCCATCTGTCCCAAAATATCTTATCCACCTAATGGTCATATCATTGAAGGGCATTTTTGTCTTATCATGTCGGGCTGCTCCCTAGGCTATAAATAGCCGCCCCCTACAACCACTAGCTGGTTGGCTGCTCCGAGAGAACTTGAAACTAGACATTTGAGAGCAACCCATCCTCCGAGGACTTTGAGCGAAAATCATCGAGTGAGGAAAAACCCAAAAACCAAACCCCTACAAACCCAAAGTGATTGAGCATCACTGAAGAGATTGATCATGCGTGGATCCGACGCTTGTTACCTTTGAAGACTGTGCTTCTTCCAGACGGTTAGGCGTCATGGTCTAGAGCATCCAAGAGGAATTGTGGATCGCCGAGTGACCAAGTCTGTGAAGGTTCGGAAGTCGCCTGAAGACTTACCACGAGTGATTGGACGAGGTCTGTGTGACCTTAGTTCAAGGAGAATATGGTGAGGACTTGGTGTCCTGAGCTGCGTGCTCAACGATGGGGTGTCCGGACTGTGTCCTCGAGTTTAAATACTCACCGCTCCAACCAGACGTACAACTGAGACAGCAGTTGGAACTGGTCTACCAAATCATTGTCTTCACCTACCTAACCGGTTCTATTTCCTCAACCCTTTCATTTCCTCATTACTGTGTTGAATGTTCATTCATATCTGTGTTTGAAGACTTTGACTGAAGACTTTCTCAATTTCCTCAGTTCAATTTCTTCAGTCTGTTCGTCTTCATCTTGTGATATCCTGTGTTTACGCTTTCTGTACTCTTTGATTGTCTTCATTTCATCATGATGACCATGTCCGCATTCTCTTATGCTTACTTCTGAGTACTTATTCCGCTGCAAGTAGTTCTTCACTTAGGAATTTCCTCACGGGCAAATTCCTCATTGAAGAATTCATAAAAATCGCCTATTCACCCCCTCTAGTCGATATAACGCACTTTCAATTGGTATCGAGCGAGGTACTCCTTGTTCGTGTGATTTTGGTTTAACCACCGGAGTTTTAGTTATGTCGACCGCAGGTATGATCAAGGTCTCAGCTGGGTGTCCTACCTTTGATGGGATGGACTACCCTCTATCGAAGAACAAGATGCTAATGCATCTTGAGGCAATTGACAATGATCTCTCGGTATGTTGTGGAAAATGGTGTTCCTCACCACACCTTCTCCGAATGCTGCCGATGTGAAGAGATTCAAGCAACTCGATTCTCAAGCGAAGAATATCATATGTGGCCATCTGAGCAAAGGACAATATGGAAGAGTGAGTGCTTTGGAAACTGCGAAGCTCATCTGGGACAGGCTGTCCAAAGTAAATGAAGGAGTCTCAACTCAGTGTGAGTCTCGAGTTGATGTTCTTCGCAATCTCTTCAACCGCTTCAAAAGACTCGACAACGAAAATGTTCAACAAACCTTCGATCACCTCACTGACATCTCAAACGAGCTTCAAGCGCTTGGTGCCACTGACATCACCGACCATGAAGTGGTGAAGAAATTGTTGAGATCGCTTGATTCCTCATTTGACACTCTGGCACTGATGATACAGGAGCGTGTTGACAGCAAGTCACTTGATCCAGCTGATATCCTCGAGAGGCTAAATACTCATGAGTTCCAGCTTGCTGAAAAGAGAGATCTCTATGGTTCTAGCTATGGAAAATCACGTGCCCTGAAGGCCAAGGCTGTGTCCTGAATCTGATTGTGAAGACTCGTAGTAGCCTTGGAGACCTCAAGAATTGAGCCAGAGCTAGCACTGCTCGTGAAGAAATTCCAGAAGATCTCAAGACGTGGTCGCTTTGGAAAATCCTCAAGGAGCAGTAATTCCTCATCCAGTGACTATAAGAGAAGACTTTGCCACAAATGCAAGAAACCTGGTCACTACATCCAAGATTGTCCTCAGTGGGAAAAGGAATTAAAGAAGAAGACATACAAGGATTACAGTTCTGATGACGCTAAGAAGAAGAAATCGTCGAAATCTTCATCATCAAAATCCTCAAATCGTTCTTCTCACTAGAAGAGCAGCTCCAAAAAGGCTCGGGCATTCATTGGCAAGGAAATGGACTCTGAAGCTGAATCTGAGGAACATGAGGAAGAGGAGGCATCAGAAGAATCTGAGTCTGGTGTGGCGAGTCTAGCTCTCGCTACGGCTTTCGTCAGCAAGTCCATCTTCAACTCTGAAGAAAATGACCTCACCAACAAAGCTAATGAAGATAGTGATGACTATGCTCCCACCTATTGCTTCATGGCAAAGGGTGCCAAGGATGATCAACCCAAAGCCAATGAGTGGGTCCTCGATAGTGGATGTACAAATCACATGACTGGTGACAAGAATCTATTGATGGATACTCCTTATCACCGTCACATCTGAAGCATATCATCTTTTGCCGACAAAGGCAAAAGTCGTATTGGGTCTTGGTAAGGTTGCGATCTCTAAGGACATACACATGGACAAAGTCATGCTTGTTGAGTCCTTAGGATACAACCTCATGTCGATCTCAATGCTTTGTTATCTTGATATGGTTGTTATCTTTGGCAAGTATCGTTGTGTTGTGATTATGGAAGTCGACAATTCCAAAGTCTTCAAGGCTTTAGGAGAGGAGACTTGTATATTGTTGATTTCTCTACAGACCGCAACCAGCCGTGTGTCTACTTGCAAAAGCTTCGGCTGGCTATGGCATCGACAACTTGGTCACGCAGCATGAGGAATTTGCACACGCCATGCGAAGAAGAAGCATGTCATTGGCATTGAAAATGTCAAATTCCTCAAGGATCACTTGTGTGGAGCCCGTGAAGTCGGAAAATGACCAATGCCAAGCATCCAAATAAGACTATCATGACCACTACTCGTCCCTTCGAATTGCTTCACATGGACCTCTTCGGTCCTAATCATTACTCAGCAGTCACTAATGATGCATCTCTATATGGCTTTGTTATTGTTGATGATTACTCTCGTTACACATGGGTACACATTGTTACTTACAAAAATGAAGTGCAGGAAGTCTTCAAATGATTTTCCTCGAGGGCTTTAACTAACTTTGGTGTGAAGATCAAACACATCAGGAGTGACAATGGAACTGAGTTCAAGGATTCCGGTCTTGATGCCTATCTTGATGAACTTGGTATTACTAATGAGTTATCTGCTCCCTATACTCCTCAGCAAAATGGCGTCGTGGAGTGCAAGAACAGAACTCTTGTTGAGATGGCTCGGACTATGCTTGATGAATACAAAACGCCTAGCCGTTTTTGGATTGATGCAATTTATACCGCGTGCCACATCATCAACAGAGTGTATCTTCACAAATTCTTCAAGAAGACTGCCTATGAACTCCTCACTAACAAGAAACCCAATGTGAGTTATTTCAAAGTCTTCGGTGCTAAATGCTGGACTAGAGATCCTCATCACAATTCTAAATTTGCACCGAAAGCACATGAAGGTTTTATGCTTGGTTACAGAAAGGACTCGCACACCTACAGAGTCTTCAACATTGCTCTTCACAAGATTGTTGATACTGTAGATGTGCGGTTCGATGAAACTAATGGCTCGCAAAGAGAGCACCTACCTTCTGTGTTAGATGAATAAGCTCCTGAGGAATCTATCAAGTTCAAGGCAACTGAGGATGTCATTCCTACTGAAGAATCTGCTGAAGAATTCATTCTCAGACGCCAAGAACGCCGAGCTGATGCACCAAGATAATTCGAAGACAATGGTGTCAAGAAAATGATCAAATTCCTCGACGACAACCAGCTCATCCTCGCGTTGCAAAAGAAGTGCAAGTTGACAAGATCATCAATGACATTGAAGCGCCAGGTCCTCTCACACGCTCAAAAGCTTCACATTTATCTAACGTTTGTGGGCACTATGCTTTTGTCTCTATCACAGAGCCCACTAAGGTAGATGAAGCATTTCTGGAGCCTGAGTGGATTCAGTCCATGCAAGAAGAATTACATCCGTTCGAGCTCAAAAATGTCTGGGAACTGGTCAAACGTCCAGAACCTCGCAAGCATAATATCATTGGCACAAAGTGGATCTACCGCAACAAGCAAGATGAAAAAGGCCTTGTGGTGAGGAATAAGGCACGACTTGTAGCTCAAGGCTACACACAGGTTGAAGGAATTGATTTCGATGAAACTTTCGCACCTGTTGCTAGACTTGAGGCTATTTGCATACTACTTGCTTATGCTAACCATCATAATATCACTTTATATCAAATGGATGTGAAAAGTGCATTCCTCAATGGTAAGCTTGAGGAACAAGTATATGTTGCTCAACCCCCAGGTTTTGAAGATCCAAAGAATCCCGACAAAGTCTTCAGACTCAACAAGGCCCTCTATGGTCTCAAACATGCCCCACAGGCGTGGTATGATACATCGAAGGAATTCTTCGTGAAGAACGGCTTCACACCCGGTTCACTCGACCCTACTCTCTTTACTAAATCATATGATGGTGAACTGTTTGTGTGTCAAATATATTTTGATGATATTATCTTTGGTTGTACTGACCAATGATATAGTGATGAATTTGCCTATATGATGAGTGAAGAATATCAAATGTCTATGATGGGAGAGTTTAAATTCTTCTTAGGTCTTCAAATTCGTCAACAACACAATGGCATATTCATATCCCAGGAGAAATACCTCAAAGATGTCCTGAAGAAATTCGGCATGCAAGATTGCAAAGGCGTCAAAATTCCTATGCCCACAAATGGCCATCTATGCATTGATGAAAATGGTATTGACTTCGATCACAAGGTATACTGCTCCATGATTGGTTCTCTATTGTACTTATGTGCATCTAGGCCAGATATAATGCTTAGTGTTTGCATGTGTGCCCGATTTCAAGCTACACCGAAGGAATCACACCATAAGGTTGTGAAGCATATTCTTCGATATCTAGCTCACACACCAACACTAGGATTATGGTACCCCAAGGGCTCTACTTTTGATCTCATTGGATATTCGACTGACTATGCTGGTGATCGTGTGGACTGCAAGTCAACATCTGGTACTTGTCATTTCTCGACGATCTTTGGTCTGTTGGTCCTCGAAGAAACAGAATCGTATCACCGCTCATCATGGAAACTGAATACATTGCTGCTGGCTCTTGTTGTGCTCAATTGTTGTGGATGAAGCAAACTCTCAAGGACTACGGCATCAACGTGAAGAATGTGCCTCTCTACCGTGACAATGAGAGTGCCATCAAGATTGCTCACAACCCAGTTCAGCACTCAAGACAAAGCACATTCAGATTCGCCATCATTTTCTTCGTGATCATGTGTTGAAGGGCTTACATCTCCATCGAGCATGTGAAGATCAAGAACAACTAGCCGATATCTTCACAAAGCCCTTGGATGAGAAGAGATTTAGCAAGTTGCGGTGTGAACTAAATATCTTAGAATCTTCGAATGTTCTTTGAAAAGGACACACATCCTGACACTTATGCAAAATTGACTACTTAGATGTGCAACACACGAAGAAACGTTTTTCTTCAATCAATGAAGAATAACACTCTAAGTGTGAAGAAATTAATGAAGAATTTGATTCTCGTAACCCTCGACAATTGTACGCTGTGTCTGAAATCATCATTCTTATATGGTGGGTCACACCACCACCAAAGTTGAAAATCTTCAATTTGAGTTTTTCCTCGCTTTTGAAATTCTTCAGTTTTCAAATTCTTCAACTTTTCAAAATCTTCACTGCTTCCGTCGCTTTTCTTCATTGGCTATATATATATATATATATATATATATATATATATATATATATATATATATATATATATATATATATATATATATATATATATATATATATGGGTTTATGTCCTCTACAAGATTCACTTATGGCTATTTCTTCAAGTCGCTATTTCGCTAAGTGAATGTGATCGACCCTTCCCTCTATGCTATACTCAACCCAATCTATTCACAAATTCTTCATGTGCTCTATTTGAAACTCGCTCAAAATCTTCACCGTGTCCTTGTCACCGAAGATATTGCGAACGGAACTTTAAAACTGATCTTATCCAAACTTTCGCTTTTGCCGCTCAAACCATTCCGCATTCCACGATAGATTTATCTATTCACCCACGATCTAACACAATCCCCACTTCTCAAGACGTGGGTGACACATATCGTTTAATGAGAAGGGTCAGGCACGCTCGTCCCAAATCTTCTAAGAACAGTTTTTCACCGTGGCTATATATACCCTCTCCCTTCCTCACTTCCTTTACTCCGCCGACCGCTCTCTCTCGCCGAGCTTCAAACCCTAGCGCCATCGCTACTCCATCATCGCCGTGAGGAAAAGCTTCATCGCCTCGACCTCGTCGCCGATGTACTCGCTACCGATCATGAAATCTTCACTCCGCCGCCGCCGTAGCTGTCTTCCTCCGCCGAAGTTAGGGCGTGAAGATCTAACTCGATTTAACTTCCCATCTGTTCTTCTCGTTCGTCGTGTTCTTCACTTCGGTAATTAAAAGTTACTTTTATTACTCGCTTTGATTCTCAAACCTTCCTGAAAATCTTCAAAGGTGTTTATTCTTCAAATCTTCACACATATGAACACCTCAAACAAAATATGCTCTTGATTCGCTTCTCTAAGCAATGATTTTCTTCAAGATTCCTCAATTGTGTGGATCCTCGATCTATACAACTCGAACCTAAGACAAAGATCGCTTAGTGAAATTCTTCAAGGCTCATCTGTCAAATTCCTCAAACTAGTTCTTTTGAAAACCTTCGAGAACGCATATGACCTCTCCAAATTCCTCGCAACTATACTCTGCTCACAGTACTCATGTCCGCCGCTGAATCACTAGGTTCTCATCAACTTAACTCATTTGCAGCGTTCCTCGAAGAAAAGTTGCATACTTCTTCGAGAATTCGATTGTTCAAATTCCTCACCAAGAATATGGCGTAAGGAAAGAAGCCATAGAAAGGAGGAAAGAGGCCTGAGGTCATGACTGCGTTTGAGATTCCTGAGGAAATATATGCTGATTATTGCACCCCTGATGAAGCCGAGTTCGGCAAAGAGAACAAAAATCAGCGCAAGGTGCGCATTCAAAGGATTGAACGGAGATGGGCAAGGGAATGGAGGGAGTACAGATATGTAACTCCAAAGTACATGAAGAAATTTGCTCTCAATCCTCCATGCCCAAGAGCTCCATTGGCACCTGGTCAAGAAGCTGACCCCACCAGCATCAAGCGTGGTGAGGACTTTCCTGAAGAATGGGCCAAGTGCCAAGCCAAATTGGCAAGACAAGCCAACGAGGTAGTGAGGAAATTTAATGAGGACTCTACTACTGCTGCTGCCACTGAGGCCTCTGTCAAGCCAAGAAAATCTATGGCAAAGAAGCCCGCACACTAGCCAAGTGGTTCACCAACAGTGCCCTCACGGCCAAGTTCCTCAGCTGTGCCCTCACGGCCAATTCCTCATGCTGCTCCAGCTCCTCCCAAATCCTCAACTCCTACAAAGTCCTCAGCAGCTCCTCCCAAGTCCTCAGCAGTTCCAACAAAGTCCTCAGCACCTGTGCATCTGGCCACGTGCCAAAGGACTGCAGGCATCTCCATTGCCTCTGTGTCTCAAAGAAGTTCCTCACCTGCACCAAATTCTTCATCCGCCCGACTCTGCTGAAGACTAAGGCCACAAATGGACGAGGTCCTCGCCAAGTCCAAAGAAGAAACAGGTCGCTTCCAAGAGCCACCTGAAGATGATGAGGCTGATGATGATGAACTTATGGAAATCATCGAGAACGCCAAGAAAGGACCGCTAGAGCCAAAGGCACACTGTGTTGCCGCTGTTGGATCCAAGAGCGATCCTAGACTACATTGATCTCGGCACAAGGACCCAAACACTCCTATGCCTGACTTCAAGTTGACACCGCCAAAGTCACATGTCGATCACGACTCATTTCATCCAAGAGGAGAAATGGAAATTTGATACGGCCAGAGAGATCAAGAAATCGCAGATGTAAAGGAGAAACTGTTGAACAAAAACGTTGTCAAGATGACAATCAAGAACTTATCAAGATGCAGTGACATCAAAGCCCTCAATGACAAATTTAACTCCTATTATGCTGATTGGCAAGGAGCCAAAGTCGATTCGCAACCTGACGAAGAAGTTCACCAATGTTGCTACCCCAACGCAACATGAAATTCCTCAGGCTGGAGCCTCAGCTCAGCCGACAGAAGAACATGCCAGCACCGCTAATGAAGTTCAGGCTGCTGAAGACAATTCCAGTTCCAGGTCTGATGATCCCATTCCAGCCACTGAAGAAATTGCCAGGGCATCCACTAGTGGTGCGCCTGAAGAAACTAAAGAAGTCAGGGAAACTGCATCAGTTGCGCTTGAGAAAAATCAACCAGATTCCTCAGCTCCTCCTGCGCCAACACCAACTCCAATTCTTCCATCTGCCTCTGATGTGAAGAAGACCAAGGCGCGAACGAGCTACGAAGAAGAAACGGAAAGCATCACCAAGGTCGAATTCTTCTACTGCGAAGAAAATGAAGCCAATGACCAGCTCCTTTGAAAATCCTATTGATGTTGTTCCAATTTCTCAATTCCATCAAAGGACCTTGTTCCTTTCGTGAAGATTATGAGATCCCAAGCGGATCTGATGAAGAAGATCATTCTACCGCTTCGTCGAGCAGATTGATGAAGAAATTGAAGTGGAAGCTATCCTTCAACTCCAATCATTTCCTTGCCTATGCCTCAGTTCACACCAAGAGGCCGGTGTTGAGGAAATTGAAGAAGATGTGGACATTGGAAGCATAACGCCAAGGATGAACGATGACTTTTGGGAAAGTCAAGATCCAAATTCTCCACTCTTCACCCCAATTCAACAGATTCCTCGGTCCCTGCTCCAACAGTTCAAATGGGCTCAAGAAACTCATCCCACTTCATCTGTCCATGAAGAAATTCCAGCCACTAGCGCCGATGAACTCCGCTTCTGCTGATCCTCGATCGCACTCAGAGGAACAAGAAATTACTCAGCTCAAGAACCTGAGATTGTGATTCCAGAGGTCGTGATGCAACTCACTGACACTCCACTGCCAAAGCCAAAGAATCCCTTCTCAACAAAGCAAAAGTTCAAGGCTGAAGATTTCTTCGGCGAGCACGTATTTTTCATTGATTACAATCCATATGATTCTGCTCGCATCAGGAAGAGGCGTTTCTGGACTGCCATTAAGCAAATTTCTATTCCTCGGTGCTCTTCAACAAAGACAAAGTCTTCGATCATGCACATATTCCTCATGTGGACATGGAGTCTCTGCCAGGCTTCGAGCCAGTCCTCAGTGTTCTTCACGATGCAGGACTTCTGAATTTCTGCACTGATATCTGTGATTGGAATGAAGAACTCATTCTTCAATTCTATGCAACGTTGCACATCACCGGAGACGCTGAAGACGTGAACTCATGGGTGTTAGACTGGATGTCTCAAAATACTCACTACAAGGCACCAGCAACTGAATTGCTTCGTGCCCTACCACTCAGTCCTCCCCTTGATGGTGCTCGTTGTATCTACAACGAACATGAGCTTTCAAATCACTATATGCAAGTGCTGATGAAGCCTTTGAAGCCAGGGCAGGCCCCAAGAACCAAATTCCTCGTCAAGGAATTATTGTATGTGCCTCGGACTGTCTATCGGATTCTGACGAAGACAATGAGTCCTATCAAAGGCCATGACTCAAATGATGAAGAAGTCATTGGCATCATGAAGAATATGCTTTTCAATATCATTCATGGCGTTCCCGTCAACTTCCATGATTTCTTCATGAGGACTCTGGCAAACATGGCTATGTCACCATTTGAGCTGAAGCCTTATGCACGTTGGATTATGAGATTCATCAGGACAAGGTCTTCACTCAATTACAAGGCTGATACTCTGAACCACTGCAGCTACTTGCCCCCGATTGAAGTCCTCAAACGGACATTTACCTCAGCTGATGACAAGGGCAAGGAAACTGCTGTGATCGATGAAGGCACTCGTCCATTGGATTGTCAGTTTCGCAAAGCTGCATCCTACTCCACCAATGATGACTCTGCCACACATGACTCTGCCGCAAATACCTCAGCCAAGCAAAGTCCTCAAGCCACAAAGACCTGTGGTGATGACTGATCGTGAGTTACTCCTCGCCTTCATCGGAAGGTTGATCGCAATCATAAATGGGTCAAGCGTCGGCTTGGTTCAATTCTTCACAACATGACCTCAACACACAATGCAAAGTGAAGAAAACCACTACTACCTCCATGAAACCTTCAAACGCAATGGCTGTTCTTTCACATGTCTACAAATAGAAGAAGAACTGACGACAATGGGTCTCAAGGAAGAATTTGACTGGTCAGCACCTCCACCGAAGAAATACAAGAAGGTCAAAGTTCCTTCCTTGGTGGCCAGCTCCTACTCTTCATCGCGAGACACTGATGAAAATGAAGACTTGGACGACACTGCGGCAGGCCCTACTACGACAACCGACCCCAACAACGCTGGCGCTCCTTCTTCAACTTGAAATTCTTCAGGGGCGTTAGTCCTCAATTTCGATCCTTTTGGTCATTCGATGACAAAGGGGGAGAAATTTGAGTCAGTCTTCAAACGGGTCTATTATATGGGCAATTTTTTTGTTAAGTTACAACTCTCGTTCTTCTGAAACTTTTATTGGATCGAGTTGTAATCTTAAACCCGATGGTGCTTTGATACTTTTGATGCACTGTGCTCTGATACTCTTGATGCGTTATTCCTCATTAATGTTATCACATGCATGCTGAATTTCATCAAGCACCATATTTCATCATGCATTTCAAATTCTTCATATTATATGTCAAATGCGTGTATGAATTACAAGATATAGGGGGAGATCTCCATGATTCAACTCTTCAAATGTGCATTGCCTCAAAAGAAAATTCCTCATTATGCACATCTTCAGGGGGAGTTCTTCTATATCCTGCAATCAAATTCCTCAATATCAGTATTTACACTTCATATGTTTCTCCCCGTTGAAAACTTAACCTATATTGTCATCAATCACCAAAAAGGGGGAGATTGTAAGTGCATCTAGTGCCCCTTACTGATTTTGGTGTATTGAAGACTTATAGGTTAAGGGACTAATGTGTTTATGAGTGTACACAGGTCTATAAGTCTATGAGGATTTTGATATTTACAGAGAAAGTCGACCCCTAAAAATGAAGTTCTTGAAGACTTTGATATTCTGAAGACTTTGAAAGTGAAGAAATTGGTGTGACCTTGAAGACTTGGTATTCATTTGTGGAACATGAAGCGTGAAGACTTTTGTTTTCGTAGTTTCGTTTTTCTCTTTCTTGAGTCATAGGAAACACCGTACTGTTAAAGGGGGTCGAGGAAATACTAAGGAAAAATTTCCATGTGATGCTCAACTCAAAACCCTACACCTACCAATCCCTTCGAGTGAAGCCTTTGGAAATCTCATACAGTTCAGTCAATTTCTTCAGTGGCAGAGATGAAGTTCTTCTGTTTGCTGAGGAATTTGTTTTGTCTGAGGAGTTAGGAATTCGCCAGTGCGGATTGCCTACACAGTGAGGAACATGATAGCCCTGAGGAATTTGAGAGTCAAATTTCCGACCGTTCTTTATCTTCTTGGCCACCTGTCCCAAAATATCTTATCCACCTAACGGTCATATCATTGAAGGGCATTTTTGTCTTATCATGTCGGGCTGCTCCCTAGGCTATAAATAGCCGCCCCCTACAACCACTAGCTGGTTGGCTGCTCCTAGAGAACTTGACGCTTGTCATTTGAGAGCAACCCATCCTCTGAGGACTTTGAGCGAAAATCATCGAGTGAGGAAAAACCCAAAAACCAAACCCCTACAGACCCAAAGTGATTGAGCATCACTGAAGAGAATGATCCTGCGTGGATCCGACGCTTGTTACCTTTGAAGACTATGCTTCTTCCAGACGGTTAGGCGTCATGGTCTAGAGCATCCAAGAGGAATTGTGGATCGCCGAGTGACCAAGTCTGTGAAGGTTTGGAAGTCGCCTGAAGACTTACCACGAGTGATTGGACGAGGTCTGTGTGACCTTAGTTCAAGGAGAATACGGTGAGGACTTGGTGTCCTGAGCTGCGTGCTCAGCGACTGGGTGTCCGGACTGTGTGTCCTCGAGTTTAAATACTCACCGCTCCAACCAGACGCATAACCGAGACAGCAGTTGGAACTGGTCTACCAAATCATTGTCTTCACCAACCTAACTGGTTCTATTTCTTCAACCCTTTCATTTCCTCATTACTGTGTTGAATGTTCATTCATATCTGTGTTTGAAGACTTTGACTGAAGACTTTCTCAATTTCCTCAGTTCAATTTCTTCAGTCTATTTGTCTTCATCTTGTGCTATCCTGTGTTTACGCTTTCTGTACTCTTTGATTGTCTTCATTTCATCATGATGACCATGTCCGCATTCTCTTATGCTTACTTCTGAGTACTTATTCCGCTGCAAGTAGTTCTTCACTTAGGAATTTCCTCACCGGCAAATTCCTCATTGAAGAATTCATAAAAATCGCCTATTCACCCCCCCTCTAGTCAATATAACGCACTTTCATGGTATTCCTCTTTGGTGCACTCTTGGGCTTAGGGGCAGCTTTGGGCTTTGAAGTTGCAGCCCCTGATTTTATGGCATCACCCATCATCTTTTGTGCTTTGGGTGCTGGTTCAGCAACCTCTTCTTCTTCTTCTTCCTCCATAATAGAAGGTTTCCCAATCACTCTGGTCATGGTCTTCTTGACCCTTTCCTTCCTTTTCTTTCTTTCAGCAGCAGCAGGTTCTTTGGGTTGGGATTCCAAAGAAGCTTGAGTGGAGACTCTGGCTTTGGACATTGGTTGTCTTCCTGCTGGCCTTTTGATCTTCATTCCAGGCTTAACTGTTGTTGAGCTGTACTCCTTCTTGAGCACTTTCTTCTTTGAACTGGCCTCATCCCCAACTGCCACATAATCTTCATCCTTAGACTCTGAGGTCTTCTTCTTTATTGTCCTAGTGGCAGCCTTGGGCAAATTACTGGGAGTGCTTCTGCTCCCCTCATCTGAGCTGCTAGAGGGACTAGTGCCCTCACTCATGTGAATCTGCTCTTCTGACCTGTTCTGGCTGTCACTTTGGTCTGACATGCTGCACACACTGACTGCTGATCCTGTGAATAGTTATAGATGAGGTAGAGTGGATGAGCATCACAAAATACAGAGATTTTTGCAAACGAATGATTCAAAAAACTTAGTTTTAGTTTCCACAGAAAGCATTTCGGATCTACCGATTTTCAAACTCAGTGATACCGAAGCAGTTTTGGAACCTAAACTAGTGAACTCGGTCATACCGAGTCACAATTCGGTGGCACCAAGACTGCTAGTTTTCACAAAGTTCTAAAATCGGTCACACCGATTTGTAATTCTCGGTCAGACCGAGACTTACTAGTGCAATGGCGTTAGCCAAATCGGTGGGACCGAGGTTTTCGACTCGGTGGGTCCGAGATGGTTTCGGCGGAAACCTAACCCTAAATTTTCAAATCACAACTATTCTAAGGATTGTTTTGACTGGATAGAGGTGTTTCAATGGTGGCAAGATGCATTACGAACACAATGTGCTGAGAATCAGACGAGGATAGCACTGTGATCGAGTTCATACCCTAGTTCGGCGGTGAACTCGCTATGGCGGCAACGGCGGAGAAGAATTCTGTTGACGGCAGCGGAGACCAGCAACTGGAGGCGGCTGGCGACGAAGTCGACGATCCATAGACCTATTAGGCAGAGCGAGCTATGCGCGGGCGAGGAGTTTAGGAGAAAGTTTTCCAAAATTTGCCCGTGTGAATATATAGCCCGACAACTGTCGGTGTGACCGAAGTTGAACAACTCGGTAGCACCGAGATGCATAATCTATAAGATTCTGCAACTCGGTGTGACCGAAGTTAAAATCGGTTGCACCGAGATTGAAAACCTAGATCGACTTAGTGATCTCGGTATGACCGAAATGGAGGAATCAGTCAGACCGAAAATCACAAAGAAGTTTTGGAAGTTTAAGTCTATGACGAATCGGGGACTCCGAGTGCTCCTCACACAGAGTGGTTCGAATCTGACTTGATCAAATTTTGTGATGTAGCATGAATAGAGTTTTTGACGAGAAAAGCATAGATAGCTAGAGAAGGTTCTAGGCATTCTTGTCCATCCACTTGGCCAAAGAGAAAGAATCCAATCAATCAAAACAACAAGTGGATGTCCTCGAATGAGTAAAATATGCAACCAACATGCTCACACAATAAAATGACAAATGAAATATGTGCCAAAGAATGCACAACCAATTCTAGCATCTATCAAACAATTGGCGATGACTAGGTCATCTATATATGAGTATATTGACTTAGGAGTCAAATGAGAACATTTGACCATAGGTCATACTCATCGTTTAAGCTCAAGTGGGGTTACCACTTTTACATAAAGCATTTATGTGTTCACATCATTAGAGTTGCTTTGACTCAAATCATAGAGTTAACCTCCCCCTAGATGTGAGATCCCCCTTTAGAGGGATAAACTAACCTTGGGTTTTGTCGATGATGACTTCATGTAGGTGTTGAAGATGTGGATGCTTAATGTTGATGTAGATATTTTCAAGAAATCCTTTAGAGTGAGTTGCACTTTCAATACCTACATGGGTTAGTCCCACAAGGAATAAACAAGAATATCCATAGACATAGAGTGATGCACACACACAAAATGATGTCCATGAAAACTTTAGGTTAAATTGTCCCTTGCCTTACCAACATGAGGATTTTGTGACTCCTTGAACTAGTGCAAGATATGGAATTTGATTGCACTTGTCCTTGCCATAATGATATGAGTGAAAAATGTTGGCAGACTCACCCTCAAGAACTCTCTAGTTCTTCTTCTGCGGGATCCACATCATCTTGATGGGAATCCTTGGTGTAGTAGTTGTGCTTGATGAAGTAGAACTTGACGTAGTCTTGGGAACCCACTTGACCAGGGCCTTAGGTGCTTCTTCAAATGCATCAATCTCCTCTTGAAGCTTGTCCCTGCCCTTGTTCTTGTGGTCTTGTGGTGGAAGATCATCTTGTGCTTGTGTTCCCTTGAAGGAAGTAGGATCATACTTCTCTTGTGGAGGAACAAACTTCGTCTTGGGGTATTGATCTTCTTACCGCTCAACTCCATTGGCATTGAACTTCCGTTCAAAACCAACACCTTGATTCTTCCGGTGCCTTCCTTCCTTGCGTACAATTTCCTCAAATTGCTTACTCCCGGCAAGGCTCTTGTATACACCTTTCTCTATAATTCCCTTCAATAAGCTGTTTTCTTGCTCAAGTGTAACTTGGCTAAGAGAATCATTAGTGGAATCAAGAGAGCTACTAGAAGCAACAATATTGGATTTAGCATTGTTATTGTTACTACTAGAAGAAGAATCTTTCTTGTTCTTGTTGCTAGACTTGTCTTGAGGCATGTAAGTAGATAAGAGTAAACGCTTGGCAATATAAGAAGAACTTTTCTTACGGAGATCATCATTGACCGCTTTTAGGAACTCATGCTCTTGCTCAAGATTGAGCTTTTCAAAGCGTAACTTCTCATGAGCCCTTAAAAGTTCTCGATGATCTTCGAAGATAGTTTCATGAGCTAAATTAAGAGTGTTTAGTTCTTTAGTTAGACGCTCAATCTTCTCCTTATCATTGTCATTCGTTTCATCTTGATTAGCATGATTAATTGACATTTCATCATAGTATTCATCACTAGAGTTGTCAATAAGTAAATCATCATCACCTAGCAAGTCATCTTCATCATATTAAAATCAACATACTCGGGGTGTGTTACCTTAGGACGTTTCGCCATGAAGCATCTTCCAATTCCTTCATTTGGTGATTCAAATATGTCGTAGGAGTTGGTTGACACAAGTGATAAACCGGCAACACCTTCATCTTGAGTGTATTCGGAATCGGAGTGATAGCTTCTCTCGGAGTGATTGTCGGAGTCGGAGCCGGATACCCATTCACCAACATGATCTTGATGTCTTCGTTTTGTGTAGCTCTTTGATGACTTGTCCTTCCTTTCCGAATCCTTGCTTCTCCGTGAGGGTCTTCGTTCATAACGATCATCTCTACTCCTTCTCTCTCTTGGTGGTGATTCTTCTCTTCTACTTCTTCTCTTGGGAGAATCTTCTCTTCTTTTGTAGGGTGTCATACACTCATTGGAATAGTGTCCGGGTCTCCCACAATTGTAGAAATTTCGCTCTCGACTAGAAGATCTTTTGTCATTGTAGGACCTTGACTTGGAGCTTCTTTCTTTGCTTCTACACTTGTAGAATTTGTTGAAGTTCTTCACTATTAAGCTCAATTCTTCATTGAAGGTTTGTTTCTCACTTGATGATGTGGGAGCTTCACATGAGGCTTTGTAAGCACCACTTGACTTGTTGTGAAGTTCCTCCTTTTCCTTGAGTGACATCTCATGCGCAACAATTCTTCCAATGACTTCCGTTGGCTTGAGATCTTTGTAATTTGACATCATTTGGATCAATGTGCACACGGTATCATATTTTCCATCCAATGCTCTTAGGATCTTCTTGATGATGAATCTGTCGGTCATTTCTTCACTTCTTAAGCCGGCAATCTCATTTGTGGTAAGAGCAAGCCTAGAGTACATTTAAGCGACACCTTCACCATCCTTCATTTTGAACTTGTCAAGCTGACTTTGGAGCACATCCAACTTGGATTCCTTGACGGAGTCGGTACCTTCATGCATATCAATCAAAGTATCCCAAATTTCCTTTGCATTCTCAAGACGGCTGATTTTGTTGAATTCTTCGGGGCACAAGCCATTGAAGAGGATATCACAAGCTTGAGCGTTGTATTGCAACATCTTCAACTCTTCCGCACTAGCTTCACGGTTCGGTTCTCTCCCATCAAAGAATTCACCTTGCAAACCAAAACACACAATAGCCCAAACGGCGGGGTCATGTCCGAGAATATGCATTTTCATCTTATGCTTCCAACTAGCAAAATTAGTGCCATCAATGTAAGGACCTCTACGGTGATAATTTCCCTTGCTAGACGCCATACTCTCCTAGGTTGTGAAACCAAGGCTATGACCACCAAAAGCTATGGAAATCAAAGCAAATGGAGACCAAAGCTCTGATACCACTTGTAGGACCTTGAAGTATGTCTAGAGGGGGTGATTAGACTACTTGACCAATTAAAAACTTAACCTTTTCCCAATTTTAGACTTTGGCAGATTTTAGCTATCTTTAAGCAAGTCAAGCAATCTTCACACAATTCAAGCAAGCATGCAAAGAGTATATAGGCAGCGGAAAATAAAGCATGCAACTTGCAAGAATGTAAAGGGAAGGGTTTGGAGGATTCAAACGCAATTGGAGACACGGATGTTTTTGTCGTGGTTCCGATAGGTGGTGCTATCGTACATCCACGTTGATGGAGACTTCAACCCACGAAGGGTAACGGTTGCGCGAGTCCACGGAGGGCTCCACCCACGAAGGGTCCACGAAGAAGCAACCTTGTCTATCCCACCATGGACGTCGCCCACGAAGGACTTGCCTCACTAGCGGTAGATCTTCACGAAGTAGGCGATCTCCTTGCCCTTACAAACTCCTTGGCTCAACTCCACAATCTTGTCGGAGGCTCCCAAGTGACACCTAGCCAATCTAGGAGACACCACTCTCCAAGAAGTAACAAATGGTGTGTTGATGATGAACTCCTTGCTCTTGTGCTTCAAATGATAGTCTCCCCAACACTCAACTCTCTCTCACAGGATTTGGATTTGGTGGAAAGAAGATTTGAGTGGAAAGCAACTTGGAGAAGGCTAGAGATCAAGATTCATATGGTTGGAATGGAATATCTTGGTCTCAACACATGAGTAGGTGGTTCTCTCTCAGAACTGGTAAGTTGGAAGTGTAGGTTCGTTCTGATGGCTCTCTCCACGAATGAAGAGGAGGTGGAGGGGTATATATAGCCTCCACACAAAATCTAACCATTACACACAATTTACCAAACTCGGTGGTACCGAATCATAAAACTCGGTCGGACCGATTTAGTAAACCGAGTGACCGTTAGGGTTTTCGGTGGGACTGACATGCAACTCGGTACGACCGATATGGTTAGGATTAGGGCATAACGTAATCTCGGTGAGACCGATTACACAAAATCGATGAGACTGAATTTGGTAATTATCTAACCAGAGAGTTGGTCAGGTAAACTCGGTGGGACCGATTCGCTCTTTCGGTGAGACCGAAAAGTTACGAAAGGGAAACATAGAGTTTACATTGCAATCTCGGTGGGACTGATCGCTCACTTCGGTTAGACCGAAATGTTACGAAGGGAAACAGAGAGATTACAATCCCATCTCGGTGAGACCGAGATCCCTATCGGTGAGACCAATTTGCCTAGGGTTTGTGGCAGTGGCTATGACATCTGAACTCGGTGGCGTCGGATAGAAAGAATCGGTAAGGCCGAGTTTGACTTTAGGTTTAGGTCATATGAGGATGTGAGAAAGTAGTGGAGGGTTTTGGAGCATATCACTAAGCACATGAAGCAAGAGGCTCATTAAGCAACACCTCATCCCTCCTTGATAGTATTGGCTTTTCCTATAGACTCAATGTGATCTTGGATCACTAAAATGTAAAATGTAGAGTCTTGAGCTTTTGAGCTTGAGCCAATCCTTTGTCCTTAATATTTTGAGGGATCCACTTTCATCATCCATGCCATGCCATTCATTGAGCTTTCCTGAAATATTTGTCTTGGAATAGCATTAGCTCAATGAGCTATATGTTGTTATGAATTACCAAAACCACCTAGGGATAGTTGCACTTTCAGTTGCTCTCCACGGGCCGTGCCTCGACATGCTTGAACTCCACGACAACGGAAGCAAGCAGGGGCCTCCCCAGGACGTCGCCGTTAGCTGCCCCGCGTGTCGTCTGCCATGGCTGGGAGCTTGGCTCCGCCCCCCCCCCCCCCCCGTCTTCTCCTAGCCGCTGCCGCCTGCTTCCACTGCTGCTGGTGTCCAAGGCCACGGGCGCCTCTCGCGTTCGCCCGCCCGCGCCTGCTGCAACCGCTCGCCTAGCCCCGCGCCGCCAGCCTTCTCAGGCCACCACTCCGCCCCGCGCTCCCTCATCTTTGCCTCCACGCCCGCCTGCACTACTGCTCTAGCCGCGCCCCTGCCTCGCTTGCGCGCGCCCTGTCGTGTCCCAAGCCACCTGCACGCGCCCCGCTGCTCCCGCTACGTCCCGCCGTGCTCGATGCCAGCCCGAGCTCTGGCGGCCGCCAGCAACGATACAGCGCTGCTACAGGCCTCCTCCGCGCCTACCACTACCACCATCGGATGCGGCGCGACGCCAGTTCTCCAATGGACCCGGGCGTGCTAGTCCCCGTCGCCGGAGTTTGCCGGTCGAGCATCTCCGCCGTGTTCGGCTAAACGCCGGCGGCTAAACACCAGTTAAAATGATGTGACACCATTAGTAGCTAACTAAAACAACCGGTTCAGCCAATGACAGTGGGCCCCAGACCACTAATTAACCTGTTAGTTAGTTTTTAATAAAAACTGTTTTAGGCCCAGGGTCACTGACACGCGGGTCCCACTAGACCAACTGACCGGTCAAACATTAACCAGTCAACTGTTGCGTCAGCAGTTGATTGGCTCCACCTGTCGGCCACTGGTATACCTCTGGGTGCACTGCACCGGGTGCACCTAGCCTTTTCACTCTTTTCTTTATTAGATTAAATTCTAGAACAATGTTTAAAACTTTGATAATTCATAGAAAATAAACCGTAGCTCGGATGAAAATGTTTTCTACATGAAAGTTGCTCAGAAAAATCCAATGAATCCGAATACGCGGTACGTTCATCCGCCACATGCCTCTAGAATAGAGAACATCGAACCTTTCCCCTCCGGTTCGTCTGTCCAAAAATGCTAAACCCCGGGAAAACTTTCCGGAATGTTATCCCCCTTCGCCAGTATCGTGTAGCACCGCGTTAGAAAACCCATAGTACTGCTTGTTGTCTTGTCATGCATCTATTTGCTTTCTATTTGCTGTTTCTTCCCCCTCTTCTCTCCGTTAGACTCCGAGACTGATGCTGCCCCTATGATCGAATACGTCAACGACGACCCCTCCTTGCCAGAGCAACCAGGCAAGCCCCCCTTTTGATCATCCCGATATCGCCCATTTCCTTTCTCTCATGCTTGCATTAGATTTTGCTACTGTAATTGTTTGCTCCTATTCTGATGCATAGCCTGCTTTTGTAACCTGCTTATTGTTACCTACCTGCTTATCCTAAACTACTTAGTATAGGTTGGTTAGTGATCCATCAGTGACCCCCACCTTGTCCTTGTTGCCCCTGCTTCATCATCGAAGACCCGATCAACGGGATCGAAGACCAGGCCCCGGCACAGCACATCATTTTCCCCTTAGTTGCTCGACACTACTGGGTTACTATCGAGTGCCGAGGGTGAGGCCTCATTAGCACTTCTGATGTTAACATGTAGTGTAGCTATTCGGTTGTGGTCATCGAGGGTGATTTCCTCCTTAACCATTTCCGATACGGCTCTGTTGTGCAACCCCTCAAGTGTGAACCTCGAGGGTGGATCCTCTAACGTTCACCTTGATGATTACATCGAGTGGAATTCACCGGGGGTGATTCCTCGGGTTTTCCCCTTGATGTTTGGACACACGGATACTTGGACTTTACAACTGTTACTTGGAAAGGTGGGTCGACCTTGAGGGGTACCAGCGAGTGATGTGGAGACGGGTTGACCTGGAGGGTGCCCGCGAGATAATTACGAGGCGTGGCTGGGCATTCCTAGCCATTGCCGCAAGTCCTTGAGATGGGGCAACGGGGTCACATCTTTCGTGAGTCTCTGCTTGTTACCGCGTGCTCCTAATCCACTACGATTTGGATATTTGATCTGAGGGGCCTCTGGCCTGATAGCACTAACCATCACGTGGGCATAGTATGGGCGTTCTGCGTCGTATGCATCAGTCGAAGCTTAATAGACGTCAGCAACTGAGCGGTGCGCGCCGGGTTGGACTGCGTAAGCACCTGCCTTTTTGAAGGAGGTAGCTAGGTCTGCTCACCAACCGCCCTTGCAACGTGCAGGAGTTCCCAGGGCGATGGCCCATGACCCCTGGGGGCATAGGTTTAGTCCGGCGTGCTGACCTCTCTATTAAGCCTAGGTCGGGTTGCGGCGTATTGTTTGGCCGAGGCCGGGCATGACCCAGGAAAGTGTGTCCGACCGGAGTTAATCGAGCGTGGTGGGTAAGTTGGTGCACCCTTGCAGGGAAGAAAACATCTATCGATAGCCTATCCTACGGTAACGGACACTTGGAGTTGTATCCCAATCGATACAACTAGAACTGGATACTTGAGGTGATAACTGGATAGTATGGCTCTGGGATTGCTTTCTTGCAGGGAGTCGAGAAAGGATCTCTAGCCGAGGTTGATAATACTCCTACTACTTATGTTATACTACTCTACTCCCTCTTTTTGCTGCAACATGGTGGTTTCCAGAAGATGCTAGTCTTCGATAGGCTAGGCTTTCCCCTTCTCTTCTGGCATTCTGCGGTCCAGTCCACAGATACAGCCCATTTCATTCATACCAATGCATAAGTAGTGTAGATCCTTACTTGCGAGTACTTTGGATGAGTACTCATGCTTGCTTTGCTACCCTTTTCCCCCCTTCTTTCTTCTTTCTGGTTGTTGCAACCAGATGGTGGAGCCCAGGATCCAGACGACACCACCGATGACTACTACAACCCCGAGGGTGCCTACTACTAGTGGAGGCCGCCGACGACAAGGAGTAGTTAGGAAGATCCCGGGCAGGAGGCCTTGCCTTTTCGATCGTTGTTGCTTTTGAGCTAGCCTTCTCAAGGCAAACTTGTCTTACTTATGTCTGTACTCAGATATTGTTGCTTCCGCTGACCCTTGTGTTTTCGAGCTGATGTATTCGAGCCCTCGAGGCCCCTGGCTTGTAATATAAGGCTTGTATTATTTTAATTTGTGTCTAGAGTTCTGTTGTGATATCTTCCCGTGAGTCCCTGATCTTGATCATACACATTTGCATGTATGATTAGTGTACGATTGAATCGGGGGCGTCACATCACGAGGGGCCAAGCCTCGTGAGGCGGACGACACCAAGACCTCCGTGTGGAGCGGCCTCCTCAGGCTGGCTCCCGAGGAGCTGAGATCTCTATGCAAGGCTCACCTCGCGAGACCCGGATGACGTGAGCCATGACGACCAAGGCAGGCGGGTGCCAGCAGGCACAATGTACCAGTTTCCTCTTTGGTGCTAAGGAGGCAAGCGCAGGCGCGGAGTCCCGAGGAATCAGCCAAAGGTTTCCATTCCGGTGCAATGAGACCAAGACCACCTGGACGGCAGGATGGAGGTCGTCGCCGAGCCCACCACGGCGTCATGACTATAGGCTTTTGCATGCGAAGACCACTTTTGTCAAGATAGCCTGTACTAGTTGTCCCCCTTTGAGTTTGGCCGTTGTGGGATCCCTTCCCGCCTACATTTGGGGAGAGGACCAAGGCCACTATAAATAGGACCTAGCCACCACAATAGAAGGGACGGATCATTCAGAACATCCTCACACGCACCAACTCATCGAGCCCAAGAACACCTCTCCTCCGGAGGTTGTTCGCCATTGTACTAGTTCATCCTCAGCCCCTCAAGGCCAATCCACCACAAAGCAGGAGTAGGGTATTACATCGCAAGGTGGCCCGAACCTGGGTAAACTGTTGTGTCTCTCTTTTCCATTCAGCCCGTCGAGCTAGGCCGTGAGATTAGTGAGTAGGCAGACTGGGGAGGATGAGTTCTTTGCACGCACCCTAGAGTTCGAACCTCTCAAGGGTCTGCGAAACCCGAAATCCGACATGCCCAAGCTTAGATGATTGGTTATCCTTGAATATTACCTTGGGGTGCCTTGGGCATTCCAAGCTTAGGCTCTTTCCACTCCTTATTCCATAGTCCATCAAATCATTACCCAAAACTTGAAAACTTCACAACACAAAACTTAACAGAAAACTCATAAGATCTGTTAGTATAATAAAATAAATCACCACTATAGGTACTATTGTGAACTCATTCTAAATTTATATTGGTGTTATATCTACTATCTTCCAACTTCTCCTTGGTTCATACCCCCCGATACTACCCATAGATTCATCAAAATAAGCAAACAACACATAGAAAACAGAATCCGTCAAAAACAGAAAAGTCTGTAGTAATCTGAATATTAGTCATACTTCTGTAACTCCAAAAATTCTGAAAAATTAGGACAATAGAGGAAATTCATATTTCAATCTTGTGTAAACAATTCAGAATTTTTCCATGCTCCAGTGAATTTAAACAATTCTTTTACTAGACGCAAAAGTTTCTGTTTTTCAGCAAAACCAAATCAATGATATACCCAAGTATCCCTAAGGTCTTGCTTGGCTCAAACACTAATTAAAACACCAAAACAGAATTACTACAGAGGTAATAATGTGTATTTATTCAAGAACAGAACAAAAAACATAAAACATAAAAATAAAATTGGGTTGCCTCCCAACAAGCCCTATTGTTTAACGCCCCTAGCTAGGCATAAAACATAGATCTAGGTATTGTCATCTTTGGTATGCAATCCATAAGTAGCCCTCATAATAGATTCATATGTCAACTTAATTTTCTTTCTTGGAAATTTTTCCATGCCCTTCCTTAATGGAAATTGAAATCTATTGTTTCCTTCTTTCATATCAATAATTGCACCAATTGTTCTAAGGGAAGGTCTACCAGGAATAATAGGACATGTAGGATTGCAATCTATATCAAGAACAATAAAATCTACGGGCACATAATTCCTATTTGCAAGAATAAGAACATCATTAATCCTTCCCATAGGTTTCTTAATAGTGGAATCCGCTAGATGCAAATTCAAAGAACAATCATCAAATTTGTGGAAACCAAGCACATCACATAAAGTTTTCGGATTAGTGGAAACACTAGCACCCAAATCACATAAAGCATTGCACTCATAATATTTAATTTTAATCTTAATAGTAAGTTCCCACTCCTCATAAAGCTTTCTAGGGATTTTCACTTCCAACTCAAGTTTCTCTTCAAAATATTTCATCATAGCATCAACAATATGTTTAGTAAAAGCTTTATTTTGATTATAAGCATGAGGTTAATTTAACATGGATTGCAACAAGGAAATAAAATATATCAAAGAAAAATTATCATCATTAAAATCCTTGAAATCCAAAAGAGTGGGTTCATCGCTACTTAAAGTTTTGACCTCTCCAAACCCACTTTTATCATTTTTTCTTTAAGATCTTTAAACACCAAATCATTGAGACGCCTTTTAGCTAAAGTTGACTCATCTCCAGTCCCATATTTATCAAGATTTATATTAGAAAACAAAGATTCAATACGAGTCACACCAATCACTTTAAGATCTTCATCATTATTTTTGCAAAAACTAGAAGAACACGCTTTTACAAACAAATCTCTCTAAACATGCATCCTAGCGGTTCTTTCTTTACATTCATCCATCGAAATTTTAATAGCTTTTATAGATTCATTAATATAAATATTAGGTGGCATAGTTCTCATCTTTAAAGAATCAATCTCAAGAGAAATTATATCAACAATCCTAGCCAAATCATCAATCTTAAGAAATTTTTCTTCAACCATAGCATTGAAATTCTTTTGAGAACTAATGAAATCTTTAATATTATTCTCAAGATCAGAGGGTATTTTATTATAATTGCCATAAAATTGTTGTATGAATTACCATAATTATTAGAGCAAATACTAGGAAACGACCTAGGGTTGAAATTACCTCTATATGTGTTATTACCAAAATTGTTCCCAGACATTGTCGGCGTTGTGGGAACGGGGGTCCCCAGACATGCCTGCCTGCGGCCCACGGTGTGGCTGTGCTGCAGGCCTCTATGACCCATCTTCATCAATGAGACATTCAAGAACCTCGTGAGGGGCCAAGCCTCGCGAGGCGGACGACGCAAGACCTCCTCCGGAGCGGCCTCACTAGGATGCCTCGCGAGGAGCAGAGAAATCAAGGCAGGGCAAACCTCGTGAGGCTCTCGTGATGTGAGCCATGACGATCAAGATCAGGCGGGCGCCAGGTGGGCGCCAGCGTGCAGTGGGTGCTAAAGAGGCAAGAGCAGGCGTGGAGTACCAAGTCATCAAGCAAAGGTTTCCATATCAGTGCAACGAGACCAAGACCAGGCGGACGGCAGGATGGAGGTCACCATGGAGCCCGAGACGGCGTCATCACCAGAGCCTTTTGCAGGCGAAGACCACTTTTGTCAGGATAAGCTGTACTAGCTGTCCCCTTTAAAATTGGTCGTTGTTGGCTCCCTTCCCGCTCAATATTTGGGGAGAGGACCAGGGCCTATATAAGTAAAACTAGCCACCATAGTGAAAAAAACTCATCTTGGACTGGATTCACACACCCACAAGTCTGCAGAGCACAAGAACACCTCAACCTCAGGAGGCTGTTCTCCCCCTTGTACTGTTCATCATCAGCCCAAGAGGCAATCCACCACCACCACACTAGAGTAGGGTGTTACACCACAACGGTGGCCTGAACCAGTATAAATCTTGTGTATTTGTGTAGCGAGTTCGTCCGCGAGATCTTAGCGAGCTAGGCCGTAGATCGGTAGGGAGGAAATCTCCGCGCGCACCCCAGTGTTCGAACCTTGAGGGTTTTGCCGGAACCCGTGATCTAACATTTGGCGCGCCAGGTAGGGGTGCGCCGGAGCTCCTCTCCACTGACCTACGCTCCGCCGCCGCTGCACTTCGCCCTTATGGCAGGCGCCCCGCTATCGGCTCCAACGGCCGCGCTGACGACTGGGTCAGGGGCTCCGATCCCTGGCACCCGCCCTGCGGCAGGTGCGATGGCCAACCAAGTTCAGGCCGGAGATGCCGCCGGGCTACGACGGCGCGGCGGACCCGTCGGCCTTCCTGCTGGCATACAAGGAGGCCGTCCTCGAGGCCGGAGGCGACGACAAAGTCATGGCTAACTGGCTCCCCATGGCCCTCGCCGGCGAGCCACGCTACTGTTGCTCAACCTCCTCGATCCACAGTGGCATCCTCGGGAGGAACTCCGCCTCCTCTTCACTCACTTCTGCGCTGTACCAGCGCACCACACAGTCATGGCCTTGGTGGGCGGCTCTCAAGCACCGCCTTCGGATCGTCACGTCAAGCCGTTCCTCCGCCAGATTGGTGCCGCTTCCAAGTGCTCGGGGGCTCCGCCGGGTTGGGCTACGCCAGAGGCCGACCTCACCTTTGGCTCAGAAGACCACCCCAGATCCACCGCCGGCTCGGGCATGCTCCCAATGCTCTGCACGCCCACCATCTGTAACGTGGTTGTTACCAAGACCCTCATCGATAGCGGCGCCGGCCTCAACTTACTCTCCGTGGAGGCTTTCAGCCTTCTTCATGTGCCGCTCGAGCGGCTTAGCCTCAGCAAGCCTTTCTCAGGAGTTGGTGGTGGCACTGCCCGCTCCCTGGGGCAGATCTGCCTCCCCGTCACCTTCGGCATGCGCGACAACTACCGCACCGAGCTGGTCGACTTCGACATCGCCCGCATCGGCCTCCCGTACAACGCCATTCTCGGGTACCCAGCTATGGCCCAGTTCATGGCGGCGACTCATCCGGCCTACAACCTCATGAAGATGCCCGGAAGCAAAGGCGTCCTCACTTTCAAGGGGGACGCCAAGGAGGCCCTGGCGGCGCTCAAGCTCACCCTCAAGTCCGCTGCGGCAACGCAGCCAGCCGATGCGGGCACCTCCGAGCCCAAGGGAGCCGCACCGACCAAGAAGAAGCAGTTGTTCACACAAGACAAGGCGGAAACCAAGCAGGTGCCAGTCGACGAGGACGGGCCCTCAGGAGCCACCTTTACCATAGGTGCCAGCCTCGACCCAAGTCAAGAGGAAGCGTTGGTGAAGTTCTTGTGCGCGAACAAGGATATTTTCGCGTGGGAGCCCAATCAGCTGGTGGGAGTCCCGAGAGAGGTGATTCAGCATCATTTAAGGGTATGCCCCAATGTACGCCCTGTGAAGCAGCGGGAGAGATGGCAGTCAACTGAGAAGCAGGCTTTCATCGTCCAAGAGACCCGCAAGCTAGAAGCGACGGGTGCCATTCGCGAGGTTCGGTATCCCGAATGGCTGGTGAACCCCGTCGTAGTGCCGAAGAAAGGCAGAACGGAGCAAATGTGCGTCGACTTCACCAACCTCAACAAGGCCTGCCCCCAAGATCCGTTTCCGCTCCCACGCATCGATCAGATCGTCGACTCCACCGCCGAGTGCGACCTGCTGTGCCTCCCGGACGCGTTCTCCGGGTATCACCAGATCAAGATGGTGGTAGAAGATGTAGAGAAGACTGCCTTCCTGATGCCGTGTGGGGTGTATTGCTACACCTGCATGCCCTTCGTACTGCGCAACGCGGGCGCAACTTTTCAGCGGCTGATGCACATTGCCTTGGGGCGGCAGCTCCGGAGGAACACGAAGGCCTACGTCGACGACATTGTGGTGAAGTCTCGGGAGGCAAGGACCTTGATTCAAGACCCGGAAGAGACCTTCGCGAGCCTGTGCCACGTGAACTTGCGGCTTAACCCAGAGAAGTGCGTGTTCGGTGTCCCATCCGGCAAGCTGTTGGGCTTCCTCGTGTCCCACAGAGGGATCGAGGCGAACCCAGAGAAGATCAAGGCCATTGAGGACATGAGCCCACCGCAGACCCTTAAGGAAATGCAGAAGCTGGCTGGCCAGGTAACTGCGTTGGGGCGCTTCATCTCCAAGCTAGGAGAGCGCGCCCTACCCTTCTTCAAGCTGATGAAGAAGAAGGGCCCGTTCAAGTGGACCCAGGAGGCCGACCGAGCTTTTCAAGACCTCAAGAGATACCTAACCAGCCCTCCGGTGATGGTGGCACCATGACCTCTCGAGCCCCTAGTACTCTACCTTGCCGCTACCCCATACTCCGCCAGCGCGGCTCTGGTGGCGGTTCGGGAAGAGGAACAATCCAAGGGCGCGTCGCGCCAAGCTACGGCTGAAGCAATGCAAGATCAGGAAGGCGCGGCATGAGCCTTCGTAGCGTCAACAGAAGACCAAGCTCGGTAGGACCATGTCACCAAGATTCCCGCAAGCAATTAGGCATTAGGAGTCCCTCCATCCCAGGAGACATCCCAACCTCCGCAAGACACGAGCCTCAACGGCGCGCCAGCCCTCGTCGAACACCTGGTGTATTTTGTCAGCACAGTGTTGCGGGACGCGAGGGCACGATATCCCATGCCACAGAAGCTCCTGCTCACGCTCTTGGTGACCTCGCGCAAGCTGCGGCACAACTTCCAGGGCCACCCCATCAAGGTCGTCTTAGCCTACCCATTGGAGAGGGTGCTCAGGAGCCCCAATTCTGCCGGAAGGGTCGCTGAGTGGAACATTGAGATGCAAGCATTCCAGTTGGAGTTCAGCACTACCAGGGTCATCAAGGGAGCCGCGCTCACTGATTTTGTGGCAGAATGGACGGATGCCCCGACACTTGAAGTAGGCAAAGACCAGTCCACCTCACCAAGAAGCGAGGCGCCAGACGGTTGGGTCATGTATTTCGATGGCGCCTTCGCGAATCAGGGCGCAGGGGCTGGAGCAGTACTCATCTCGCCCACTCAGGACAAGCTCTACTACACCGTGCAGCTCTACTTTCAGCAGGGTGAGAAGGTCTCCAACAACATCGCGGAATATGATGGCCTCATAGCTGTCCTGAAGGCTGCGGCAGCTCTGGGGGTGAAGCGCCTTACCATTAAGGGCGACTCGCAGCTCCTCGTCAACTTCTCCAACAAAGTATACGAGCCGAGGGACGAGCATATGGAGGCATACCTCACGGAGGTGCGCAAGATGGAGAAGCAATTCTTGGGCCTGGAGTTACAGCATGTGCCCCGGGGCATCAACAAGGAAGCTGACGACATCGCCAAGAGGGCATCCAAGCGGCAGCCACAAGAGCCCGGTGTCTTTGAGGAACAGCTCTTCAAGCCATCAGCGACACCACCACTTTCAAGTGCAGCTCAGCCTTGGGAAGGAGCTCCCGCAGCCGCCTGCCACAGGAGCCCCAACCTGTGGCCCAACCACAGGAGCACACCTGATCTTGACGCTCGAGCCCCAGGAGGGATGCTGGACCAAGGAATTCAAGGAGTATCTGATGCAAGGGGCCCTGCCGGAGAAGGACGAGGACGCAGAGTGCGTGGCCCGACAAGCCATGGCGTACTGCATCTAGGACGGTGAGTTGTACAGGCAGCGGCCAAACGACGTTACTTTGTGCTGCATTTCCACGGACCAGGGGAAGGAGCTGCTAATTGACATACACGGTGGGGACTGCGGGCACCACTCGTCATCACGGACCCTCGTCGGCAAGGTATTCCGCAGTGGGTTCTACTGGCCCACTGCGCTCAACGACACAACTGAGCTGGTGAAGTCCTGTGAAGCCTACCAGTTCCACGCCAAGCAGATTCATCAACCGGCTCAGGGCCTCCAGACCATCCCACTCACGTGGCCGTTCGCGGTCTGGGGGCTGGACATCTTGGGCCCGTTCCCTCGAGCGCTTGGGGGCTACCTCTACCTCTACGTCGCCATCAACAAGTTCACCAAGTGGGCGGAACTGGAAGCCGTCCGCAGCATCCCAGCCGGCTCTGCTGTCAAGTTCATCAAGGGCCTTGTGACCCGTTTCGAGGTTCCCAACCGCATCATCACAGATAACGACTCGCAGTTCACTAGTAACCTCTTCAAAACCTACTGCGCTAACCTTGGAACGCAGATTTGCTATGCTTCGGTGGCACACCCTAGGAGCAATGGTTAGGCTGAACGCGCCAACGCAGAGGTCTTGAGGGGCCTCAAGACCAGGACCTTCAAGAAGAAGCTCGATGCCAGCGGCAGGGGCTGGCACGACGAGCTCCAGTCCGTGTTGTGGTCCATCCGCACCACCGACACCAAGTCAACGGGCGAGACCCCATTCTTCCTTGTCTATGGAGCCGAAGCGGTCCTTCCTCACGAGGTCAAGCATCGCTCCGCACGGATCCTAGCGTTTGATGAAGCGCAGCAGGACGCCACGCGGGGGATGGACCTCGTGCTGGGGGAGGAACGTCTTTGCGAAGCTGCACTGAGGGCGGCAAGGTACCAGCAGGCGCTGCAGCGATATCACTGCTGCAACATCCGCTCTAGGACGCTCGAGACGGGTGACCTCATCCTAAGGTGAGTCCTCTCCAGGGAAGGGCTGCACAAGCTCTCACCTATGTGGGAGGGCCCATTAAGGGTCGTCCATGTCTCTGTGTTCGGCGCCGCTACCGAGACGCGGACGGGTACCCATCCGTAACGCTCGAACATCCAGCACCTCCAGAAGTTCAACCCATAAAGCAAGGCCCAGTGCCTATGAAGCAAGGCCCAGTGTCTGTGAAGAAGGCCCAGTGCCTATGAAGATCGCCGCACGTGACACTCTCACGTAATAATGAGTGGGGTTGTACACGCCCCGGAGTCTCAGGGGTGCCGGCCTCATGCCCTGGGGCTCCCTCCCACGCCTAGTTGCAGCACTTAGCTCCGCGCTGGTGAGAAGACTTGAAGACTAGACTAGGTGCCGGACGCGGCTTTTCATTTTCTTTCCGTAGTTGGCTCGCCCTTTTTTAATCGAAGTTTGCTTCTGGCGTCCATCGCTGATTTGGTTCTATCGCCTCGCTATTTCCGGCTCTAGTTGGCCCGTGTTCTCTCTCGTACACCTTGCGAGGGGGCTAGGAAGGTGCCCTCGCGAGCTTTCTTCCTTCTCTCTGCCTTCCGTCTGCTTTCTCGCGAGGCGCCCTTGTTCGAGCCCACAATTTGGTGCATCTCTCTTAATCCGTACCCCTCGGGTACTGCGATACGAAGCACTGGGTCAAAGCTTGGGCGAACGATAAGTTTCCTAGCGAGCTTCCTAATGAATTTTTTTGCAGTTCCTGAGCGACCCCTGAGTCAAGACGGGCACGAGGAAACAAGTGCCTCGTGAAGCGGAGGTTGCCCTAGACACGCCAAGCTAAGTTATCTCTGCACAGAATAACAACACGACACGAGAGCAACAAACATAGCATAATAGTTAAGGAGTCATGGTTCGATACACGCCCCTCCGGTCCCATGCTGGTTTCGTTTTGATGCAGGAAGAAAAAGAGGAACAAAACAAAAGCGGCGCTCGCCCCTACAACAGTCAGCGGGGGCAGGACCTTGGTGACGTCCCGGGCTTAGTCGGACCCCTCCTCGCGCTTCACGGATGCGCGGCGACGAAACGACCCGCTACCACCTTCGAGGCGGGCGAGACGACGCGGCGGCTGGTCGTAGCCGCCACTGCTGGAGCTATCACTGAGGGAGGAGCCACCATAGCCGGACAAGGCGCGGCCGACGGGTTCACCCTCCTCCTCACCACGACCATCGCCAAGGCTGAGCACCTCCTCGCTGTCGTTCACCTCGGGGCAGCATCTGGCGCAGCGACCGTCTTACCCGAACACCCTCACGTAGAGGGTCACGTCGCCGTCAAACTTGAAGTAGAGGGTGCACCGCCTGCCGAGGCCGCGCGCACGGGCGAACGTCTGCCATCCGCGGGCCAGAGCTATGTTGCCCGCGACGGAGACCTCGACCGCGACCCAAGGAGCCTAGCTGCAGCAACCGTCTGCCTGCAGCCAGAGCCCGCCCGGACCGGAGGCCGGCAGCTCGTCGGCAAAGAAGCGAGGAAGCTGGAGCCAGCTGCCGGCCGGATCCTCCAACCAAACAACAAACTCCGGCAGCACCTCTGACGCGTGGATCCGCGGCCGGGGAGGCCGCGCAATCACGGCGTGTCTCCTTTCGTCGGCGGGGCTGCGGCAACCAGAGCGACTCCTGCCACGCGCAGTGGTGCCACCCCGAGAGCCGAGGGCCACTGCGGGAGCCGCGGCGTGCTTGCGGGGACGGCAACGTCCATGCTTGGGCACCGGGGAGCTGGGGCCCTCCCGAGGGGCCTTGCCCTTATCCGCGGCGGAGAACTTGTTCGACGGCGCCATTGTTGCTATTAGAGGAGCAAGGAGGGAGAAGCAGGCGAACCGTGGAGGGATGGGCAACGGGGGCTCTGCCCCCTCCCTATTTATAGTGGAAGAAGGCCAACCGGCGCCTCCCACCATCACAGGTAATGATGGTTTTCCTTGCATGTCGCAGGGACTTGTCAAGTCGAGCAGTTACCGAGGTAGTATGGGGAAGCGGAGACGCCCATGTCCAATCAACCTCCACGTGTCGACCAAGGCCGCAGGATTTTGAGGCCCGCGGCACTCCGCTCTTGACCTTTGGCTTCGCCTCGAAGCCAAGCCTGAGAGCACCTTTGGACCAGGGGCTACTGTCGGCATTCTGGGAACGGGGGTCCCCAGACTTGCCTGCCTGCGGCCCACAGCGTGGCTGTGCTGCAGGCCTGTATGGCCCATCTTCATCAACGAGACATTCAAGACCCTCGCGAGGGGCCAAGCCTTGCGAGGCGTACGACACTAGACCTCCTCCGGAGCGGCCTCACCATGCTGCCTCGCGAGGAGCGGAGAAATCAAGGCGGGGCAAACCAGCGCGTGCAGTGTCCTTGTTTCCTCTTTGGTGCTAAAGAGGCAAGCGCAGGCGCGGAGTACCGAGGCATCAATCAAAGGTTTCCATATCAGTGCAACAAGACCAACACTAGTCGGACGGCAGGACGGAGGTCACCATGGAGCCCGAGACGACGTCATCACCAGAGCCTTTTGCAGGCGAAGACCGCTTTTGTCAGGATAAGCTGTACTAGTTGTCCCCTTTCAAATTGGCCGTTGTTGGCTCCCTTCCCGCTCAATATTTGGGGAGAGGACCAGGGCCTATATAAGTAGAACTATCCACCATTGTGGAAAATACTCATCTTGGACTGGATTCACACACCCACAAGTCCGCAGAGCACAAGAACCCCTCAACCTCAGGAGGCTGTTCTCCCCCTTGTACTGTTCATCATCAGCCTAAGAGGCAATCTACCACCACCACACTAGAGTAGTGTGTTACACCACAACGGTGGCCCGAACCAGTATAAATCTTGTGTCTTTGTGTTCTGAGTTCGTCGAGTTCGTCCGCGAGATCTTAGCAAGCTAGGGCATAGATCGGTAGGGAGGAAATCTCCGCGCGCACCCCAGTGTTCCAACCTTGAGGGTTTTGCCGGAACCCGTGATCCGACAGGCATATCATTACAATCAATAGGATCACTCTTACTAGCAATCAATTTCATAAGTTCATCCATCTTTCCACGCAAAGCATTAATTTCTTCAATCGCATGCACTTTTTTACAAGTAGAAGATCTTTTGGTATGCCATTGAGAGTAATTAGTCATAATATTATTTAGGAGTTTAGTAGCTTCTCCTAATGTAATTTCCATAAAAGTACCTCCCACGGCAGAATCTAAAATATTTCTAGATGCAAAATTCAATACGGCATAAAAAAATTGTATGACCATCCATAAACTTAAACCATGCGTAGGGCAATTTCTTATCATCGGTTTCATCCTCGCCCAAGATTGTGCAACATGTTCATGATCAAGTTGCTTAAAATTCATTATATCATTCCTAAGGGAGATAATCTTAGCGGGAGAAAAATCATGGAAATAGAAGCATCTTAACACTTATTCCATGAATCAATACTATTTTTAGGCAAACATGAAAACCAAGTTTTAGCGTGATCTTGTAGTGAGAACAGAAATAGCTTCAATTTAACAATATCATTATCCACATTTTTTTCTATTGCATTACACAACTCAATGGAAGTATTTAGATGGGATGCGGCATCCTCATTAGGACTCCGATTGCATACCAGAAAATTGTTCTTTCATAACAAGATTCAACAAAGCGGCACTAATTCCATAAGATTCCGCACTAGTGGCAGGAGCAATCGGAGTACTAATAAAATAATTATTATTGTGTTGGAAAAGTCACACAACTTGGCATTTTCTTGAGTCAGCGTGACAAAGCAAGCAATCTAGCACACAAGCAAGCAAAAAAGCAAACGAAAAGACGACCGAAATAGGGGCGAATAAAAAGGCAAATATTTTTGTATTTTTTCATGAAAACATTTTAGAAGTGGGGGAGGGGAAAACAAGAGGCAAATGGCAAATAATGTAATGCAAGAGATGAGAGTTTACGATGGGTACATGGAAGGCTTGATGTAGAACCTCCCCGGCAATGACGCCAGAAATTCTTCCTGCTACTTCTTTAGCTTGCATTGATTTTTCCCTTGAAGAGGGAAGGGTGATGCAGAAAAGTAGAGATAAGTATTTCCCTCAGTTAAGAACTAAGGTATCAATCCAGTAGGATGTACAAGCAAGTAGCCAATCTATGCACCTGCACAAACTAACAAACACTTGCACACAACGTGAAAAAAGGGGTTGTCAAGCCCTTCACGGTCACGAACAAGAGTGAGATCTAATAGAGATAGGTATAAAAGATAAATAAAAGAGCAAGCTAAAGTAAATATAAATAATTTGAAGCAAGGTATTTTTGGATTTTTTGGTTTATAGATCTGAAAAAATATGATGGAAAATAGACCCGGGGCCCATAGGTTTCACTAGAGGCTTCTCTCTTGAAAGAAAACATACGATCGGTAAACAAATTACTTCGAGCAATTGATAGAAAAGCGCAAAGTTATGATGATATCTATGGCAATGATCATGAATATAGGCATCACGTCTGTGTCAAGTAGACCGAAACAATTCTGCATCTACTACTATTACTCCACACATCGACCGCTATCCAGCATTCATCTAGAGTATTAAGTTCATAAGAACAGAGTAACGCCTAAAGTAAGATGACATGATGTAGAGGGATAAACTCAAGCAATATGATGAAAACCCCTTATTTTTATCCTTGACGCCAACAATACAATACGTCCCTCGCTACCCCTGCATTGTCGCTAGGTGAGGATACCGCAAGATTGAACCCAAAACTAAGCACCTCTCCCATTGCAAGAAAAATCAATCTAGTTGACCCAACCAAACCGATAATTCGAAGAGAAATACAAAGATACTTAATCATGCATAAAAGAGTTCAGAGAAGACTCAATAATATCCATAGATAATCTGATCATAAATCCACAATTCATCGGATCTTGACAAACACACCGCAAAAGAATACTAGATCGGATAGAACTCCAAGAACATCGAGGAGAACACTGAATAGAGGATCAAAGAGAAAGAAGAAGCCATCTAGCTACTAGCTATTGACCCGTAGGTCTGTGGTAAGCTACTCACGCACGGAAGGGCAGCAAGGTTGATGTAGATGCCCTCCGTGATCGAATTCCCCTCCGGCAGGGTGCGGAAAAGGCCCCAAGATGGGATATCATGGGAACAGAGGCGTGATGTGGCAAAAAAGTATTTTGGTGGATGCTTCTGATGTTTGGGGAATATTTGAGAATTTATAGTGCAAAGATTAGGGTTGGAGGATTCCCGAGGGGCCCACAAGCCCTCAGGGCGCCCCACTGGGGGCACCTAGGAGGCTTGTGTCCTCCTCAGGAACCTTCTGGCCCCTTTCCCAACTCCTATGGATGTCTTTGGTCCAAGAAAAATCATCGTAAAAGTTTTATTCCGTTCGGACTCCGTTTGGTATTCCTTTTCTGTAAAACTCAAAAACAAGGAAAAAACAGAAACTGGCACTAGGCTCTAGGTTAATAGGTTAGTCCCAAAAATAATATAAATAGCATATTAATGCATACAAAACATCCAAAACAGATAATATAATAGCATGGAACAATCAAAAAATTATAGATACGTTGGAGACGTATCAGTGCTTGTCCTTCGGCTTGTACTCCTTGTTGGAGAAGTTGACGAGGAGCTGGGAGTCGCCCTTGATGGTGAGGCGCTTGACCCCCAGGGCGGCCGCGGCTTTGAGCCCAGCGATCAAGCCCTCATACTCCACTATGTTGTTAGAGACCTTCTCGCCGCATTGAAAGCATAGTTGGACGGTGTAGTGAGCTTATCGTTGGTCGGGGAAATGAACATGACCCCGCATCCTACGCCTTGCCACGCGAAAGCTCCATAGAAGTGCATGACCCAGCCATCGGGCGCCTCATCGCTGGGCGCCAAGGAAGGATCCTCCTGTAGCACCTAGTCATGCACATCTGTCCACTCTGCTACAAAGTCGGCGAGCGCCGCTCCCTTGATTACCCTGGTCGCGCTGAACTCCTGCTGGAAGGCCTGCAGCTCGATGTTCCACTCGGCGACCCTGCCGGCAGCATTATGGTTGTGCAATATCCTCTCTAGGGGGTAGGCGGATACGACCTTGATGGGGTGGCCCTCGAAATAGTGGTGCGGCTTCCTCGAAGCGACCAAGAGTGTGAGGAGGAGCTTCTGTTGCATAGGATAACGCACACGCGCATCCTGGAGCACCATGCTGACTAAGTACACCAGGTGTTCGACGAGACGTGGGACGTTGGCAGAGTCTTGTTCCGCGTGAGGTGCGCGGGGCTTGGGGACCTTGTCGGGCGATAGGGCAGAGCCCTCGGGGACGCTGTCTTGAAGCGACGAGGGCTCGGAAGGCTTCATGGCCCCACACGGGCTAGGGGGGTTTTCCTTGAGTAACACCATGCTCCTCTCGAATTGCAACGAATGCAGTGCTGGCCGAATGCGGGGTGGCCGCTAGGTAAAGCACCAGGGGCTCGGGAGAGTGTGGTGCCACCATGATGGGCGGGCTCGTGATGTATCCTTTGAGGTCCTCAGAAGCTGCCTCTGCCACGGGGGTCCACTCGAAGGGGCCCTTTTTCTTCATCAACTTGAAGAACGGAAGCGAGCGCTTGCCCAGCTTGGACATGAAGCGCCCCAAGGAGGTTACACATCCTACTAGCTTCTGCATATCTTTGAGGGTTTGGGGCGGATGCATCTTCCCGGTAGCCTTGACCTTTTCTTGGTTCGCTTCTATTCCTCGGTGCGAGACAAGCAAACCGAGTAGCTTGCCGGACGGGACCCCAAACACACACTTCTTAGGGTTATTTACCATGCGCAGGTTGGCGAACGTTTCCTCCAGGTCCTCGATCAGGGTCGCCTTGCGCGATTTGACCACGATATCTTTGACTTATGCCTCCGTGTTTCTCCCGAGTTGTGGCCCCAGCGCGATGTGCATGAGCCGCTGGAAGGTGGCGCCAGTGCTCCTCAGCCCGAAGGGCATGAAGGTGTAGCAGTACATGTCGCATGGTGAGATGAAGGTCATCTTCTCAACATATTGGGCCGCCATCTTGATCTGGTGATAGCCCGAGAACACATCCAGGTAACGTAGCAGATCACACTCCGCGGTAGAGTCTACAATCTGGTCATTGCGCGGGAGCGAAAAGGGGTCCTAAGGGCAAGCCTTGTTGAGGCTAGTGAAGTCAACACACATGCGCTCCTAACCGCACTTCTTGGGGACAACAATAGGGTTGGTGAGCCACTCTGGGTGCTGCACCTCTTGTATGACCCCGGCTTCTTGTAACTTGCGCACCTCTTCGACATTGAACGCCTGCTTTTCTTGCGCCTGCCATCTTGCCTTCTGCTTCACTGGACGTGCGTTGGTGCACACCGCCAGGTGGTGCTCAATTACTTCCCTTGGGACGCCGACCAGATTAGATGCCTTCCATGCGAACACGTTCTTGTTCGCTTGGAGGAACCGGACGAGTGCCTGCCCTGGTCCAAGAGCAAGCCGACGCTGATGGTGAAAGTGGGGCCCGGGTTGTCATCATCGACGGGAACCGTCATCATCTCGGCATGGTCTTGGGAGAACAACTGCTTCTTCTTCGCGGGCACGACCTCAGGAGCCCCCGCAGTCCCCTAGTCGTCTGAAAGCAAGGCCGCCGTGGCCCTGTAGGCGAGCTTGAGTGCCCGAACCGCATCCCCCTTGTCTCCTGTCACAGTGATGATGCTGCTGCTACCCTACATTTTGATGAAGTTGTAGCCTAGGTGTGTCACCGCCATGAACTTGGCGGGAGCGGGGTAACTCAAGATGGCGTTGTAAGGGATGCCGATGCAGGCCACGTCAAAGTCGATGAGCTCGGTACGGTAGTTGTCGCGCTTGCCGAAGGTGACATCAAGGCGCACCTACCCCAAGGGGGTGGCGGAGCGCCTTGCCACCCCGGAGAACGTCCTGGTGGGCAGGAGCTGGTCGTATGGCACCTGAAACATCTCGAAGGCCTCGATAGAAAGCACATTGAGGCCCGTGCCACCATCGATGAGGGTCTTGTGACGGAGACGTTGCTAATGGTGGGTGCACATAGCATAGGGAGCACACCGGCGGTGGCCACAGATCCAGGGTGATCCCTGGGGTCGAAGGTGATGGCGACCTCGCGCCACGCATGGCTCCGCGGGGTCTCAGGTTGTGGCCGGGAGGCAATCGCCTGCCAGAGGAGCTGCTTGGCATGGCGACTGGATGCAGGTGCTTGTGGCCCGCCGAGGATGCACGTGACCGCGTGGGGCCCTGGGGCCGCGAATTGCGCGACAAATTATCCGCGGAGCTCCCCCCACGAGGACACTAAGGCCTCATGGAAGTCGCAGAGAAAAGAAAGGATAGCTTCTTTGAGGGCTAGAGGGAGCCAGTTTGCCATGGCCTTTTTGTCTCCACCTGCCGCCAGGATGCCCTGCTCGTATAGCTAGAGGAACTCCTTAGGGTCGGCCGCACCGTCGTAACGCGGGGGCAACGCTGGCCTAAACCTTACCGGACAGCAAACATGACGCAGGTCAGGAGTGAAGGTCGGGGAACCCGTAGAGACGCCGGGGACGATGGGTCAAGCAGCGAGGCGGGCGCCACCGGGCATGACAGTGAGAAGGCGGGGAGGAGCGGAGTAGACGGGAGATCCCTGCCACGCCCCCTACTTGGCGCACCAAATATCGGAATCGGGGCTCTACGGACCCAAACAAGGTTCGAACTCTGGGGCATGTGCGAAGATCTAACCCGGCTCAGCCTCAAGCTCGTCACCTCATGGCTTTGCCTCATCGAGTTCGTGCGAGCGTGGAAGGGAATGAACTGTCACAGCCCTAGAATTGCTTGACATTAGTTGCATTAAGGCATTCATGTCATCATGTTAATTTTCCCAGAAAATTGAAATGGGGATTGTTGAAACCCTAGCACCAATTGAATTCTAATAGGTTCAAATAAAATCATTTTCAATAATCCCAAAATGCCCTGTGAAAATGTTCATGATAAATGGATAAAGGTGAAAGCCTCTTCCAAAAATGATGAACATATCCTATAGGTCATTCCTGGATTTTTGAATTAAATCTTACACTATTTGAATTTGGGCATTTGAACACTATAAATAATTTAAATGCTCAAATAATGTTGGAAGTATTTAGGCCATAGAAATAATTCAAGGTACCCACAATTATTTTCAGGATTTTAAAAGTGCCCTGGTATTTTTAATAAAGCCCTAAAACCTGCAGAATATTAGAAAACTAAAATGTAAGTAATAGAGAGAGAGAAGAGGCCCTGTGCCACTTACACCGGCGCCACTTGGCCCAAAGATCAGGCGGTTTGGCTGGCCCACTGGCCAGCCCAGCCCACCACCGCCACCCTCCCTGTCGCCTTCCTCCCAGGCCAAGAGGGCGGGGGTGACGACGCAAGGCCGAGGCGCCACCACCTCCACCCTGCTCGCTTCGCCCGACGCCTGACGCCTCCCGACAGCCACGCGCCTGCTCTCTCTCACTCTCTCCCGACCCTCCCCTCCTCTGCTCTCTCTCCTCACGCAACCGAAGGCCACTGTCGCCGCCATGCCACTGCTGCCGCCAGCCACCGCTTCTTCCTTGCCTCGCCAAGCGTCCCAAGAGCTCCGCCTCCGCCTGACCTCTCCGCTGACCCACGCGACCCCAAACGCCTCGAACGCCGACTCGCCTCGTCTTCAACCTCGGCACCCGAGCCTCCCGTCGATTCGGCCCGCCAGACCTCCCGAGCTCGCTGATTCCTCTCCGACCCCCGGTGAGCTCCTGCAAAACCCTTCTTTTCCTCGCTTATGCGAGCTCTAGGCCATAGCCCCTGCGCGCAGCCGACAGCTCCTCGCCGCCACGGCCATGGCGCCGCCATGTCAGCAGCCCCGCCGATCGCGGCTGAGCGCGTCAACGTGCTCAGAGCCTTCCAGAGCACGTAGCACCTTCGCCTCCCTCTCGTGCACCGCAGCCTCAGAGCCACTGAACCCGAGCTCCGGCGCCGCCAAGTTCGCCGGCCGCGGCCGATCCCGCCGCCTGAGCTCTAACCTCCCACCAAGAACCTCAACGATCCCCAGCTCTCAGAGGTACTCTCCCGCCCTTTTGGTGGCCGGAATGGCTATTTGCACTTGCGCCAAGCTGCTGGTTCGCCGGGCGGCTAAACGCCGGGCGCTCACGACTGCTGACCGCGTGGGTGACCACCGCCTGGTTTGACCTCCCTCTCCTCATCGACATGCGGGCCCCGCCCGACTAACTACTTTAGTTAGGTTTAAACTAATTTAACTAACCCGGTTAGTGCTAATTAACTAGACTAGTTTAGTTAGTCATCGACGTGGCCCCCACACGCCAGTTTGACCTGGGCGCCAGTTGACCATTGACGCCACATCGACGTCAGTCGACGCCATATATATTTTCTAGATTTAATTTAATTCAGAAAACTTCGTAAAATACCCTAAACTTTAAAAATCATATAAATTCAACCGTAACTCGGATGGAAATAATTTATATATGAAAAATGATCAGAAAAATATGAAGAATCTGTTTATGCCATGATCATGCATGTTTGAACAAGTTAACACCACTGAATAGGATGAATCATGATTAGGGTAACTTATGAAATAGCATTTTGAGTTGGAATTCAACCTTGTTTGAATTCCACTCCAACTAACTTGGATTATTATTGCATTAGGTGAATTCAGTACCTTAACATGATCATGCATCATATATGTGCATTGCATTGATTGTGCTCTCTCTTGTTTGCCGGTAATTGTCCCCTCTCGATAGACGATGTACCGACGATGGGTTCGATGACACCGATGAAGAACTATATTATCTTCAGAAGTGCCAGGCAAGCAAAACCCCCTTGTTCATTCCGATATAATCCCACTCTCTCGCCCTGCTCTATTTTATTGCATTAGGACAACAACGACTCATGTGTTACTTGCTGCGGTAGCTGAACCCCTTGATCCTTTGCATGACCTGTCATTCCACAGTAATTAGATGAAACCCACTAGCATGAGTAGGAGTTGTTTGAGCCATGTTGTGCCTACTCATTTATGCTTGTTTGTCATGCCTGCTATCGCTTAGAGTTGAGTCGGTCTGATTCATCGGGAATGAATTGGAAAGTGGTGAACATGTCCTATTGTGTGTGAGCTAAGTGTGTGAACACGATTTGGTAAAGGTAGCGGTGAGAGGCCATGTAGGAGTACATGGTGGGTTGTCTCATTGCAGCCGCCCTCGTGAACTGAGTTCTGTGTTTGTGATCCATGAAACAGTTACTACCACGCATTGGGATCCTTAATTGACCCTCTCGGCTTCTTAACCACCCTTGTCCTCATCCGAGTTGCAAGTAGTTTCGTGTTTGTAGCTGTGTCAATGCACGCAACGCTGACCTTAGGGGTGGGTTGTGTTGCGGTAGGCACTGTGGCCCGTGTACCGAAAGTGCCCGCTTGGTATCTCGGGAACCCTGCACACATCGCTCGGGCTGTATGGGAAACTCGCCGACTCTCATGGATGGAACCCGAATAGGCGATAAACCTGACTAGGGACTTGAGTGTTTAGGTAGGCTGTGGCCGACACCCACGCTGGGCTTCCGCTTGAAGGTTGCCGAGTACATGTCGGTAAACGGCGGTAAGTGGTGAGAGCGTGTGAAGAAGTACACCCCGCAGGTTTAATATGATCTATTCAATAGCCGTGTCCACGGAGAAGGACTTCGGGTTGCCTATATCAGTTCATAGACAAGTGAAAGTGGATACTCTAAAATGCGCAAGATAAGCGTGAGTGCTATGGATGGCGCTCGTAGGGAGACGGAGCGGGTCCATAGTGGTGTATTGATATGGTGAATATGTGGACTCGTAGCGCCACCTCAAAAGAGTTACTTGCAAATGAGTTCAGATAGCCACCGAGTCAAAGCTGGCTTGCTGCGCCAAACTCCACCACCCCTTTTGATAATGATGCATATGTAGTTAGATCTGATAAGTCTTGCTGAGTACAATTGTACTCACGCTTGCTTATTTTATGTTTTGCGAGAGACGCCGGCCTCGCTAGTAGTTCCGCTTGACTTCGACGCTTAGCTTGTTACCTCAGCTACGATCTTGTGCCCCGGCAGATTTGGTAGATAGTCGCTTCTCACCTTTTTTCATTTATAGTTGTCTGTACTGCACATGTTTAGCTTCCGCTTGTGCTTTGACTTGTATGTTTCGAGTGTTGGGTCATGAGACCCATGTTTGTAATATCTCGCCTCCTGGAGCCTAATGAATAATATTTTGAGTCGAGAGTTATGTTGTGATGCCATGTTGTATTTACACATATTGAGCATATTGTGTGTATGTTTGAAATGCTTGGTATGTGTGGGATCCGACAAACTAGTTGTTTATCCTTGGCAGCCTCTCATATGGGGAAATGTAGTCTCGTGATTCCGAGCGATAGTAGTCCGCTACAGCCCGGTTCACCGGAGTCCTGCTAGCCCAAAGACTACTGCTTGGACACTTGATCGGCGGCATGTGTTTCACTTGCCTTATGTCTGTCCTTCGGGAAATGTCACGCGGTGATACTTGGAGTCCTGCTTAGCTCTGCTACAGCCCGGATACCGGAGTCCTCATAGCCCAAAGGCTACAGCCCAAGTTCATACGCTGATGACCGACATGCTCATGTGATTCATGTATGCCTGTCCCCATAGGTTAGTGCCGCTTTGGTTCACGACTAGCCATGTCGGCCCGGTTCTTTGTCATATGGATGCTAGCGACACTATCATATACGTGAGCCAAAAGACGCAAACGGTCCCGGCCATGGTAAGGCGACACCTGGGAATACCGTATGTGAGGCCGCAAAGTGATATGATGTGTTACATGCTAGATCGGTGTGACTTAGGATCGGGGTCCTGACAGCGTTGGTATCAGAGCCTGACTGCCTGTAGGATTACCAAGCCAAACTGGTCGAAGTTGTGTCTAGAAATGCTTTAGTTATATGTAGGGGAATTGATTGTGGAAGGGAACGTAAGGCTCTTTTTTTACTCCTTATACCTCATGGCCTTCTGATCTGAGTCATCCTCTTCTCTTCTACGGGGTTTAAGAACTAGGCTTCTCATCTATCTATTAGGATGACGTGTTACTAATCCATAGACTTATAAGATTGTTGGTTTTAATCCCCGCCAGTTCCTACTACTCCCGTATGATAACTGTTGATTCCGAATCTTGTTATGATGTTGTTGAGTGGTTATGCCACCATTTTCTGCAGGATGTCTCAAATCATTTTGAGCATTTACAGCCGTTATGCTGTCCGAGTCATCCTGGTCTCTAAATAGTCTGATGCATTTGCAAATTCTTTCCTTCCGCTCCGATGACCTTTTGGTCGAGAATAAGCACACTAATCGGTGAGTTGAGGTATTTTGTTACCTCGACATATATGTTGGAACTATTATTATGACCTTAGGTGTTTAGGAAGTCACCTAGCAATTTAGCTATGCTTTTGTATCCCCAAAGGTGATGATTCTCGCCATCATTTTCAAAGCATCCTGTGATGCCATTTAGTAGTAGGTATTCTACTCCCGGTTCCTCGAACCCGAGATTCATCCTACTTCATGTTGTTAGTATTTGCTAGTGCCTTTAGGATATTAGTACCCTTTGCGATAGTCCTCAAGGTCCGTGGTATTTCCTTCTTCCAAATACTACGAACCGCTTATGGCGTAAGTTCTTGTTGAACCAAAACATCACAATAAGAGTGCTCTTGAGGAGTTCTCCATTCATAATTGTGAATCTGCCAATTCTACCTTTCCGCATGGGTTATCCGGAAGAAATGTTGAACTTTTCTCGACATACTAATCCATGCCTCCACAACTCGAAAAATTATATGTTCCTTTGAGTTGTTCTCTTAGATGCCTTCCGACCTTCATCTATCAATTGATAGCCAAGGGTATGTGTGCATTTGTGTTCATCGATGCATTTTATCCTTGTGGTCCGTCAAGCCATTCTATTCCGAATGACTAGGAGAAACAAACTCCAAAGACTTCATCCATTTCTAGGATTGGGTCAAAGTAGTTGTATCCCGCAGATCAAAACGCCAATTCAGCTTTTGATTCTGTTCTACCTCAAGTATTGCCATCTTATGTCAAGAATGTCATGGGAATTGCACAACCTCCTAGGAATTCTTGATGCAGTGATACTTCTCATCATCATTGTTCATTTCTCGTTCCGTTGATGCAACCGAAAGCCGACAAGTGAATTGTGATGTGTGAAATCAATACCCGAGCAACTTGTTGCTTGGTAGTGAATGGACAATATTCTCATTCTTAGCATGTTGGTTATTAAACCATCATCCTAAGATTGATCGTGCTACCTAGTCCTTATTTCGTGCACACTTCGATTGATGAGTTAGGATCTTGTCAAGTCCTCACTCATTTGATCATATCGCCTTGCCCTCAAAAGCAAGATTGTTCTCGAGCTTAGTAACATACCGTGGTTCGTGACTTTCCAAATATCTTCTTGGAAGTGTTACCGGTTGTTCCCCGATCGTTATGTTGAGCTCGTGATCAAGTTGGTTCCTCGTGGACCACCCTTTCTCCAAGAATCTGTGTTGGATATTCCCGAGCTAGTTGGTTAAGCTAGACAATAACTTGGAGAGTTGGAAGATAAAAGCTTGCCTAACTTAGTTCGATCCAAAGGGATATTCTTGTGTAGTGTGTGTTGAAGAAAGATGATATCTTCATCGATTGGTCCTCGTGATCAGCTTGTTGGATCTATTGTCCTACCAATTCTTTGATTTGAGTATGGGCCATTGTCAAGTCAAATCGTAACCAACGATATTCGTAATGTTGTCTTACTCGTGGTTGATCCTTCGAGCATACACCATTACATCTTTTGGTCTGACCAATACTATCACGTGTTCACATGATGGTGGAAGTCCAAAGGATATGGAAATTCGATGAGTTGTCATTGAGCCCATCAAGAGCATTTTGTCTCCCCATGAGTCATGTTGAGCATCAACCTAGTATTGAAACTTGTGTAAGCAATGCCTTCGTGATCCGCTCATGAAGCCTATGCTTGGATGGAAGTAGTGACTTCCTCTAATTCATGCATCCGGTGTAAGTTGCCGCCATGAATTTGAGAAAGGTTTGTTTTGTTTCCTCCGAATCATCCCAAGTCACCATGCACGCATGCGAGGTATTCTATGGCATGATAGACTGATCATCTTCATCTCATATGAATTCCATAGCACACCAAGCCACCGATTGATTTGTTCAAGGAGAAGAAGTTCTTCCTAAGAGCTAATCCGGACTTATGTAAGGACTTCGTTATCCGCAATGATGGTTCCCAACCTGAACTCGGTAGTGTTTATTATAAGACTACCATGTGGTCATGCTTGTCTAGGACAACGTGTCCACGGGTTTGTAGCAGAACCAGCTCATGTTTTGGAGCTTGCTATCGTAGTTCATATCCCGAGAATCTCGCAACGCCATCTCGTCAATTGTGTTGCAACCCTTCCTATCGCATATGATAAGTCTGAAATATCCTAACACCAACCAGATCTGAATCTCAGCAGATATGATGGTTGGAACATTCAACAGTTGCATTTCGCTCCCAGCTTGCACCGCCCTTGTGCTATCTCGCTATAGACTGCCTTCTTAGCAATTCTTGTCCAGTCCAGGTTTATCTTCAAAGTGGATTTACCATGGGTCCCCCCACCTTCGATGATAAGCAAATCATCCATTGCGTTGTCTTCAACAAGGTAGTCCACATCATCCATTCTAGTCCGGTGTACTATTCCTTTGCACTCACCAAACGATCGCTGTGATTGCCTTTGGCTGGTATAAAGGTTCCAATGATCTATGGATCAAAAGTAATTCTTTTTGCCACTTAAGGGAATAGTTCTTGCGTCACCTTTTCGAGGTGCCCCGCTATTGAATCATGGCAAATATTTTCTCTCCACCTTGACACCATCCACCATCTTCCTAAAGCGTGGAATTGTTGACCACTAATCAAACTTCGTTGTTGTTCTTCCATCCCTCTCGATGTATTTTTGTGTCTCAACTCGAAATGTGTCACCATCTCGGTCCGTGAGTTGATCATGTTTACTTGATCTTCATGAAGGTCGAATCATGTAGGGTTTCCCCTTCTTTTTGTTGTCGTGTCGGGTGAAGATCTCGAAGACGTCAAGGCTAAGATGATGGAATGAATCAACATCTTCGAGAAGGCAATTGGATCATGGACATTGTAATAGTTTGTGACCTCCCTTTTCCTCTTACCTCACGTCTTGAATCTCGGGGCGAGATTCTTGTTTAGTGGGGGTGAGTTGTCACAGCCCTAGAATTGCTTGACATTAGTTGCATTAAGGCATTCATGTCATCATGTTAATTTTCCCAGAAAATTGAAATGGGGATTGTTGAAACCCTATCACCAATTGAATTCTAATAGGTTCAAATAAAATCATTTTCAATAATCCCAAAATGCCCTGTGAAAATGTTCATGATAAATGGATAAAGGTGAAAGCCTCTTCCAAAAATGATGAACATATCCTATAGGTCATTCCTGGATTTTTGAATTAAATCTTACACTATTTGAATTTGGGCATTTGAACACTATAAATAATTTAAATGCTCAAATAATGTTGGAAGTATTTAGGGCCATAGAAATAATTCAGAAGGTACCCACAATTATTTTCAGGATTTTAAAAGTGCCCCGTATTTTTAATAAAGCCCTAAAACCTGCAGAATATTAGAAAACTAAAACAGAATAATAGAGAGAGAAGAGGCCCTGTGCCACTTACCCGGCGCCACTTGGCCCAAAGATCAGGCGGTTTGGCTGGCCCACCTGGCCAGCCCAGCCCACCACCGCCACCCTCCCTGTCTGCCTTCCTCCCAAGGCCAAGAGGGCGGGGGGCGTGTCGACACACAAGGCTGCCGAGGCGCCACCTCCACCCTGCCTGCTTCGCCTGACGCCTGGACGCCTCCCCGACAGCCACGCGCCTGCTCTCTCTCTCTCTCTCCCGACCCTCCCCACTCCTCCGCTTCTCTCCTCACGCAACCGAAGGCCACTGCCGCTGCCCTGCTGCCGCCGCAGCCACCGCCTTCCTTGCCTCGCCGGCGTGCCTAAGAGCTCCGCCTGCCGCCTGACCTCTCCGCTGACCCACGCGACCCCAAACGCCTCGAACGCCGACCTCGCCTCGCCTTCAACCTCGGCACCCGAGCCGCCCCGGCCGATTCGGCGCCGCCAGACCTCCCGAGCTCGCTGATTCTCTCCGACCTCAAGGTGAGCTCCCGTGCAAACCCCTTCTTTTCCCTCGCTTATGCGAGCTCTAGGCCATAGCCCGTCGCAGCCGACAGCTCGCCGCCGGGCCATGGCGCCGCCATGTCAGCAGCCTCGCCGACAAGGCTGGAGCGTGTCAACGTGCTCGAGAGCCTTCCAGAGCACGAGCACCTTCGCCTCCTCTCGTGCACCGCAGCCTCAGAGCCACCGAACCCGAGCCCGGCGGCCGCTGAGTTCGCCCGGGCGCCGATCCCGCCGCCTGAGCTCTAACCTCCCACCAAGAACCTCAACAGATCCCCAGCCTCCAGAGGTACTCTCCCGCCCTTTTGGTGGCCGGAATGGCCATTTGCACTTGCGCCGCCAGCCGGGTTCGGCCGGCGGCTAAACGCCGCGCCACGACTGCTGACCGGCGTGGCTGACCACCGCCTGCTTTGACCTCCCTCTCCTCATCGACATGCGGGCCTCGCCTGACTAACTACTTTAGTTAGGTTTAAACTAATTTAACTAACCCGGTTAGTGCTAATTAACTAGATTAGTTTAGTTAGTCATCGACGCAGGGCCCCACACGCCAGTTTGACCTGGGCGCCTGCTTGACTCGCTGACGCCACATCGACGTCAGTCGACGCCATATATATATTTTCTAGATTTAATTTAATTCAAGAAATTTAAAATACCCTAAACTTTAAAAATCATATAAATTCAACCGTAACTCGGATGGAAATAATTTATATATGAAAAATGATCAGAAAAATATGAAGAATCTGTTTATGCCATGATCATGCATGTTTGAACAAGTTAACACCACTGAATAGGATGAATCATGATTAGGGTAACTTATGAAATAGCATTTTGAGTTGGAATTCAACCTTGTTTGAATTCCACTCCAACTAACTTGGATTATTATTGCATTAGGTGAATTCAGTACCTTAACATGATCATGCATCATATATGTGCATTGCATTGATTGTGCTCTCTCTTGTTTGCCGGTAATTGTCCCCTCTCGATAGACGATGTACCGACGATGGGTTCGATGACACCGATGAAGAACTATATTATCTTCAGAAGTGCCAGGCAAGCAAAACCCCCTTGTTCATTCCGATATAATCCCACTCTCTCGCTCCTGCTCTATTTTATTGCATTAGGACAACAACGACTCATGTGTTACTTGCTGCGGTAGCTGAACCCCTTGATCCTTTGCATGACCTGTCATTCCACAGTAATTAGATGAAACCCACTAGCATGAGTAGGAGTTGTTTGAGCCATGTTGTGCCTACTCATTTATGCTTGTTTGTCATGCCTGCTATCGCTTAGAGTTGAGTCGGTCTGATTCATCGGGAATGAATTGGAAAGTGGTGAACATGTCCTACCGTGTGTGAACTAAGGTGTGAACACGATTTGGTAAAGGTAGCGGTGAGAGGCCATGTAGGAGTACATGGTGGGTTGTCTCATTGCAGCCGCCCTCGTGAACTGAGTTCTGTGTTTGTGATCCATGAAACAGTTACTACCACGCATTGGGATCCTTAATTGACCCTCTCGGCTTCTTAACCACCCTTGTCCACATCCGGGAGTTGCAAGTAGTTTCGTGTTTGTAGCTTGTCAGGGGCATGACGCAACGCTGACCTTAGGGGTGGGTTGTGTTGCGGTAGGCACTGTGGGTCCGTGTACCGAAAGCCCGCTTGGTATCTCGGGAACCCTGCACACATCGCTCGGGCTGTATGGGAAACCTCGCCGGACTCTCATGGATGGAACCCGAATAGGCGATAAACCCGGACTAGGGACTTGAGTGTTTAGGTAGGCTGTGGCCGACACCCACGCTGGGCTTCCGCTGAAGGTTGCCGAGTACATGTCGTAAACGGCGTAAGTGGTGAGAGCGTGTGTGAAGAAGTACACCCTGCAGGGTTTAATATGATCTATTCAATAGCCGTGTCCACGGAGAAGGACTTCTGGTTGCCTATATCAGTTCATAGACAAGTGAAAGTGGATACTCTAAAATGCGCAAGATAAGCGTGAGTGCTATGGATGGCGCTTCTCGTAGGGAGACGGAGCGGGTCCATAGTGGTGTATTGATATGGTGAATATGTGGACTCGTGCGCCACCTCAAAAGAGTTACTTGCAATGTAGTTCAGATAGCCACCGAGTCAAAGTTGGCTTGCTGCAGTCAAACTCCACCACCCCTTTTGATAATGATGCATATGTAGTTAGATCTGATGTAAGTCTTGCTGAGTACAATTGTACTCACGCTTGCTTATTTTATGTTTTGCGAGAGACGCTGGCCTCGCTAGTAGTTCCGCTTGGACTTCGACGCTTAGCTTGTTACCTCAGCTACGATCTTGTGCCCCGGCAGGATTTGGTAGATAGTCGCTTCTCAGCCTTTTTCATTTATAGTTGTCTGTACTCTGCACATGTTTAGCTTCCGCTTGTGCTTTGACTTGTATGTTTCGAGTGTTGGGTCATGAGACCCATGTTTGTAATATCTCGCCCTCGAGCCTAATGAATAATATTTTGAGTCGAGAGTTATGTTGTGATGCCATGTTGTATTTACACATATTGAGCATATTGTGTGTATGTTTGAAATGCTTGGTATGTGTGGGATCCGACAAACTAGTTGTTTATCCTTGGCAGCCTCTCATATGGGGAAATGTAGTCTCGTGATTCTCGAGCGATAGTAGTCCGCTACAGCCCGGTTCACCGGAGTCCTGCTAGCCCAAAGACTACTGCTTGGACACTTGATCGGCCGGCATGTGTTTCACTTCGCCTTATGTCTGTCCTTCGGGAAATGTCACGCGGTGATACTTGAGTCCTGCTTAGCCTGCTACAGCCCGGGATACCGGAGTCCTCATAGCCCAAAGCTACAGCCCAAGTTCATACGCTGATGACCGACATGCTCAAGTGTTTCATGTATGCCTGTCCCCATAGGTTAGTGCCGCTTTGGGTTCACGACTAGCCATGTCGGCCCGGTTCTTTGTCATATGGATGCTAGCGACACTATCATATACGTGAGCCAAAAGACGCAAACGGTCCCGGCCATGGTAAGGCGACACCTGGGAATACCGCATGTGAGGTCAAAAGTGATATGATGTGTTACATGCTAGATCGGTGTGACCTAGGATCGGGGTCCTGACATGAACACAGAGATTTTCCCAAGTTTGGGCCACCTTGTGGTGTAAAACCCTACTCCTGCTTTGTGGTGGATTGCCTCACGAGGAGGATAAGGATGAACAAGTAGAGAGGATGAGCAGCCTCGCGAGGGCTCAGAGGGTGAGAATTGATCAATCCTCCTCTACGGTCGAGACTAGCCTATATTTATAGTGGCCTTGGTCCTCTTCCCTCATTGCTTAGGTAGGAAGGGATTCCACAACGACTAATTTGAACGGGGATGGGAAGTACATCTTATCCTGACAAAAGGTGGTCTTCGCCTGCAAAGCTTTTGGTCGTGACACAACGGTGGGCTCGGCAATGACATCCGTCTTGCCGGGCTCGTGGTCTTGACCTTGTTGCACTAGAATGGAAACCTTTGGGGGACTCCTTGGGAACCCTCGTACGTCCTTGCCTCCTTAGCACCAAAGAGGAAACTGTCCTCCTCTGCGCCCACTGGCGCCCGCCTGTCCTTGGTTGTCATGGCTTACGTCGTCGAGAGCCTCGTGAGGCTGGGTACCTGCATACAAATCTCCGTTCCTTGGGAGGCAGGCTTGGGGAGCTGCTCCTCGGGAGGTCTTGGCGTCGTTCGCCTCGCCAGGCCGGGGGCCCTCGCGAGGGTCTTGTCCTTGGGGTCTTGTAGCTGGGCCGTACAGGGCCGTCAATGGTTCCACGCGCTGGGCCACAGGCAGGCAAGTCTGGGTACCCCCGATCCCAGAACACCGACAAAATCCACAAATCCCCAATCCCCATTCCCGAACCCCTTCTTGTGAAGAATGGCACCATGGAGATGCTTCATGAGGGCCCGTACGGTGGATGTGTCCTCCCCGAGCGCCGCCGCCTCGGCTGAGAGCGTGTCTGCCTATGCCAAGAGCGCGGCCGCATCCACCAAGAGGGCATCTGTTGCAGCAAACATGGCAACTGCGGCAGCCGAGACGGCTGCAGCAGCTGCTGCGACGGTCGCTGCAAACGCTAAGAGTGCTCGAGCAGCTGTTCGTGCCGCCGATGTCTCCCTGGCCTAGGTTAAGGCCATCCACACCAAGATCGAGGATGCCCATGCCATGATATTTCAGGCCTCCTCGGAATCCAGCATGCAAACCACGTCCGAAAAGGCGGCGGAGGCCATGGAGGAGCTGCTTCCTCATAAGATCGCTGAGCATGAGCTAGAGATGCAGGAGGCGGCAGAAATCAAGGAGCGTCGTGAGGAGGAGTTGTGCTTGGATGAGGAGGAGGTAGATAAGAGCATGTCCTTCGAGGAATCGGCGGTGGAGTACCAACGCGAGCTCTGGCGCAGCCACTACTATAAGTACTACAACCTTGAGGGTGGCGCCGAGGATGAGGACGAGGACAACAACGCGATCGACTTCAGCCTGGGGGACGGGGAGTCCACCAACAGCGGCATGTCGCCAGGACAAGTCATCAACGTCTCATCTTACACTGGTGAGGCATAGGGTGACGCGTGGGCGGCTTTTTTAAAATTATGTGTACCTAGCCTTTGTTAATAATGTTCGTCTTTTGTTCGAGCAATGTTTAGGTCAACTATCTCTGTTTAATTACTAAAATTGCTCGATTTAGTAAGTGTGGTCTGTGTGCTGTAGGATCTTTTGTGTATCCAAATTAGCAAGCAATGTTAAATTAGGCAATCATGTGGATGAGCATCGTACCCAGGGAAATTTCCACCAAAATTTGAATGATCAAACTCATCGCATGCATGTAAAGCAAATATTTTTTGCGATGCACACATTTGTTCAAAGTGAATTGTGTCCGGCGGCACCACGCGCAAAATTTCCCACCACCTTTCAAAATTTTTGGCCTACCACCAAAATATATAACCCTTCCCCCCTCCCCACCCCCTTTTCTCCCTGACCACAAGTCACACTTCTCCTGTTTGCTCCTGCCTTCCTTCCCAAGCTATAGCCGCTTCCTCGCTTGCTTCCTCGCTCTCGTCGTCTCGCATCCGACAACCGCGGTCACCATGGTCTTCTTCAATGACCTTTCTAGCGGTTCCTCTGACGATGATGACTCTTTCACCAGCCAGGTATGCCTCTCTCCTCTCTCTCGGGTTATGATTTGGAATAAAGGATTTTAAACCCAACGACCAATTTGAGTCATTTCTTCCTCTTGTAGCTCCCTAGGACCATCACTTGCAATGAATGGAGCGGGGTGGCTGAAGATCTACCTGCTCGTTGTCACCATCAATCTCAATGCGTGAAGTTAATTGCATTCAAATCTCTGGACAGTGGGGGGAGGTTTCTAGCATGCGAAGAGAAGGTTAGCCCCACATTCGTTGTTACAAATCATTTGTTAGATGTGATTTAGAAACTGTCACTGTGCTATGTTATTCTGGATGTGATTAAGATAGTGTCACAGTTTCTACCTAGTATCTAAAAATGTTGCCATCTCATCAGCGGTGCCCTGAGAAAATTATTTGTCACCACTTTAGTAGTTTGTGCATCCAACTTTGCTCCACACATCCGAGCAGCTAAGCACTAAAATACTAAAACTTGATGGTACAAAGGAACTAGGCATTGGAGCAACTAGGTACTCCGGAGTTCGGTTCCCTAAATTTTTCCTCTGGCATCGGCTCGGCGGTGCAGGGCACCGATGCCAAATGTAGCAGCAGTTGTTTTGACACTGGTTTTGGCATACATAGTGGACGGCCTTAGTGTTATTAGTTCTATGTTACTAAACATGTGTGTCCGGACCCCGATTCCAAATCACATCGACCTAGCCGGTAACACCTCATATCACTTTGCGGCCTCACGCACGGTATCCCCACGGGTGTCGCCTTACCAAGGCCCGGGAACGTTTGCACCTTTTGGCTCACGTATATGATAGTGTCGCTAGCATCCACATGACAGAGAACCCGGGCCGACATGGCTATTCGTGAACCCAAAGCAGCGCTAACCCATGGGGACAGGCATACATGAATCACATCGAGCATGTTGGTCATCAACGATGAATCTGGCTGTAGCACTGGGCAACAGACTCCGTAACCCGGCTGTAGCAGTTAGGCAGGACTCGGATGTCACCAAGTGACATTTCAAGGGATAGACATAGGAACGAAGTGAAACACATGCCGGCTAGCCAAGTGTCCAAAGCAAGAGTGTTGGGCTAGCAGTGACTCCGTGAACCGAAAGTAGCAGACTACTATCGCTAGGAAGCACTAGACTACATTTCCCATATGAGAGGCTGCCAAGGATAAACAACTAGATTGTCGGATCCCACTCATACCAAGCATTTCAATCATACACACAATATGCCCGATATGAGTACATACAACATGGCATCACAACAAAACTCTACAACTCAAAGTACTTTATTTAAGAGGCTCCGAGGAGCCATACATAACATATCCATACAGATAGGGGTCACATGGCCCAACACTCAAGTCATACAAACATACAAGCACATGCGGAAGCAAACTAGTCCGAGTACGTAGACACTAAAAACAAAGAAAGCTTGATGAAGCCCTTCTATCTACAAAGGGCCCTTCACAAGCCTTGGATCACCACCGGGTGGCTAGTTCACTCGTCGACATCAAGGTCTACATAAAACCCATCGGAGGGGCGGTGTTGTCGCCTGAAAACATAAATTACAAACATGAGTACGGAGGTACTCAAGAAGTCTTACAACAGTAATCCTATTATACATGCACCTTCTCAAGAAGGTAGTGGAGTTATTGCAGCAAGCCAGCTTTGACTCTTGGCTAAGCTATCCTACGTGACACTACTTGAAAAGCATTTGTCGCACACGAGTCCACTAATCACCATCACAATACTCCACCGTGGATCCTCTCTCACAACCTGTGAGAGGGCCATCCGCGTACTCACACTTATCTTGAGGCTTTTAGTAGTATCCATTTACTTGTCTATGAACTACATAGGCTACCAAGTAGTCCTTATCATGGACGCTGCTATTCAATAGTTTTATACCCTGCAGGGTGTACTTCACACATGTTTCACCACTTAGCGCCGCAGACACGACATGTGCTCGGCAGACTTCAAGCGAAAAGCCGACGTGGGTGTAGACCACGACCTAACCAACCTCACAAGTCCCTAGTCCAGTTTATCGCCTATTCGGGTTCCATCCGCAGGGAGTCCGTCCGAGGTTTCCACTAACGGCCCTGAACGATGTGTGCAGGGTTCCCGAGACACCAAACGGGCGAATCGGTACACCGTGCCACGTGCCTACCGCAACACAGCCCACCCCTAAGGTCAGCGCTGCGTGCGACCCCCAGCATACTACAAACACTAGAAACTACTTACAACTCCTGGACAGAGGACGAGAGGGGTTGGTAAGTCGAGCGGGGTCATATTTCAGGGCCCAATGTGTGGTAGTAACTGATCTTAAATCACACATACAGATCTCAGTTCTTAGGGACGGCCTCAATGAAACAACCCACCATGTACTCCTACATGGCCTCTCATTGATTCCTTTACCAAGACATATTCAACACTTTCACTCTCGAACCAGACATAACCTTTCACTCCAGGTCATCATCCCGATGAGCCAGACCCGACACAACTCTAAGCATAGCAAGCATAGCATGGTAGGATTCACAAACATGGCTCAATCAACTCCTACACATGCTAGTGGGTTTCATCTAGTTACTGTGTCAATGACAGGTCATGCAAAGGAAGTGGGTTCAACTACCGCAGCACACAACAGTTTGAATCGCGTTGTCTTAATGCAGTAAACAAGAGCGTAAGCGAGAACATGGGTTTGTATCGAATGATCAATGGGTTGCTTGCCCGATGTAGTGGTAGTAGGATACCGCCTTCAGACGGATATTCGGGTTATCCTCGAGGCGTAACCTATCACGAAAGACACACCAACATAAACAACACATGACAATATGAAATAATATGATGCATGCTATGACATGGCAATATGAATGTGTGTTGGCCTAATGCAAGCTAGAACAGAAAGGAATGAACTCATTTGAATCAAAGATTCAAATGTTAGCTCATTTAACATAGCCATAATGGTGCATTATCTTATTCTGCTTAAACAGCAAGGTTAACTTGTTCTGTCATGCATGAAACCATACCAATGGATAGATTGGATTTTTCTGATCAAAATTCCTATATAGAACTTTGCATTTGGAGTTACAAATTAATTTCTATGATTTTTTGAAGTTTGCAACAATTTCTGGAATTTCCTGTAAACAAATAAAACCAGAAATTAATTATTGTGTCAAGCATCGGCCGAGTGACGCTGGGGGTCAACGGAGGCGCCCAGTCAACTTGACCAAGGGTCCCGCATGTCAAGAGCTAATTAGGCTAACTAATTTTAATTAAACCTAAACTAGGTTAATTAGCAGAGGGGCCCCACCTAGTCAACTATGTCAGCGGGGTCAAACCCGCCGACGTTTAGCCGCCGGCGAGGCCAGACGCGGCGGCGGAAGTGTGGTTGTGCATTCCGGTGACCAAATGGACGGCGGAGACCATCTACGGGTAGCCGGAGACAACCCGCGACGTTTGGTGGTGGTGGTTGAGCTTGGGGTGGCCGGGAACATCGCCGGCGACGAGCTTGGCGGTCGCCGGAGTCGGGTGAGAACGAACCCGTGGCTACGGGGCACGACAAGGCACTGGGTCAGGTGTGTTGGGCTCCGGGGAGTGCGGTGAGTGCGATGGTGTGTTCAGAGTCGAGCCAACGTGGTTGTGGCCACGACGGCGACGTGCGGTGGTGGCGGCGGGTGCGGCCGAGCTTGGTGCAGTCGGTGCGGGGCTCGAGAGCGAGAACGAGAGGGATGGGAAGGAAGCTGGGCTCACGGCGAGTGCAGCGAAGCAGTCGGCGAGGTCGGGGACGAGGTGATGCGGTGGCGACAGCGACGGGGATCTCCGACGGGGTTCAGTGAAGACGAGCTTGAGGAAGACGAAGCAGGGCTCGCGGGCTCTTGGGGCTCGGGCTGTTCGACGGAGTCGACGACGGCAGAGTGGTTGGACACGATGGTCGGTACGGGGACGACGGTGGACGCGACTACGTCGGCGGTGCTGCGGCAGGTGCGTCGGCCATGGTGCGGGAGAGCGAGGGAGAGAGGCAGGGGGGCGAATGAGGTGTCCACGGGTCGAGGCGGCGACGTGGAGCTCACCCAGTGCTCGGTGGCGTTAGGCGGCAAGCAGTCGACGCCGTGGCGAGCTCACGCCGCCGGGCGCCACCTCTGTGTTCGCGTGGCGACGATTTAAGCAGCAGGTCGGCATGGGCAAGACAAGGTTGGGTCATTAGCTTGGCTGCCAGTGGGCTGCAGCCGTAAGTGGTTTTTCCTTTGTTTCTGCTTTTCATTTATTCTCAGAGGTTTGTTGCATTTCTAAAATACCTAGGCAACTCCAAAAATCACCAAACTGCACATGGTCCTTAGTTGGAATATATCTAGCATGGAACATTTTAGTTTGGGATTATTTGAGCATTTGAAATATTTTATATAATTTAAATGCCCAAATTCAAATAGCTAAAGATTTAATCCAGTGACCTTAGAGTGACCTAGAAATTTGTGCATCACTTCTGACAGTGGTTTAGGACCAAGGAAAAGGTGATGAACATTTTTAAAGGGCATTTCAGGTTCATTGAAAATATTTTTTAGTAAATCCTAGTTGGATTCAGAGGGATTATGGGGGTTCTGTCTTCCCCATTTCAAATTTCTGATGAAAGGTAAACATGATGCAACACTCTAATCTAAGGACTAACTAGGATGTGACAACTCACCCCCACTCAAAAGAATCTCGTCCCGTCAGAAAGAAGGTGGGATACTCAAGTCGAAGACGATCCTCCCTTTCCCAGGTAGCTTCTTGCTTGGAGGTTTGACCATTGAACCTTGAGAAACTTGATATTTTGACGTCGAGTGGTACGCTCGGCTTGATCAAGGATACAAACGGGATATTCTCGATAGGTGAGGTTATCTTGGAGATCAAGCGTTTCGTGGTCCACTCTACGGATAGGATCCGAGAAGCAACGCCTGAGTTGAGAAACGGAAGACATCATGGACTCGAAAGATGCGAGGTAGTTCCAATTGGTAGGCAACTTCTCCTCGCTTGGCAAGAATGCGAAAGGGTCCAATGTAACGAGGAGCCAACTTGCCTTTGATACCGAATCGATGGGTTCCCTTCAGAGGAGTAACCCGAAGGTAAGCCTTCTCGCCAACTTCATAAGACATAGGCTTATGCTTGCGGTCATATTGGCTCTTTTGACGAGATTGGGCTGTTTTCAATTTCTCACGTAACGCGAACCTGCTCTTCTGCTTCCTGGATCATATCCGGGCCAAAGAGTTGTCTTTCCCCAGTTTTTGAGCAGTTAAGAGGCGTTAGACATTTTCCATAGAGAACTTCGAAAGGAGCTTTGCCCAAGCTAGCTTGATAACTATTGTTATAAGCGAACTCAGCGAATGGAAGGCATTTCTCCCAATTCATGCCGAAAGAGATGATGAAGCTCAAGCATATCCTCCGAATTTGATTGACCCGCTCTACTTGACCACTTGATTGAGGATGGAAGGCGGTGCTAAAGGAGAGACGAGTTCCCATAGCATTTTGGAAACTTTCCCAAAATCGAGAGGTGAAGAGACTTCCACGATCCGAGTTAATCTCCAACGGAACACCATGAAGAGACACTATTCGGGAGATGTATAAATCAGCTAGCTGGCTAGCGGTAATATTCTCATGAACGGGTAGGAAGTGGGCTACTTTGGAAAGGCGATCGACAACAACGAAGATAGCATTGTTCCCTCTCTTGGTCCTGGGAAACCCGGTAATGAAATCCATACCGATTTTATCCCATTTCCATTCAGGAATTGGCAAAGGTTGAAGGGTGCCAGCATGCCGTTGATGCTCTGCTTTAACTCGACAATAGACGTCGCAATTAGCAATGAATTGAGCGATTTCTCTCTTCATCCTAGTCCACCAAAACCTCTGGCGTAGGTCTTGATACATTTTAGTACTACCGGGATGAATGGTGAGAGGAGATTCATGAGCTTCCTTAAGGATCAATTGGCATAGATGTTGTTTCTTGGGAACCACCAAACGGTTCTCGAAGAAAACTACATCTCGTTCGTCCATGGAAAAACATTTAGCAACTCCGCTAGCGATGTTCTCCTTAATCCAAGATATTCCCTTATCACGCTTCTGGGCAGCTATAATTTGATCCGTAAGGTTAGGTTTCGCCACCAGGGTGGAAAGGAATCCTCGAGGAACAATGTGAAGGTTAAGCTTACGTAATTCCTCGTGGAGAAGTGGTTGACTTTGTTGCAACATCAGGTTGTTACAATAAGATTTACGACTTAGTGCATCAGCCATGACATTGGCTTTGCCTGGGGTGTAAGATATTCCTAAGTCGTAATCCGTAATCAACTCGACCCAACGTCTTTGCCTGAGATTCAAATCTGGTTGGGTGGAGACGTATTTCAGACTTTGGTGATCAGTGTAGATTTCGCAATGATTACCAAGAAGGTAATGTCGCCAGGTTTTGAGTGCATGGACCACTGCTGCAAGCTCTAGATCGTGTGTGGATAGTTATCCTCATGTGGATGCAACTGTCGGAAGCGAGGGCAATCACATGACGATCTTGCATGAGTATGCAACCTAGTCCTTGTCGCGAGGCGTCGCAATAGATAATAAAGTCCTTAGAAAAAGATGGTGGTACAAGTACGGGTGCAGATGTCAGGCGTCTTTTCAGTTCCTGAAAGCTGAACTCGCACTGTGGGGTCCACTCGAACCTTGTATCTTTCTTGAGGAGTTCGGTTAGAGGCTTAGCAACCTACAGGCAGTCCGGCTCTGATGCCAACGCTGTCAGGACCCCGATTCCAAATCACATCGACCTAGCCGGTAACACCTCATATCACTTTGCGGCCTCACGCACGGTATCCCCACGAGTGTCGCCTTACCAGGGCCCGGGACCGTTTGCGCCTTTTGGCTCATGTATATGATAGTGTCGCCAGCATCCACATGACAGAGAACTCGGGCCGACATGGCTAGTCGTGAACCCAAAGCGGCGCTAACCCATGGGGACAGGCATACATGAATCACATCGAGCATGTCGGTCATCAATGTATGAATCTGGCTGTAGCACTGGCTAACAGACTCCGGTAACCCGGGCTGTAGCAGGCTAGGCAGGACTCCGGATGTCACCGCGTGACATTTCCCAGAAGGGACAGACATAGGAACGAAGTGAAACACATGTCGGCCAGCCAAGTGTCCAAAGCAGTTGTGCTGGGCTAGCAGGACTCCGGTGAACCGGGCTATAGCGGACTACTATCGCTTAGGAAGCACAAGACTACATTTCCTCATATGAGAGGCTGCCAAGGATAAACAACTAGATTGTTGGATCCCACTCATACCAAGCATTTCAATCATACACACAATATGCCCGATATGAGTACATACAACATGGCATCACAACAAAAATGTACAACCCAAAGTACTTTATTTAAGAGGCTCCGAGGAGCCATGCATAACATATCCATACAGATAAGGGTCACATGACCCAACACTCAAGTCATACAAACATACAAGCACATGCGGAAGCAAACTAGTCTGAGTACAGACACTAAAAAGAAAGAAAGCTTGATGAAGCCCTTCTATCTACAGTGGCCCTTCACAAGCCTTGGATCACCACCGGTGGCTAGTTCACTGCCGACGCCAAGGTCTACATAAAACTCATCGGAGGGGCGGTGTTGTCGCCCGAAAACATTAATTACAAACATGAGTACGGAGGTACTCGCAAGTCTTACAATGTAATCCTATTATACATGCACATTCTCAAGAAGGTAGTGGAGTTATTGCAGCAAGCCAGCTTTGACTCTTGGCTAAGCTATCCTACGTGACACTACTTGAAAAGCATTTGTCGCACATGAGTCCACTAATCACAATCACAATACTCCATCGTGGATCCTCTCTCGTCAACCCACGAGAGGGCCATCCGCGGTACTCACACTTATCTTGAGGCTTTTAGTAGTATCCATTTACTTGTCTATGAACTGCATAGGCGACCAAGTAGTCCTTTACCACGGACGCGGCTATTTGAATAGTTTTATACCCTGCAGGGGTGTACTTCGTCACACATGTTTCCACCACTTAGCGTCTGCACACGACATGTGCTCGGCAGACTTCAAAAGAAAGCCGACGTGGGTGTAGACCACGACCTAACCAACCTCACAAGTCCCTAGTCCAGGTTTATCGCCTATTCGGGTTCCATCCGCAGGGAGTCCGGCCGAGGTTTCCACTAACGGCCCCAAACGATGTGTGCAGGGTTCCCGAGACACCAAACGGGCAAATCGGTACACCGTGCCACATGCCTACCGCAACACAGCCCACCCCTAAGGTCAGTGCTGCGTGCGGCCCCCAGCATACTACAAACACCAGAAACTACTTGAAACTCCTGGACAGAGGACGAGAGGGGTCGGTAAGTCGAGCGGGGTCATATTTCAGGGCCCAATGTGTGGTAGTAGCTGATCTTAAATCACACATACAGATCTCAGTTCTTAGGGACGGCCTCAATGAAACAACCCACCATGTACTCCTACATGGCCTCTCATCGATTCCTTTACCAAGACATATTCAACACTTTCACTCTCAAACTAGACATAACCTTTCACTCCAGTTCATCATCCCGATGAGCCAGACCCGACACAACTCTAAGCATAGCAAGCATAGCATGGTAGGATTCACAAACATGGCTCAATCAACTCCTACACATGCTAGTGGGTTTCATCTAGTTACTGTGGCAATGATAGGTCATGCAAAGGAAGTGGGTTCAACTACCGCAGCACACAACAGTTTGAATCACGTTGTCTTAATGCAGTAAACAAGAGCAGAAGCGAGAACATGGGTTTGTATCGGAATGATCAATGGGTTGCTTGCCTGATGTAGTGGTAGTAGGATACTGCCCTTCAGACGGATATTCGGGGCTATCCTCGGAGGCAGAACCTATCACGAAAGACACACCGAACATAAACAACACATGACAATATGCAATAATATGATGCATGCTATGACATGGCAATATGAATGTGTGTTGTCCTAATGCAAGCTAGAACAGAAAGTAATGAACTCATTTGAATCAAAGATTCAAATGTTAGCTCATTTAACATAGCCATAATGGTGCATTTGTCACAGCCCTAGAATTGCTTGACATTAGTTGCATTAAGGCATTCATGTCATCATGTTTAATTTTCATGAAACTTGAAATGGGGATGACCAAGCCCTAGCACTAAAACAAAGCAAATAGGTTCAACTTCAAAATATTTTCAAAGAACCCAAATTGGTTTGCAAAAATGTTCATGATTAATGGAAAAGGGTGAAAACCATATCCAGAGATGATGGATATTTTTCCAAGACATTTTTGGATTTTTGAATAAACCATATTGTATTTGAATTGGGGCATTTAAATACTATTAATATTTTTAAATGCTCCAACAATTCTGAAAAATAGCTAAGGGTCTCTGTAATATTTCAGTTAATGCCCAAAACTATTTTCAGGATTTATTAAATGATTTGGTTTATAAACTAAATCAAAACAGAGCAAATAATAGAAAAAACAAAAACAATTAAAAGAGAAAGAGAGAAAGAGCTCTCCTGGCAGCCCACTTACCTGGCGCCACGAACCGGCCCAGCCTTCCCCTTCCCCCCCTCGCTGGCCCAGCTGGTGGCCCAGCCCACCACCGCCTCGCCGCTGTCGTCTTCCTTCGCCAAGAGGCGGAGAGGAGGCGTGGCGCGTGCCTGACGGCCACCGACGCCACCTCCTGCTTCCTGGCCCTCCTAGCGACGCCACGACGACGCCAGGCGCCCCTCTCGCTTCCCTCCTCTCCTGGACCTCACTCCCTCTCGCTCTCTCCTTCGCCCTCTGCTCCCTCTCCCGAGCACACCCGAGCGGAGCCCGTCGCCACCACCGCTGTTCGCCGCAGCCACTGCCTCCCCCTCGACCCTTTGAGCCGACCACGAGCTCCATCACTCCGCCCTCGACCTCCTCACCAAGCCAAGCATCGCTAGAGGCCCCTGATCACCGCATCTTCCTCGCCTTCAAGCTTGCACGCCACCATCGCCGCCGATCCGCAGAATCTGAGCGCCCCGAGCCCCTCGAGCTACCTCGCCGCCCCCGTGAGCGCCCGACTCCCCCTCTTCCCGGCCTCTCCGCGTCCCTTAGGCCGTGAGCTGCACGGACGCCAACTCCGCCGCCGCCGTGGTCCTAGCCACCGCAGCTCCGCCACCACCATTAGTCGACGCGAGCTCGCTCCCAGAGCCGAACGCTCCTCAGCCTCCTCCTGTCGTGCTCGCAGCCCTGCTCCGCTGATGTCAGAGTTCGGCTGCCGCCAAAGCTCGACGCCGGGCGAGATTCCGCCACCCTGCGCCTCTAGCTTGGTCCGTTGGATGGGGGCGAAAGGGCATCTTCTGGTGCCCTCGGTGCATCAAATACTGCCGAGCAAGGTGTTTCCGGCGAGCCTCCGCGTGGTCAATGGTCGCCGGGCGGTCAACCCCGCCTTGCCGACGTGGCGTTTAATTAGCCCTAACCGCACTAATCGAGCCATCGGCGATGGGCCCCGACGCCCTGATTTTTAGTTAGCCTAATTAACACCCCGCTTAAACCTCGTAGGATCGACGTGTGGTACCCACGCCGATTGACTCGGTCAGCGTTGTTGACTCTTGGACGCAGGCATGACGACATCGACGCAGATTTGACTTCTGGATTTAAAATTATTCAGGAATTTCAGAAAATACCCCAAACTTCTAAAATTCATATAAATTCAACCGTAACTCCAATGGAAATAATTTATATATGAAAAATGATATGAAAAATATGAAGAATCTGTTTATGCCATAATCATGCATGTTTGAACAAGTTAACCTCACTGAATAGGATGAATCATGATTAGGGCAAGTTATGAACTAGCATTTGGAGTTGGAATTTAACCTTGTTTGAGTTCCACTTCAATTAACCTGGCTAGATATTGCATTACGTAAATTCAGTACCTTAACATGACATGTCATTCATGTGATTGTGCATTGCATTGATTGTGTTCTCTCTTGTTTGCCGGTAATTTTCCCCTCTCAGTAGACGACGTATCGACGATGAATTCGATGACACCGATGAAGAACTGTATTATCTTCAGAAGTGCCAGGCAAGCAAAACCCCCTTGTTCATTCTGATATAATCCCACTCTCTCTCTCCTGCTCTATTTTACTGCATTAGGACAACAACGACTCATGTGTTACTTGCTGCGGTAGCTGAACCCCTTTATCCTCTGCATGACCTGTCATTCCACAGTAATTAGATGAAACCCACTAGCATGAGTAGGAGTTGTTTGAGCCCTGTTGTGCCTACTCATTTTGCTTGTTTGTCATGCCTGCTACTGCTTAGAGTTGAGTCAGGTCTGATTCATCGGGAATGAATTGGAAAGTGGTGAACATGTCCTACTGTGTGTGAGCTAAGTGTGTGAACACGATTTGGTAAAGGTAGCGGTGAGAGGCCATGTAGGAGTACATGGTGGGTTGTCTCATTGCAGCCGTCCTCAGGAACTGAGTTCTGTGTTTGTGATCCATGAACAGTTACTACCACACATTGGGTTCCGGTAACTCACCCTCTCGACTTATTAATCAACTTGATCTCTGCCCGGAGTTGCAACTAGTTTCGTGTTTGTAGGTAGTGTTAGTAGTCTACCAAGTGGCACCCGGTACAGATGGGCTTGGGACAGACTAGGCACAGTGGCACGGTGTACCAAGTGGCACCCGGTTGGTGGGCTTGGGAACCCTTCTCACATCGTGGGGCCGTGAGCGACACCCCGGCCGGATCTCCTTGCGGATGGAACCCGAATAGGCAATGAACCTGGACTAGAGACTTGTGTGGTTAGTCAGGTCGTGGCCGACTCCCTCGCCCGGCTTCCGCTTGAAGGTTGCCGAGGTACATGACGTGTACAGGGCGATAAGTGGCGAGAGCGTGTGTGAAGAAGAACACCCCTGCAGGGTTATCATTATCTATTCGAATAGCCGGATTCCTTGGATATGGAAACTTGGACCCCTTGCATAGTTCATAGACAAGTGAAAGTGGATACTCTAAAATACGCAAGATAAGCGTGAGTGCTATGGATGGCGTTTCTCGTAGGTAGACGGGAGCGGATCCATAGTGGTGTATTGATATGGTGAATATGTGGACTCGTGTGCCACCTCAAAGAGTTACTTGCAATGTAGTTCAGATAGCCACCGAGTCAAAGCTGGCTTGCTGCACCAAACTCCACCACCCCTTTTGATAATGATGCATATGTAGTTAGTTCTGATGTAAGTCTTGCTGAGTACAATTGTACTCACGCTTGCTTATTCTATGTTTTGCGAGAGACGCGGACTCGCTAGTAGTTCCACGTGGACTTCGACGTTTAGCTTGTTACCTCAGCCACGATCTTGTACCCTCGGCAGATCTCGTAGATAGTCGCTTCTCAGCCTTTTTCATTTATAGTTGTCTCAGATCGCACATGATTAGCTTCCGCTTGTGCTTTGACTTGTATGCTCGAGTGTTGGGTCATGAGACCCATGTTTGTAATATCTCGCCCTCGGAGCCTAATGAATAAATATTTGAGTCGAGAGTTATGTTGTGATGCCATGTCAGATTTACACATATTGAGCATATTGTGTGTATGTTTGAAATGCTTGGTATGTGTGGGATCCGACAAACTAGTTGTTTATCCTCGGCAGCCTCTCATATGGGGAAATGTAGTCTCGTGCTTCTGAGCGATAGTAGTCCGCTACAGCCCGGTTCACCGGAGTCCTGCTAGCCCAGCACTACTGCTTGGACACTTGACTGGCCGGCATGTGTTTCACTTCGTTCCTATGTCTGTCCCTTCGGGGAAATGTCATGCGGTGTTATTCGGAGTCCTGCCTAGCCTGCTACAGCCCGGGATACCGGAGTCCTGTTAGCCCAGTGCTACAGCCCGAATTTATACGTTGATGACCGACATGCTCGATGTGATTCATGTATGCCTGTCCCCATAGGTTAGCGCCGCTTTGGGTTCACGACTAGCCATGTCGGCCCGGGTTCTTTGTCACGTGGACGCTAGCGACACTATCATATACGTGAGCCAAAAGGCTAAAACGGTCCCGGCCATGGTAAGGCGACACCCGTGGGAATACCGTGCGTGAGGCCGCAAAGTGATATGAGGTGTTACCGGCTAGGTCGATGTGACTTGGAATCGGGGTCCTGACAGCGTTGGTATCAGAGCCTAACTGCTTGTAGGATTACCAAGCCAAACTGGTCGAAGTTGTGTCTAGAAATGCTTTAGTTATGTAAGGGAATTGATTGTGGAAGGGAACGTAAGGCTCTTTTTACTCCTTATACCTCATGGCCTTCTGATCTGAGTCAACCTCTTCTCTTCTACGGGGTTTAAGAACTAGGCCGTCTCATCTATCTATCAGGATGACGTGTTGCTAATCCATAGACTTATAAGATTGTTGGTTTTAAGCCTCACTTCGGTTCCTACCATTTCTGTATGATTACTGTTGATCTCGGAACTTTGATATGATGTTTTTAAGTGGCTATGCCACCATTTTGCATGATGTCTCAAATCTTTTTGAGCATTTATAGCCGTTATGCTGTCCGAGTCATCCCAGGTCTCTAAATAGTCTCATGCATTTGCAAATTCCTTCTTCCCGTTTCTGATGTCCTTTTGGGTCAGATTAAGCACACCAACCAGTCAGTCGAGGTACTCCATTGCCTCGACATATATGTTGGAGTTATTATTATGACCCTAGGTGTTTAGTAAGTCACCTAGCAATCTAGCAATGCTTTGTATCCCTAGTGTGATGATTCTGGCCATCATTTTCGAGAGCATCCCGTGATGCCATTTAGTAGTAGGTATTCTACTCCTGGGTTTCTGAACCCGAGATTCACCCTACTTCATGTTGATAGTAATTGCTAGCTCCCTTAGGATATTAGTAACCTTTGCGATAGTCCTCGAAGTCCGTGGTATTCTCCTTCTTCCAAATACCATGAACTATTTATGGCAGGAGTTCTTTTGAACTAAAAGATCACAATAAGAGTGCTCTTGAGGAGTTCTCCATTCATAATTGTGAATCTGTCAATTCTACCTTTCTGCATGGGTTATCCGGAAGAAATGTTGAGCTTCGTTCGACATACTAATCTGTGCATCCACAACTCAGAAAATTATATGTTCCTTGAGTTGTCCCTCTTTAGTTGTATTCTGACCCCGCCTGTCAATTGATAGTCAAGGGTATGCGTGCATTCGTTTAACGATGCCTATTACTCATGTGGTCCGTCAAGCCATTCTATTCCGGAATGACTAGGAGAAACAAACTCCAGTACCTCATCCATATCCAGGATTGGGTCAAAGCAGTTGTATCCCGCAGATCAAAATGCCAATTCAGCTTTTGTTCTGTTCTACCTTGGAGTATTACCCCCTTTATGTCAGAAGTGTCATGAGAACTGCACCAACTCTCATGAATTCTTTACGTGGTGATACTTCTCGCCATCATTATCCATTCCTCGGTCCCGAGTTGTTGTAACCGGAATGCCGACAAGTGAATTGTGATGTGTGACATCAATACTCCGATCAACTCGTTGCTTGGTAGTGAATGGACAATATTCTCATTCTTAGCGTGTTGGTTATTAAATCATCATCCTAAGATTGATCGTGCTACCTAGTCCTTATTTCTGGTGCATTCTTCGATTGATGAGTTGTCTAGTCCTCACTCATCTGATCATATCGTCTTGCCCTCAAAGCAAGATTGTTCTCGAGCTTAGTAACATACCGGTGGTTCGTGACTTTCCAAATATCCTCTTGGAAGTGTTACCGGGTTGTTTCCTGACTGTTATGTTGCGCTCGTGATCAAGTTGGTTTCTTGTGAACCACTTTTCCTCCAAGAATCTGTGTTGGATGTCCCTGAGCTAGTTGGTTAAGCAAGACAACAACTTGGAGAGTTGGAGGATAAAAGCTTGCCTAGCTAAGTTCGTCCAAAGGGATATTCTTGTGTAGTGTGCGTTGAAGGAAGATGATATCTTCACCGATTGGTCCCTGTGATCAGTTGTTGGATCTATTGCCTTGTCAAAACTTTGACTTGAGTATGGGCTATTGTCAAGTTAAATCAGAACCAACGATATTCGTGATGTTGTCTTACCCGTGGTTGATCCCTCGAGCATACACCATTATATCCTTTGGTCTGACCAATGCTATCACCATGTTCACATGATGGTGGAAGTCCAGTGATATGGAAATTCCGATGAGTTGTTGTTGAGCCCATCAGCAGCATTTTGTCTCCTCCATGAGTCATGTTGAACATCAACCTAGTGTTGGAAACTTTGTAAGCAATGCCTTCGTGATCCGTCATGAAGCCTATGCTTGGATGGAAGAAGTGACTTCCTCGAACTCACGTGCATTTGATGTAAGTTGTCGCCGTGGATTCGAGAAAGCTTGTTTGCCTCCTGTGGAATCATCCCAAGTCAGTCATGCACGTGCGAAGTTATTCTATGGTCTGATAGACTGATCATCTTCATTCTATATGAATTCCATAGCACACCATGCCACTGATTGATTTGTTCAAGGAAAAGGAGTTCTTTCATAAGAGCTAATCATGACTTATGTTAAGACTTCGAAATCCTCGATGATGGTTCCCCCCCACCTGAACTTGGTAGTGTTTAATATAAGACTACTACGTGGCCATGCTTGTCTGGGACAATGTGTTCACCTGTTTGTAGCAGAACCCGCTCATGTTTTGGAGCTCACTACCATAGTCCATCTCCCGAGAATCTCGCAACATCATCTCGTCGAATTGTGCTGCAAACTTTCTTTTCAGACATGCTGAGTCTGAAGTATCCTATCACCAATCGGATCTGAATCTCAGGCAGATATGATGGTTGGAACATTCCAACAGTTGTATTTCGTTCCCAGCTTGCACCGTCATGTGCCAATTTCCATGGGCTGCCACTCTCAGTAATTGATGTCTAGGATCATCCTCAAAAGTGGACTTACCATGGGTCCCCTCCACCTCCGATGATAAACAAAAATCATCCATTGCGTTGTCTTCAACAAGGTAGTCCACATCATCCATTCTAGTCCGGGTGTACCATTCCTTGTACTCCGCCAAACGATCGCTAGAATTGCCTTAGCCTGGTATAAAGAGTTTCAATGATCTCTGTATCAAAAGTAATTCTTTTTGCCACTTAAGGGAATAGTTCTTTGCGTCACCTTTTTCGAGGTGCCCTGTTACGGAATCATGGTAAATATTTCCTCGCCACCTTGACACCATCCACCATCTCCCTAAGTGTGGAATTGTTGCCACCAATCAAACCCCGTCGTTGTTCTTCCATCCCTCTCGATGTGTTTTGTGTCTCAACTCGAGATGTGTCACCGTCTCAGTCCGTGAGTCGATCATGTTTGCTTGATCTTTGTGAAGATCGAATCATGTAGGGTTTCCCCTTTCTTTCTGTTGTCGTGTCGGGTGAAGATCTCGAAGACGTCAAGACCAAGATGATGGAATGAATCAACATCTTCGAGAAGGCAAATGGATCATGAAGATTGTGATAGTTTGCGACTCCCCTTTTCCTCTTACCTCACGTCTTGAATCTCGGGGCGAGATTCTTGTTTAGTGGGGGTGAGCTGTCACAGCCCTAGAATTGTTTGACATTAGTTGCATTAAGGCATTCATGTCATCATGTTTAATTTTCATGAAACCTGAAATGGGGATGACCAAGCCCTAGCACTAAAACAAAGCAAATAGGTTCAACTTCAAAATATTTTCAAAGAACCCAAATTGGTTTGCAAAAATGTTCATGATTAATGGAAAAGGGTGAAAACCATATCCAGAGATGATGGATATTTTTCCAAGACATTTTGGATTTTGAATAAACCATATTGTATTTGAATTGGGGCATTTAAATACTATTAATATTTTTAAATGCTCCAACAATTCTGAAAAATAGCTAAGGGTCTCTGTAATATTTCAGTTAATGCCCAAAACTATTTTCAGGATTTATTAAATGATTTGGTTTATAAACTAAATCAAAACAGAGCAAATAATAGAAAAAACAAAAACAATTAAAAGAGAAAGAGAGAGAGAGCTCACCTGGCAGCCCACTTACCTGGCGCCACGAACCGGCCCAGCCTTCCCCTTCCCCCCCTCGCTGGCCCAGCTGGTGGCCCAGCCCACCACCGCCTCGCCGCTCGTCGTCTTCCTCTGCCAGTAGGAAGAGGCGAGGCGTGGCGCGTGCCCGACGGCCACCGACACCACCTCCTGCTTCCTGGCCCTCCTAGCGACGCCACGACGACGCCAGCGCTCCCTCTCGCTTTCCCCTCCTCTCCCTGGACCTCACTCCCCTCTCTGCTCTCTCCTTCGTCCTCTGCTCCCTCTCCCGAGCACACCCGAGCGGAGCCCGTCGCCACCATCGCCGTTCGCCGCAGCCACTGCCTCATCCTCGACCCTCTGAGCCGACCACGAGCTCCGTCACTCCGTCCTCGACCTCCTCACCAAGCCAAGCATCGCTAGAGGCCTTGCATCACCGGCATCTTCCTCGTCTTCAAGCTTTGGCAACGCCGACCATCGCCGTCGATCCGCAGCAACTGGAGCGTCCCCGAGCCCCTGAGCTACCCTGCCGCCTCCCTGTGAGCGCCCGCTTCGACTCCCCCTCTTCCCCGTCCTCTCCGCGTCCTTTAGGCCGTAGCTGCACGGACGCCGAACACCGGCCGCCGCCGTTTTGGTCGCCGCCGTTGGTCCTAGCCACCGCAGCTCCGGCCACCACCATTGGTCGACGCAGCTCGCTCCCAGGAGCCGAACACGTTCCCCAGCTCCTCCTGTCGTGCTCTGCAGCCCCGTTCCGCTCGATGCCATATCTCCGGCTGCCGCCAAAGCTCGACGCCGGCGAGATTCCGGCCACCCCGCGCCCTCTAGCTTGGTTCGTTGGATGGGGGCGAGAAAGGGGCATCTTCTGGTGCCCTCGGTGCATCGAAATACTGCCGGAGCAGTGTTTCCAGCGAGCCTCCGCCGTGGTCAATGGTCGCCGGCGGTCAACCCCGGCCTTGCCGACGTGGCGTCCTTAATTAGCCCTAACCGCACCACTGAGCCACTGACAGATGGGCCCCGACGCCCCTGATTTTTAGTTAGGCTAATTAACCCCCCTGCTTAAACCATGTGTGACTGACGTGTGGTCCCCACGCGTCAGATTTACCTGGTCAGCGCTGTTGACCTGCTGACGCAGGCATGACACAGTACTGACGCAGTATTTGACTTCTGGATTTAAAATTATTCAGGAATTTCAGAAAATACCCCAAACTTCTAAAATTCATATAAATTCAACCGTAACTCCAATGGAAATAATTTATATATGAAAAATGATATGAAAAATATGAAGAATCTGTTTATGCCATAATCATGCATGTTTGAACAAGTTAACCTCACTGAATAGGATGAATCATGATTAGGGCAAGTTATGAACTAGCATTTGGAGTTGGAATTTAACCTTGTTTGAGTTCCACTTCAATTAACCTGGCTAGATATTGCATTACGTAAATTCAGTACCTTAACATGACATGTCATTCATGTGATTGTGCATTGCATTGATTGTGTTCTCTCTTGTTTGCCGGTAATTTTCCCTCTCGAGAGACGACGTATCGACGATGAATTCGATGACACTGATGAAGAACTGTATTATCTTCAGAAGTGCCAGGCAAGCAAAACCCCCTTGTTCATTCTGATATAATCCCACTCTCTCGCTCCTGCTCTATTTTACTGCATTAGGACAACAACGACTCATGTGTTACTTGCTGCGGTAGCTGAACCCTTTATCCTCTGCATGACCTGTCATTCCACAAGAATTAGATGAAACCCACTAGCATGAGTAGGAGTTGTTTGAGCCTGTTGTGCCTACTCATTTTGCTTGTTTGTCATGCCTGCTCTTGCTTAGAGTTGAGTCGGTATGATTCATCGAGAATGAATTGGAAAGTGGTGAACATGTCCTACTGTGTGTGAGCTAAGTGTGTGAACACGATTTGGTAAAGGTAGCGGTGAGAGGCCATGTAGGAGTACATGGTGGGTTGTCTCATTGCAGCCGTCCTCGGGAACTGAGTTCTGTGTTTGTGATCCATGAACAGTTACTACCACACATTGGGTTCCGGTAACTCGACCCCTCTCGACTTATTAATCAACTTGATCTCTGTCCAGGAGTTGCAACTAGTTTCTGGTGTTTGTAGGTAGTGTTAGTAGTCTACCAAGTGGCACCCGCAGATGGGCTTGGGACAGACTAGGCACAATGTACGGTGTACCAAGTGGCACCGGTTGGTGGGCTTGGGAACCCTGCTCACATCGTTTGGGGCCGTGGCGACACCCGGCCGGATCTCCTTGCGGATGGAACCCGAATAGGCAATGAACCTGGACTAGAGACTTGTGTGGTTAGTCGGTCGTGGCCGACTCCCTCGCACGGCTTCCGCTTGAAGGTTGCCGAGGTACATGACGTGTACAGGGTGATAAGTGGCAAGAGCGTGTGTGAAGAAGTACACCCCTGCGGGGTTATCATTATCTATTCAATAGCCGATTCCTTGGATATGGAAACTTGGACCCTTGCATAGTTCATAGACAAGTGAAAGTGGATACTCTAAAATCGCAAGATAAGCGTGAGTGCTATGGATGGCGTTTCGTAGGTAGACGGGAGCGGATCCATAGTGGTGTATTGATATGGTGAATATGTGGACTCGTGTGTGCCACCTCAAAGAGTTACTTGCGTTGTAGTTCGGGATAGCCACCGAGTCAAAGCTGGCTTGCTGCGGTCAAACTCCACCACCCCTTTTGATAATGATGCATATGTAGTTAGTTACGATGTAAGTCTTGCTGAGTACAATTGTACTCACGTTTGCTTATTCTATGTTTTGCGAGAGATGTCGGTCTCGCTAGTAGTTCCACGTGGACTTGACGTTTAGCTTGTTACCTCAGCTACGATCTTGTGCCCTCGGCGATCTGGTAGATAGTCGGGCTTCTCACCTTTTTCATTTATAGTTGTGCGTACTCGGACATGATTAGCTTCCGCTTGTGCTTTGACTTGTATGCTCGAGTGTTGGGTCATGAGACCCATGTTTGTAATATCTCGCTCCCGAGCCTAATGAATAAATATTTGAGTCGTAGAGTTATGTTACGATGCCACGTCGTATTTACATATTGAGCATATTGTGTGTATGTTTGAAATGCTTGGTATGTGTGGGATCGACAAACTAGTTGTTTATCCTCGGCAGCCTCTCATATGGGGAAATGTAGTCTCGTGCTTCCGGCGATAGTAGTCCGCTTCTGCCCGGTTCACGAGTCCTGCTAGCCCAAAGACTACTGCTTGGACACTTGACTGGCGGCATGTGTTTCACTTCGTTCCTATGTCCGTCCCTTCGGGAAATGTCACGCGGTGTTATTCGAGTCCTGCCTAGCCTGCTACAGCCGGGATACCGAGTCCTGTAGCCCAGTGCTACAGCCCGAATTTATCGTTGATGACCGACATGCTCGATGTGATTCATGTATGCTGTCCCCATAGGTTAGCGCCGCTTTGGGTTCACGACTAGCCATGTCGGCCCGGGTTCTTTGTCATGTGGACGCTAGCGACACTATCATATACGTGAGCCAAAAGGAGCAAACGGTCCCGGGCCATGGTAAGGCGACACCCGTGGGAATACCGTGCGTGAGGCCGCAAAGTGATATGAGGTGTTACCGGCTAGGTCGATGTGACTTGGAATCGGGGTCCTGACAGCATTATCTTATTCTGCTTAAAAAGCAAGGTTAACTTGTTCTGTCATGCATGAAACCATTACCAATGGATAGATTGGATTTTGCTGATCAAAATTCATATATAAAACTTTGCATTTGGAGTTACAGGTTAATTTCTATGATTTTTTGAAGTTTGCAACAATTTCTGGAATTTCGTGTAAACAAATAAAACCAGAAATTAAATATTGCGTCAGCAGTGCGTCAGAGTGACGTCAGGGGTCAACGGGGGCGTCCAGGTCAACCTGACCAGTGGGTCCCGCATGTGCAGTAGCTAATTAGGCTAACTAATTTTAATTAAACCTAAACTAGGTTAATTAGCAGAGGGGCCCCACCTAGTCAACTATGTCAGCGGGGTCAAAACCGCCAACGTTTAGCCGCCGGCGAGGCCAGACACGGCGGCGGAAGTGTGGTTGTGCATTCCGGCGACCAAATGGACGGCGGAGACCATCTACGGGTAGCCGGAGACAACTCGCGACGTTTGGTGGTGGTGGTTGAGCTTGGGGTGGCCGGGAACGTCGCCGGCGACGAGCTTGGCGGTCACCGGAGTCGGGTGAGGACGAACCCGTGGCTATGGGGCACGGCAAGGCACGGGGTCAGGTGCGTTGGGCTCCTGGGAGTGCGGTGAGTGTGATGGTGTGTTCGGAGTCGAGCCAACGTGGCTGTGGCCACGATGGCGGCGTCTTGATGGCGGCGGCGGGGCGGCGAGCTTCGGTCTGGTCGGTGCGGGGCTCGAGAGCGAAGCGAGGGATGGGAAGGTAGCTGGGGTCACGGCGAGTCTTGGCGAAAGCGGTCGGCGAGGTCGGGACGAGGTGATCACGGTGGCGGCGGCGATGGGGATCTCGGCGGGTTCGGTGAAGACGAGCTCGAGGAAGGCGGCGGGGCTCGCGGGCTCTCGGGGCTCGGGCTGTTCGACGAGTCGACAGCCGGTGGAGTGGTTGGACACGGTGGCTCGATGCACGGGACGACGGTGGGCGCGACTTCGTCGGCGGTGCGGCGGCAGTCGTCGGCCATGGTGCGGGAGAGCAAGGGAGAGGGCGGGGCGAATGAGGTGTCCACGGGTCGGCGGCGACGTGGAGCTCACCAGTGCTCGGTGGCGCGGCGGCAAGCAGTCGACGCCGTGGCGACTCACACTTTCGCCGGCGTCATCTCGTGCTGCGTGGAGACAGCGAAGCAGCTGGCTGGCATGGGCCAGCCGATCTTTGGGCGGCCAGGTGGCTGCCAGTGGGCTGCGCCGGGTAAGTGGTTTTTCCCTTTTGTTTCTGTTTTCAATTATTCTGTAGGTTTGTTGCATTTCTAAAAATACCTAGGCAACTCCAAAAATCACCAAACTGCACATGGTCCTTAGTTGGAATATATCCAACATGGAACATTTTAGTTTGGGATTATTTGAGCATTTGAAATATTTTATATAATTTAAATGCTCAAATTCAAATAGCTAAAGATTTAATCCAGTGACCTTAGAGTGACATAGAAATTTGTGCATCACTTCTGACAGTGGTTTAGGACCAAGCCAAAGGTGATGAACATTTTTAAAGGGCGTTTCAGGTTCATTGAAAAAAAAATTTAGTAAACCCTAGTTGGATTCAGAGGGGTTCTGGGGGTTCTGTCTTCCCCATTTCAAATTTCTGATGAAAGGTAAACATGATGCAACACTCTAATGCAAGGACTAACTAGGATGTGACAATGTGCATGTACACACCTGTTAGTATCAATTTGATGTCATCCAAACACTATCGCTATGTCATTGCAGTTATATTTAGCTTCCTTATAAAATGTTCAATTTGTTATTTATAGTACATGACTAAGAACTTGTAGCGTTGTTGCAGTTAATTATACCTTGTGATGTTTCTGAATTTGGTTGTTGTCTAAGTAGCAATTAATTCATTTGCACATTGATCATTTTGAGAATATGTGTCATAATTAATGTGTTTCTTCAGTTTTCCAAATATGTATGTGGTGATTTTCTATGTTGATAGAAACCATTTTCCCTACAATTGTTACTGATTTACTTTAAATATTATAGTATGAACGGAAGTGTTCTTACCTGGAGTGGGTTGATCAAGAGTGGCCACAGTCTTTGAGGATGTGCCTAGCAAAGCTCTGGAGCATGTATGAGGAAGAGAACGGAGATAGGCTTAGATAAAGTATTGTCAACACTGAAAAATATTCCAAGATATGGGGAAAAAGAGGAAGATGGAGAATGACCTCAGATTTTTAAAATTAGACTTTGCTAAGATGGTGTTTGCGAAGGAGGAGGCACTTTCCTAGTTGGTCAGTGCAATGCAGGTTCTTACTGAACTAAAAGTAGAGGTGGAAAGACGAACTTGGCTGGTCATGCATAAGTCGATTAGGGAAATGAATATATTGTTCTAATATTGTGCTTATGAAGGTGAACTAGATATATGTTGTATTGTGTTGTTTTCACATAGCTATCATAATATGATGTTAAAATATATTTATGTGCTTGATATGAAATTGGCAAACAACTGTTCGATATGAAATGTGAATTTGCTTAATACTGGAATTATTAATAGTAAACTAATAAACCTGCTAAATGGGTCATGGAACTTTACGAAATGGTTCTAGCAGTAAAAGCGTGTGTGATGGATAGCCCAAAGCCATATAGTTTCCTTCATTAAATTGTGTGTGATATACTTGAATATTGCAAATGGTTAATGGAGGTAGAGTGTGTGTGATCGTTACACCTATCGCACACGAGGCTATACAGAAAATTGTGTGTGATGTTGGTACAAACGGAAACATTTGTCTGGATTCACTGTGTGGGATGTGCAGATGAACGGAAACATTTGTCTGAGATTCACTTTGTGGCATGTATAAAAGAATGGAAAAGTTAGTCTAGGATTTACTTTGTGTGATGTACATACCAACGGAAACATTTCTCTGGGATTCACTGCGTGGGATGTACTTACAAACAAAAATGATTGGGCATGTATAATTGTATGCGGTGGCTACCCCGATTGCGCACGAGCACATTTTGCCGAGCGTATGTGACCGGAGAGCCTATCCCCGGTGGTTTCTAGGTCGTGTGGGAAGGACCCCCCTGCTAACTCTAGAGCTTGCGTTGGTTTTTCCCTTGAAGAGGAAAGGGTGATGCAGCAAAGTAGAGTAAGTATTTCCCTCAGCTTTTGAGAACCAAGGTATCAATCCAGTAGGAGGCAATGTGCAAGCCACCGAATACATGCACAAACAAACACCAACTTGCACCCAACGCGATAAAGGGGTTGTCAATCCTTCACGGTTATTTGCAACGTGAGATCTGATATAGATGGATAAACGGTAAAGTAATATTTTTGGTATTTTTGGTTTATAGAACGAAAAGTAAAAGATTGCAAAGAAAGTAAATAGCAAACTGAATTTGTAGATCAGAAACTTATATGATGGAAAATAGACCCGGGGGGCATAGGTTTCACTAGAGGCTTCTATCAAGATAGAAATTATTACGGTGGATGAAAAAATTACTACCGAGCAATTGATGGAAAAGCACAAAGTTATGACGATATCTAAGGCAATGATCGTGAATATAGTCATCACACCCGTGTCAAGTAGACAGAAATGATTCTGCATATACTACTATTACTCCACACATCGACCGCGATCTAGCATGCATCTAGAGTATTAAGTTCATAAAGAACAGAGTAATGCCTTAAGCAAGATGACATGATGTAGAGGAATTAACTCAAGCATTATGATAAAAACCCCATCTTTTTATCCTCAATGGAAACAATACAATACGTGTTGGTTCCCCTTCTGTCACTAGGGTCGAGCACTACAAGATTGAAACCAAATCTAAGCACTTCTCCCATTGCAAGAAAAACCAATCTAGTTGGCCAAACCAAATCGATAGTTCGAAGAGACTTGCAAAGATATCAAATCATGCATATAAGAATTCAGAGAAGATTCAAATATTATTCATAGATAAGCTGATCATAAATCCAAAATTCATCGGATCTCGGAAAACGCACCGCAAAAAGTGTTTTACACCGAATAGATCTCCAAGAACATCGAGGAGAACTTTGTATTGAGAGTCAAAGAGAGAGAACAAGCCATCTAGCTACTAGCTATGGACCCGTAGGTCTGTGGTAAACTACTCACGCTTCATCGGAGAGGCAATGGTGTTGATGTAGAAACCCTCTGTGATCGAATCCCCCTCCGGCAGAACGCTGGAAAAGGCCCCTAGATGGGATCTCACGGGTACAGAAGGTTGCGGCGGTGGAAAAGTGGTTTCGTGGCTCTCGTGGAAGTTTTTGGGATATTTGAGAATATATAGGAGGAAGGTCTAGGTCAGGGGGTCATCGAGGGGCCCATAAGGTCGGGGGGCGCGCCCTACCCCCCTAGGTGCGCCCTCCACCCTTGTGGCCGCCTCGTGGCTCTTCTGACTTGCACTCCAAGTCTCCTGGGTGTCTTCTGGTCCAAGAAAAATCATCGCAAAAGTTTCATTCCGTTTGGACCCCGTTTAGTATTCTTTTTCTGCGAAACTCTAAAATAAGAAAAAAAAACGGGAACTGGCACTGGTGTAACGCCCCGAATCCGATGCGCCAGGTGTCTTCCAGTTATTCGCCGTTGCTGCCATGTCATTTTCTTGCGTGTTGCACTTTGCCATGTCATCATGCGCATTGCATATGCATATTTTCGAAATTTGCATCCGGTCTCTTTCTCCATTGTCCGTTTCGGAATCTGACACTCTCTCTTGCACCCGTTGCACCTCTTAGACCTTGTTTCTAGAGCGAGAGAAAAACGTTCTCGGAATGGGCCGAGATTTGTCAAGTGGCCTTGGTATATCACCGGTAGACCGCCTATCAAATTTCGTTCCAATTGGAGGTCGTTTGACGCCCTAACGGTTAACCGTGTAACCCCGAAACCCCTCTGTTTTTGCAGCCCAGCCCCTCTTCACTACATCCCATCAGCCCATCTAAACCCCCTCCATTTTCTCGGTCATTGGATCATGGTCGTGTGAGCAAAAACCGCTCCTCATTTGCACACTCCTAGCTCCCTCTACCTATAAATATGTGAGTCCCCCCGAAAATCACGGATGAACCCTAGCAATCTTCCCACTCCGCCGTCGGACATGTCCGGTCTCCACTGGACGCGCCCTCCACCGCTTCTCGGGCCACTCGCGAGCGCCACGTGGCCCGGCCACCGCGACGCCGCTGCCCGCCAGCCCATGGCGGGCCCCTCGCCCATCCGTCGCCGCCGCCCAGCGCCCGCTTCGCCTCATCGCCGCCCAGCGCCCGCCGCTGCCGTCCACAGCCGCCCTCCGACCAGCGCCCGGCCGCCGCCAACCTGAGCAGCCACGCCCGCGCCCCTCGCCAGCGTCTTCTCCGCCAGATCCGGGGCGGCGCCGCCCGGATCCGACGACCCAGCGGACCCCCGCCGCCTCTCCTGCTCGCCACCGGCCGGATCCGGCGAGATCCGTCCCGGAGGAGCCTCGCAGCCGCATCCCGAGCTCGCTGGAGCCGCCGTTGACTTTTTCCCCAAGGTTCGATTTCCACAAAGTCCCGAAATCCTCATCATATGTGTGCATGTTCGTGATGCCACCACTTTCTGCTCGTAGATTTATTTTGCATGTATGATATACAAAAATGTTCATCATGTGATTCTCTTAATTGTATTGTACTTTGGCATGCTTGTTTGAGTTCATCTTGATGCCCTAATCATCATTGCAATAGTGTTATATGATGTTAATCTGCTGAGACTGTTATAACTTGTTGTTTGTCATTTTCGTTGCATTTTGTGTGTGCATCCTTTGAGCATAATGTCTACATGTTTTAGGCGCGTATTCATTCCATATTTATAGTAGTGCAATCCTTGTATTTTGTTGTGTCATGTGGTGAGTGCAAGAAGCTTGTGAAGTGGGCTACTTGCTGTTAATGTTCTGTCAATGCTGAAATTGCTATATCATGTTCCATATTTTCTTGATGCTACCAATTAATCCATGCATAATCTGGAGATGTTTAGTTCACATGTTTTGATGTCCATGTGATGCTCTATCATGCCATGTCTTTTGTTGCCTCATATATGTCTTTTAACCTATGTTTTCATTGCCATGAACATGCCTATATGATGTTCCAGTTTTCTGTTAACTTTATAATGCCATATTGTGAGCTTGATATTGTTTAATATATGACTCTTTTGGTGATCCTCCTTTTACATGAATTTAAGTTTGCTATGAGCACTTTGTCCACATGCCACGTTTGATAATTTTGGACTTCATATGACCTATGTTCCAAGCTTGCAAACATGCTATATTGATGTTACTGTTTTGCATTCCTAGATTTCTCAAGTCTGAGAATCATCTTATATCATGTTGCATCTTGTCTTGTTGTTTGCCATTGATCTATGGGTTATATGGAGACGCTTAGTAATAATGTTTTGCCATGTTTAACCTGTAATTTAATTCCATGCTTATGTTTGTTATGTTCTTGCACTAGATCATCATTGCTTCATGCCTCCAACAAGTCAACATGTTATTCCTGCTCACATATGCCTTTTTTTCACTGTCATAATCTGTACTATTAACTTGCCTTGTGTCGGATTTCGGGTTCCGGCAGACCCTTGAGGTTCGAACACTGGGGTGCGCACGGAGATCCAACCCTCCACCGTCTCGCACCTCGCCGAATCGCTGGTACCTAAACTACTAAACGGAACAGCACAAGAGACACGGATTTATCTTGGTTCGAGCCACCATTGTGGTGTAATACCCTACTCCACCGTGGTGTGGTGGATTGCCTCTTGGGCTGATGAGGAACAATACAAGGAAGAACAGCCGCGTGAGGTCTGTTCTTGGCGGGTGCGATGAACTGCTAGGTGGTGTTCAATCGCTCTAGCTCTCGGTTTCTTGATGAGGATTTCGCCCCTCCCTACAGGGGTGGCTACTCCTATTATAGGCTAAGGCCTGGGCCTCTTCCCAAATATTGAGCGGGAAGGGCGCCAACAATTGGCCATTTTGAAGGGAACAACGGGTACACTTATCCCGACTAAAGTTGGTCCTCGCTTTGCCAAAGGCTCGTGATGGCCTTTGCTTGGGCTCCACGATGACTCCTTCCAGCCGTTGGGCTGGTCTTGGTCTTGTTGCACGAAACGGATGCCTTTGCTTGATGCTCTCGCTGCGCTTGCTCCCTTTGCACCAAAGAGGAAAGGAGGACACTGCATGCGGGCTGGCGCCTCGACTAAGCGCCCTTGGTCATCATGGCTTGCGTCATGGGCACCTCGCGAGGTACCACCTTTGAACTCTCCGCCTCCTCATGAGCTAGCCTGACGAGGCCGTGCACGAGGAAGATCCTTGTCGTTCACCCATGAGGCTTGGCCTCTCGAGGGTCTTGAGCTGCGTTGATGAAGATGGGCGTCTTGGGCCTCCTTGAGCCACGCCGCAGGCCGCAGGCGAGCAAGTCTGGGACCCCGTTCCCGAACACCGATAGTAGCCCGGGCCCACGGCGCGCCCGAACTTGGCCGAGCAGAGAGGTGAAAGGGAAAGTGCGAAGCATCGCGGGCCCTAACAGCCTGTGGCCTTGGGCGCCGTGTGGCGGTTGATTGGACGTGGGCGGCACTGCTCCCCCACGCCTCCTTATTTCATGCCTTGCTAGGCGGACACGCTGCTGTACACATCCGTTCCCCCTTCTGCTGCTTCAGCGCTCCCTGTCCTTCCTTCTCTCGAACTCCAGCTCTTGCATCCACTCTGATCTCGAACCTTCCCCATCTCCTTCCTGCCGTCATGGCCCCGGCGAGGAAGGGAAAAGGGAAGAAACCCGTGCCGCCGCCTCGCTCGCCATCGACGGCGGCCCCGCCGTCGATTGGCTGTCATAGTCAACCAAGAGGGCACAGGCAAGGCCGCTCGGCCTGGCCACCATCTTCAATGAGTGCGGAGGACGACGGCCTGGCCCTGCATCTCGCTTCTCCGTTGATGATTCCCACACGAGGTCCCAGACTTCACCGACGCCCTTTGGGCAGGACTGGTTCCCCCCTTCTCAGATTTCTTCAATGCCGTGCTTTCCCATTACCAGATCCATATGATGCATCTGGGTCCTGAATCCATCACCCTTCTCACGGTATTTGCATTCGTTTGCGAGGCAATGACGGGCATCATTCCTTCGGTTGCCTTGCTGTGCCACTTCTTCTCTCTGCGCCTCGTCGACCCCATTCAATGCTCGGGGTGCGTGAGCTTCATCGTTGCGCCCGAGACAGCGGCTTCCGGAATTGACTTCAGTCTTCCCCCACCCTCGCCTGGGTTTCGCGAGCGGTGGCTGTACGTGGACGTTGGGGTGCCCAGCCCCCTGCTGACGGAGCCATCTTCGCCTGCTGTCCCCAACTCAGGCTGGGGCCAAGTGACACTCGCGGGCCCCCGATTTGCCTTCGTCTAGCACCGCTTCGAGTTCCTGAGAAAGCTTGGCGTGACGGCGCCCAAGGTGGTGAAGGAGTTCCTTCTATGCCGTATCGCTCCTCTCCAACGCCACTCCCACCGGATGTGGGCTTTCAGCGGGCTTGATGATCGTATGAGGCTCGGAAAGAGGACTGGCGCTGAAGTCTTGAGGGCAGTGCTCTGGTCTGTTGGTGACCCCAACCCGACGGCATCCGGCATGGAGGGGCCTTCTTGTACCTCTGCCCGAGCAGGCGACTTTGTGAACCAGATGCTGTCTTTGTGAATGGGGCGCGCCCTGCCCTCCAGGGGCCTCGCGAGAATCCAAAGATGGTGATCGCCCTTCCATCGGCCAAGGCGACTCCTCCTCAAGTGGCGGGGCAGGGAGGCACGAGCCGCCCGAGGTCGAAGGACCCCGCGGGGTGTGGCAGACAGGCGGCGCTCATGAGGAGCAGCTCCGAGGCTGATGCCGCTCTGGCTGAGGGCGGCAGGCAGCTGCCCGCAGCGCCTGCGGATGAGGCCCCCGAGCCCCCTGCTGCTTCTCTTGGTGAGGCGACCAGCAGCGCGCGTCAGGCGGACGCCCCTGACGCAGGTCGCCTTGATGCTTCTCCTCGTCGCAGCTAACCCTGCGCTCAAATTTTAGGCGCTTCGCGTGACTTGAGGCCCTCCGGAAGAGAAGGGAGGCCTGGGCGATGATTACCCTTGTCGCTTGTTGAGCGTGGAAGTGCCGCCAGCGATGAGTAAGCCTTCTCTTCTCCAGCTCCCGATCCTTCTGCTGCTTGTCTTGATCCTTGCCTGCAGTCCCTTCTGCCGAACTCACGGAGGCGGGTGAGGAGCCGTCCCCTCGGCCGCCCCTCCCGTCCTTGAGTGCTCCGAGCAGTGGAGCCCTTGTGGTGAGGCGTCGATCGCGGAACCGCCCCAAGGCGCGTAGAGGCCCTGCGCGCCTCGCGACCCTCTTCGCGAGCCTTCTCGTGGCATAGCTAGCCTGCCGTGGGATTCTTGCCTAGTCGTGGACGGCGATGGGCTGAGCCGCTTCCTGCGCTCTTTATGCAGGGGTGGGCTGGCTCGGGCCGGGCTTGGCGCGGCGTGCCCGGTCGTCGCGAGTGCCAGCCCCAGCCCCCCTGGAGGGGAGTGCTGATTCGTGGCTCCGGCGCCCGCTGGGCGGTTGATGGTGTGGAAGACGTGCACGAGCGCGCCCGGGAGCGCCGCGCCCTTCTCCAAGGATTTCTTCGAAGGGCGGCTGATGTGGTGAGACTTCTTGGGGAAGAGCTTGCTGATGAAGACACGCGCCTTGAGGCCGAGGGCCTGCGCCTGGCCGTAGAGAGGCGTGAGCTGGAGGGCGCTGTCGCCCTTGCGCGCCATCAGAGCGATCTTGACGATGAGGAGGCCAAGGCGTCGTTGGCAGCCTCTCGGGAGGCCTGTTCTCGGGCCGTCGAGGAGGCCCGGGAAGCTAACGGTGGCGAGGCGGCGGAGGAGCAGGCACGGAACTCCTGGCCGGTGTCACTCCTTTGGAGGAGCAAGTGGAGCAGCGAGGCAGCCCTCGCGTCGATGAAGGTGGCCTCCGCGACCAGCGGAGCTCGAGCGTGAGGCGTTGGCGCTGAAGCCGCCCGAGCAGCAGTCTGGCGCTTGGAGACGAGGGAGCGCTTGGCGACGCGGGCGGAGGATGAGGTCGCTGCACAGGAAGCCCGCGTCCTGGAGGAGGTCGGACGCTGAGTGGCGACGGCGAGCTTGAACCTCGTGCGCGAGTTCGAGGAGAGGCAGGGGTTGATCAGGGCCGAGGCTGAAGGCAGGACTGCTGCGTTGAGGGCCAAGCTGGAGGAGGCGACGCGGCGGGCCGATGCTCTTCGGGCCACCCTCGAGGTGGCGCAGGGGGAGTCAACCACCTCTCAGGCCGAGGTGCTCCTTCTTCGCCAACGGGTGGGGGAGGCCGAGGCCGTCGCGCGCCAGAATGCGGACGAGATACGTCAGCGGCGAATCCTGGAGCATGAGCACGGCCCCATGCTCACCACGCTCCGGGAAAGAGCCAACACAGCCTTGGGTAACATCTGCGAGGCGGCTGTTGGCGAGCCGCACGTGGTTAACTACGTCGGCAACCTTTAGTTCTTCATCGATGTGGTGACGCGGCTGGAGGCGCGGTCGGTCAGGGCCAATAGGTTGGTGGAGGAGAGGAGCCGCGCGCTGCTTGGGCGCGCCTTTTCTCGCGTCTTCAGCCATCTCCGGGACATGGACCCCCGCCGACTTTGACGCAGCCATCGCCCCAGATTCCCGGGCCGTCAGGGCGACTGGCCTTGGGTGGAACACAATGTGGATGCTCGTCGGGGCCTTTGGTTCGAACAATGGCGGCGTGATCATGGCGACCGATGAGGCGGCGTGGTGAAGCAACCACGGCGTCGCCGATGGCCCGCAGACGATGTGACGGCGAGGCCGGGGGCGCCAACAACGGCTCGGGAGGTGCTCCTGTGAGCGCATTGGGGGATTTATCCGGCTGATTATGTATTGTCCCTGTTCCATTACCCTTCATGAATAGAACTCAGGCTTTGGCACGATGGCTGTGAGCATTTTGGGAGGGGAGCCCCTCATGTAAAACTTGTGTTCATCGTATTAGCAGGTGTTACATCGCCCATACGCCTGCGCCAAGTGGTTGGCTAAGCGACGTGCTGGTTGGCCGGTTTACCTTTCTTTCGTACGAGCCCTGAGATAGCCGGTGGGAGGCTGCGGTGATCCGGGTGTCTCCTGATCGAATCCGTAGGATCTGCAATAAAACCCTCCGGAGAGGGCGCTTGGCGGCGGGCTGGGCAGCGCAAGCTAGGCTGGCCCGACTCACGAGGGCTCGCGAGGGAGGCAGCTGAGGCGGAGTGGTAACGAAGCGAGAGATTTGCTCGAGCGAGACTAAGCACCCTTCCCGAACACACGCAAATCTCAAATTCGAATCCAACTTAAATCCAGCGGGGGAAAGCGACAACCAAAGGGAAAGGCGAAGAAAGCAGAAGAAAAGCCGCGTCCGGCACCTAGTCTAGTCTTGGACGTCTTCTCACTAGCGCGGAGCTAAGTGCTGCCACTGGGCGTGGGAGGGAGCCCCAGGGCCTGAGGCCGGCACCCCTGAGACTCCGGGGCGTGTACATCCCCACTCATTATTACGTGAGAGTGTCACGGGGCGGCGAGCTTCACAGGCACTGGGCCTTCTTCACAGGTACCAGCCATGCTTCATATCGCCAGACGAGGGCCCCGCCTTGCGCCACACTCTAGTGCCATCAGCAGCGACCGAAACCAGGGCGCCGCCCGATGGGGTAGGCGGTCGCCAGCCGTTCCCCGACGACCACGGGTCCTCCGCCGAGGCAGGCCCACAGGCACCTCCCAGCAGAGGGCCTACCTCCACGAGAACGCCTTTGCTCAACGCCGCGGTGGTGATGATGGATCTCGGCCCCTCTCTGCAGCTCCTGCGCCCTCCTCTCGAGGGTAGGAGATGCGGGGAGCTGGCAGCTGCTTGCAGCGGCGACCTGCACCTCCTGCGATCCATGATTAGTGTATGCTTGCTCCTGAGGAAGTAGCGCTACCCGATAATCGTCGCCCCCGGCGCGACCAGTGGGACAATCCGAGGCTCTGGAAGAGCTCAGCTTGGCGCCTCATCCCCCAGCTCGGGCTGAGGAGCGAGCCTTGTTCTCCCTCATGCGGGTGCCCTTGGTCCATCATGTGGGCACGTATTCTTCGCACCGTCATCCCGGCCCACGCCAGTAGTGCTCAGCGTGCCATGCGGCTCTGCTTGATCGCCCACCGTGGGGTGGTGGCGCGCGATCCACTGGGCCGTGGGTTCGTCGAGTCCTTCTTCTCCACGGACCGGGCGGGGCAACCCGCCGCCGCCCGTCTTGACAACTTCGCCGGTGTTGGAGTAGCTTTGGAGCCAGCGGCACGCGTGGAGCCCAGCGGCCGCCGCCACAGGCTGAGATGGAAGCTGGGTGCGAAGGGGTGAGCCTCGAGGCGGCGAAGCCAGGGAGCTCGCCACTCGCTCCGGCTGACGCGTCGCGGCCGCTCTCCGGCAGCTCGCACTGCAGCAGCTCTCGGCCACCGTGGCGCGGCCCTCGAGTTCGCTTTGCTCGGCGGGTGTACGGTGGCGTGGTCGCGGCATGATTGGAGGATCTTGCTGCCGACCCGCGCGCCGCGCGTGAGAGCCGTCGAAGCCTGTCCGCGCTGCCGCGCCCGCAGCGCCCTCACGGACCCTTGAGCTGCACGGGGCACGGGTCGCTGAGGAGAGCGGCTCTGCACGGGCGGGCCACGCTGCCCAAGGATCTGGGTTGCCTGCTTGGTCGCCGGACATGGTGATGACGATGCGACGGAACACGAGGTGGCAGAAGGTGGATTCCGGCACACCCCTACCTGGCGCGCCAAATGTCGGATTTCGGGTTCCGGCAGACCCTTGAGGTTCGAACACTGGGGTGCGCGCAGAGATCCAACCCTCCACCGTCTCGCACCTCGACAAATCGCTGGGACCTAAACTACTAAACGGAACAGCACAAGACACACGGGATTATACTGGTTCAGGCCACCATTATGGTGTAATACCCTACTCCAGTGTGTGGTGTGGTGGATTGCCTCTTGGGCTGATGAGGAACAATACAAGGAAGAACAGCCTCGTGAGGGTCTGTTCTTGGCGGGTGCGATGAACTGCTAGGTGGTGTTCAGTCGCTCTAGCTACTGGTTTCTTGATGAGGATTTCGCCCCTCCGCCCTGGGGGTGGCTACTCCTATTTATAGGCGAAGGCCCTGGGCCTCTTCCCAAAGATTGAGCGGGAAGGGCGCCAACAAATGGCCATTTTGAAGGGGAACAGCGGTACACTTATCTGACTAAAGTTGGTCCTCGCTTTGCCAAAGGCTCTGGTGATGGCCTTTGCTTGGGCTCCACGATGACTCCCTTCCAGCCGTTGGGCTGGTCTTGGTCTTATTGCACGAAGCGGATGCCTTTGCTTGATTCTCTCGCCTCGCTTACTCCTTTGCACCAAAGAGGAAAGGAGGACATTCTGCTGGGCTGGCGCCCGATCGGCGCCCTTGGTCGTCATGGCTTGCGTCATGGGCACCTCGCGAGGTACCTCTGCCTTGAACTCTCCGCCTCCTCATGAGCCAGCTGACGAGGCCGTGCCTCGAGAAGCTCCTTGTCGTCCGCCCATGAGGCTTGGCCCCTCGCGAGGTCTTGAGCTTCGTTGATGAAGATGGGCCGTGCTGGGCCTCCTTCGAGCCACGCCGCAGGCCGCAGGCAGGCAAGTCTGGGGACCCCCGTTCCCAGAACGCCGACACCTTGTTGCATTGATCATCTTGGATTAATATTGATGCCTATGAACCTGAACCTTCAAGATGTTTTGAAGAACGTTATATGTACTTTGAGTGCATGTCAAGTTTATGCCCATATGATTCATGTAGCATGTTGTTTCCTTGATTGCAAAGTGCTTAGTTGCTGTTTTGGGCAGATTGTGTTTGAATCTTGTATGGAGTGTATGTGTTGCACCGTGGATCCGTTTTGAGCATGCTCTATATGAAACTTGCATAGTTTTGCATGTAGTTTCATGTTACCTTGTTGAATCGTTGTTTTGAAGTGTTTGTGATGTTGTTTGAATGCTTTTTGCATCAATGCCATGTTTAACTTGTTTTGCTCATATCTTCTAGGCCGTACCTCCGAATTAAACAAACTTTATATGTAACTTGACTAAAAAACAGTGTAGATCTTCTTGGTGCATTTTAACTTGATGTTTAACAACTTAAACATTGTGTTGTAATCAGATCTGAACCAATTTCGAAATTTGCATATGAGGACTTACCGGAATTGTTATATGTTGTTTCCGGCCTCATTTAAACTTGCTTTGATGTGTTTTTCTTGTATGCATCATCTTTTGCCATGATTAGCTTCATGTAGCCTTGTCATGCATCATACTTGGTTGAGCATTAGGTCATGTTTATGTGTTGTGTGTTTACCATGTTGCTTGCTTATTTCCGGTTGTGCTCCTTATCGTTAGTTCTTGTTTCGTTGCGATCGTGAGGATTCATTCGTCTACGCTTGGTTCATCTTCGTGGCTTCATCTTCATCATGGATTCGTTCTTCTTCCTAGCGGGATTTCAGGCAAGATGACCGTCACCTTGGATCTCACTACTATCATTGCTATGCTAGTTGTCTCAATGCTATCGCTATGTCGCGCTACCTACCACTTGTTGTCAAGCCTCCCAAATAGCCATGAAAACCTCTAACCGTATCACCCTTCCTAGCAAACTGTTGTTTGGCTATGTTACCGCTTTGCTCAGCCCCTCTTATAGCGTTGCTAGTTGCAGGTTGTTCCATGTTGGAACATGGATATCATGAACTTTGTTGGGATATCACAATATCTCTTATTTAACTAATGCATCTATATACTTTGTAAAGGGTGGAAGGCTCAGCCTTATGCTTGGTGTTTTGTTCCACTCTTGCCGCCCTAATTTCCGTCATACCGGTGTTATGTTCCTTGATTTTGTGTTCCTTACGCGGTTGGGTGTTATGGGAACCCCTTGATAGTTCGCTTCGAATAAAACTCCTCCAGCAAGGCCCAACCTTGGTTTTTACCATTTGCCTCACCACCACCTATACTTTTCCCTTGGGAGTCGCGCTCCCGAGGGTCATCTTTATTTTAACCCCCCCCCCCCCCTCCCAGCCAGTGCTTCTCTAAGTGTTGGTCCGAACTGATTAGACTGCGAGGCCACCTCGGGGAAACTTGAGGGCTAGTTTTACTCGTAGGATGTCTCATCTGGTGTTGCCCTGAGAACGAGATATGTGCAGCTCCTATCGGGATTGTAGGTACATTGGGCGGCTTTGCTGGTCTTGTTTTACCATTGTTGAAATGTCTTCTAACCGGGATTCTGAGACTGATCGGGTCTTCCCAGGAGAAGGAATACCCTTCGTTGACCATCAGAGCTTGTGATGGGCTAAGTTGGGACACCCCTGCAGGGTATAAAGTTTCGAGAGCCGTCCTGCGGTTATGTGGCAGATGGGAATTTGTTAATATCCGGCTGTAGAAGACTTGAAGTTGACTCAGTTAAAATACACCAACCGCGTTGCGTAACCGTGATGGTCTCTTTTCGGGGAAGTTCGAGAGGAGAACACGGTTGGGTTATGTTTGAGCGTAAGTAGTTCAGGATCACTTCTTGATCACCACTAATTGGCGACCGTTTGCCTAGATTATCATCTTAATCTTGTACTTGTAAGTTAGCCACCATACATGCTTAGTCGCTGCTGCAACCTCACCACTTTACCCCTTCCATACCCCTTTAAGTTTTGCTAGTCTTGATACCCATGGTAATGGGATTGCTGAGTCCTCGTGGCTCACAGATTACTACAACACCAGTTGCAGGTACATGTTATGTGAAGATCATGACGCGAGAGCGATGTATATAGTTTTGGAGTTCTTGTTCCGCTTCTTCTTGTTCGAGGGATAGGATCCTGGTCGGCAGCCTAGGCTAGGAGGGTGGATTTCATTTGAGCTTCTGTTTGTGTTTCATCCGTAGTCGGATGTTGATCTTATGTATGATGTATTGATGTAATCTTGCGGCATTTGTATGCCTTGTATGTATCCCCATTTATTATGTAATGTTGATGTAATGATATCCACCTTGCAAAAGCGTACCAATATGCGGTTCTATCCTTCGTGGGACCTTAGAGTCTCTTTAGGATAGTATCGTATGTTGGGTGTGACAACTGGGCTCTAGGTTAATAGGTTAGTCCCAAAAATCATATAAAATAGCATATTAATGCATATAAAACATCCAAAACAGATAATATCATAGCATGGAACAATAAAAAATTATAGATATGTTGGAGACGTATCAAGCATCCCCAAGATTAATTCCTACTCGTCCTCGAGTAGGTAAGTGATAAAAACAGAATTTTTGATGTGGAATGCTGCCTATCATGTCATATCATATTATTTTCTTTATAGCATGGACAATTGGACTTTTATGTGATTCAAAGTAATAGTCTAGTTTTGACATAATAATTTAGATACTCAAGCATATCAACAAGCAACCAAGTCTTTCAAAATATCAATGCTAAAGTAAGTTATCCCTAGCCCATCATGCTCAAACATTGATCCATTCATGAAACACACTCGAATATTAGCTACACCCAATACATAAGTACGATCGTATTGCCTCCTAGTTGGTGCTTTTTATGAGAGAAGATGGAGACTCAAATTCAAAAATTGCATAAAGTAAAAGAAAGGCCCTTCGCAGAGGAAAGTAGGAATTTGTAGAGGTGCGAGATCTCAAAGAGAAAAAATAGAGATAAAAACATTTTGGGAGGTGTATCCATCCCACCAACGAAAACGACTCAGAGTTCCCAACACTTTACATGCTAGATATGACATAGGCGGTTCCCAAACAGAAAATAAAGTATTTTCCTTTTTCCACCATACTTTCAGTTTCCATGGCTAACCGTATCCATGGGTGCCCTCCATACCAACACTATCCAAGGAATTTATTATTTGACAACATATAGTAAATTTATTTTTGCATTTCGGGACTGGGCATCCCTAAGACCTTTACCTTACTCTCCTGCAATGACAAGTGAATCAACACTCATCGTGAGAATAACACATCCAACATGGAAAATATTAGCCACCCGTTACCGTTCCGCGAACAAACACACAAAAGAGAACTTTATTTTGAAAATTAGAGATGGCACATGCAAATTTTCTTAGAATGGCAAAAGAATACTGCATATAGGTAGATATAGTGGACTCATATGGCAAAAATGGTTTAAAGGATTTTGGATGCACAATAGAGATCATACATGTTGCAAATTGCGCACCACAGAGTTTGAACCTCTCAAGGGTCTGGGGAACCTGTAATCCGACAATATTAACCTTTTGTTTTGAATCTTACGGATCTGAACATTCATTCCACAATAAAGAGAATTACATGGATAAATATGTTAGGTAGCATTCCACATCAAAAATTCTATTTTTATCATTTACCTACTCGAGGACGAGTAGGAATTAATCTTGGGGATGCTTGATACGTCTCCAACGTATCTATAATTTTTTTATTGTTCCATGCTATTATATTATCTGTTTTGGATGCTTTATATGCATCAATATGCTATTTTATATGATTTTTGGGACTAACCTATTAACCTAGAGCCCAGTTGTCACGCCCAATATGCGATACTATCCTAAAGAGACTCGAAGGTCCCACCAAGGATAAAACCGCATATTGATACGCTTTTGCAAGGTGGATATCATTACATCAACATTACATAATAAATGGGGATACATACAAGGCTTACAAATGCCACAAGAATACATCAATACATCATACATAAGATCAACATCCGACTACAGATGAAACACAAATAGAAGCTCAAACGAAATCCACCCTGCTAGCCCAGGCTGCCGACCAGGATCCTATCCCTCGAGCAAGAAGAAGCGAAACAAGAACTCAAAAACTATAAACATCGCTCTCGCATCATGATCATCGCATAACCTGTACCTGCAACTGGTGTTGTAGTAATCTGTGAGCCACGAGGACTCAGCAATCCCATTACCATGGGTATCAAGCTGAGACTAGCTTCTCTTTGAGGGTGTTGAAAGCAACATCACACTCAGAAGTCCAGACATACTTGACATGTTTCTGGAGGAGGTTGGAAAGAGGCTTTGCAATCTCAGAGAAATTCTCAACGAATCTTCGGCAATAGCTTGCAAGTCCAAGGAAACTGCTGAGCTGCTTGACATTCTAAGGAGGTTCCCAGTTCACAATTGCAGAAACCTTCTCGGGATTAACAGCAATGCCTTTGGCGGAGATGTATGACCAAAGTAAATAACTTCATCAAGCCAGAACTCACATTTGGAAAACTTTGCATAGAATTGATACTCTCTGAGCTTATCGAGCACCAATCACAAATGTTTGGCATGGTCCTTCTTATTCTTAGAGAAGACCAAGATATCATTGAGATACACCAGGATGAACTCATTTGTGTAAGGGTTGAAGATGAAGTTCATCATTCGAGAGAATGTTGGAGGAACATTGACAAGGCCAAAAGACATGACAGTATATTCATAAGAACCAAAACTTGTTCTGAATGATGTCTTGGGAATATCTTGTTCACGAACGCGAATCTGATGATAACCCATAAGAAGGTCAAGCTTTGAGAACACTTTAGCACCGTTGACTTGCTCGAATAACTCATTGATGTTGGGAAGTGGATACTTGTTCTTATTTGTCTTCTTGTTCAATGGGCGGTAATCGACGCAAAGTCGGTCCGTGCCATCCTTCTTCTGGACAAAAAGAACACCACGACCCCATGGAGATGAACTCGGTCTGATCAAACCCAGCCGCTCTTGTTCATCAATCTGTTTCTTCAATTCCTTCAGTTCCTTGGGTCCAAGCTTGTATGGACGCTTGCAAACGCGTTCAGTGCCAGGCTCAAGATCGATAACGAATTCAACTGGCCGGTGAGGAGGCATTCACGGAAGCTCTTCTGGAAAGACGTCTTAGTACTCACAAACGACTGGAATCTGAGAGATTGCGTCTAGCTCGCCCTTCTCATTGAGAGAGAATAACCGAATGGTCTCATCACGAGCGGCATAGATGATCACATCGTCAGAGGAGTGTGTCAATTGAATCTCTCTGGCAGCACAATCAAGTCGAGCCTTGTGCTTAGAAAACCAGTCCATGCCGAGAATTAGATCAATATCAGAGTCGCCAAGAACAATTGGAGAAGACAGAAATTTATAGTTGCCCATCTTGATAGAGACATCCGGAACCATGGAGCTTGCGTTCATGAATTTACCCGGAGAGACAACTGATAACGGTCTAGGAAAATCTTGAAAAACCAACTCATGCTTAGCTGCAAAAGGTCTTGAGATGAAACTATGCGATGCACCAGTATCAAATAAAACTTTTGCAGGAATATCATTAACTGAGAGATTACCCATTATCACATCAGTAGATTCCTCCGCTTGAGCTACATTCATCATGTTCACCTTTGCAGACTTGGGATTATGCTTGACCACTGCATTGCTTGAAGAACTCATAGGAGGAGGAGGCGGAAGGCGCCTTTGGTTGAAGCACTTTTTCGCATAGTGACCTTTCTGCTGACATTTGTTGCAAGTCACCTCTGAGAGCGGACGATGATAAGGAACACTTGACCTTGGAGCTTGAGACTAAGACATGTTCTGATAGCCAGGGTTGGGTGGGTGGGAAGATCCATGGCCACCTTTGTTCTTGTGCTGGAAGGGCTGACGAAGCGGAGGATGTGGGGGAAGCCAAAACTTCTGATGCTTAGCAGCCACTTGTGAGGAAGAAGAAGATTGAACTGCATCCCTGATTCTTTTCTTAGAAGCCTCACACTTGAGTTGGGCAGCTTCTTGCTTGAGGGCCATGTTATAGAATTTATCAAACTAAGTAGGCTCAACAAGAACGAGAGCTAACTCAGATCTTCTATGAGGCCACCTCTGAAGTGATGGATCATGCTCTTTTCATCAGGAACGTCTTGTTAAGCGAAGCGAGCAAGTTTCTGAAACTGGATGTTGTATTGATACACGGACATGCTTCCTTGCTTGAGATTGCGGAACTCCTCCTGCTTGCTCTCAACAACACTTGTAGGAATGTGGTGAGCTTTAAAGTCTCGACAGAAGTCAGTCGAAGTAATCACTCGACCTCCTCTGGAATCTTTGTATTATTGATACCAATCAGCAGCTTGGTCCTTGAGTTGAAAAGAAGCAAACTTGACAAAGTCCTCAGGCCTGACATTGCTACATTCAAAATGCTTGTTGATGTCCACGAGCCAATCATCGGCGTCTGTGGCCTTGGCATAGTAGCTGAAAGACTTCGGCTGATTTGCAAGGAACTGGTCGAGGGTAGCAAACTGAGGCTGATGGTTGAACTGCCCTTGACCTTGATTCCCTTGGTTGCCTTGGCATTGGTTGCGTTCTTGCAAGATTTGCAAAAGCATCTGGGCGTTGGCGTTGGTGGCTGCCATGACAGCTTGCCATGCCTCCGGAGGCGGAGGTGGAGGTGGAGGGTTTGCCTGACTCCCATCATTGCATTCCGGATTCTGACGCGTTGGAGTAGCCATCCTGAAGGGTGACATCCATTAGCATCTTGATAGACAGATATCCAAGTTGAGTCAACGGATAGAAATTGCAACACATAGTCTTCACAATAAACATTCGAACAAGGATGAACGAATGAATTCCAAAGCTAAAATCACACATACATTAAGGTGCGAAGCCACTTGATAAGAGATTGGTGAATGAAATAACAAGGTACGACTGGAGCAAATAAGTGGTAAGGATTACCCAATCACAAACCAAATATCTGCGGGAAGAAATGCTAGAGCTACTTGAATCCCACGTATAAACTCCTGAAACATTCTGGTTATGCAATCAGGTGTTGGGGATACAGGGGAAGCAATATATCTCACCCAAACTAGCAATCCCTACATCCAGTTATATCCATCCGTCAACACATAACCAAGAAACCTTTGGAAATCGTGTACCTCAACCTTCGAAAAGCATCCGTTATACGAGTTATCGCAATACTCCCGAACTCCCGCCCTAGTACTGGGTGGCGTCGACGTTATCTCACCAACAACTGCATAAAAGAGATTTTCGATGTCTGCGAAACTCAGGTATTCCAGAACTGCAACGATAAAATTGTGACGACAACACCTCTGAGCTCAACTCCCCGGGACACTGCCACAACCCCTAAATGTCAGGAGGCACCAAGAACAATGTTCTCGTCACAAGAATATTGGAACAATTCCAAGATACCCGCGTGATCCTAAAATTTTTTTTAGTGAAATTTGAGGAGAGGAAAGGCAAAACATCTACGTCAGGAGGCCTCACCAGAGCGACGAAGGGAGTAAAAAGAATCCTACTCTCCGATATATATAATCCTAAGACTCAAAACATTTTTGTTCTAGACTCAACAACGCCAGCGATTCGATCAAGCAGGGGGCTCCTAAGTCGGGGATGGCCTTGATTACCAACTTGTAACGCCCACGATGCGGCTATATCTCCCACGTGTCAAGGCGCGACTTGGAGGCATAACCGCATGGTGGTTTAGTCGCAAGAAGGGTCATCTTCACACAATCCCATGTAATGAACAAGAATAAGATAAAGAGTTGGCTTACAATCGCCACTTCACACAATACATAAATTAAACATACATCATCCAGAGTACAATCAAGGACCGACTACGGAACCAAAATAAAAGAAGACAACCCCAAATTCTAGATCCCCGATCATCCCAACTGGGCACCACTACTAATCATCAGGAAACGGAACATAGTAACGACCAAGGTCCTCATCAAACTCCCACATGAGCTCGATTGCATCACCTCCACTGGTATCGTCGGCACCTGCAACTGTTTTGGTAGTATGTGTGAGTCACGAGGACTCAGCAATCTCAAAATCCGTGAGATCAAGACTATTTAAGCTTGTAGGAAGGATGGGGTAATGAGGTGGAGCTGCAGCAAGCACTAAGCAAATATGGTGGCTAACATACGCAAATAAGAGCGAGAAGGGAAGAAAATCAACAGTCGAGAAGCTAGAAGTGATCAAGAAGTGATCCTGAAACTACTTACGTTCATACATAACCCAAACCGTGTTCACTTCCCGGACTCCACCGAGAAGAGACCATCACGGCTACACACACGGTTGATGCATTTTAATTAAGCCAAGTGTCAAGTTCTCTACAACAAAATATTAACAAATTCCCATCTGCCACATAACCGCGAGCACGGCTCTCGAAAGTTTATACCCTGCAGGGGTGTCCCAACTTAGCCCATCACAAGCTCTCACGGTCAACGAAGGATATTCCTTCTCCCGGGAAGACCCGATCATACTCGGAATCCCGGTTACAAGACGATTCGACAATGGTAAAACAAGACCAGCAAAGCCGCCCGATGTGCCGACAAATCCCAATAGGAGTTGCACGTATCTCGTTCTTAGGGCACACCGGATGGGCCAGATGTCGGGTTGGCATAGACCCTGGTTGCCCAGGGGGCGCCAGACATCGCCCAGGTTGGACCAACACTCGAAGGAGCACTGGCCCGGGGGTTAAAATAAAGATGACCCTCAGGCTCGCGAAAACCCAAGGTAAAAAGGCTTAGGTAGGCAAATGTAAAACCAAGGTTGGGCCTTGCTGGAGGAGTTTTATTCAAAGCAAACTGTCAAGCGGGTCCCATAAATCCCCAACCGCGTAAGGAACACAAAATCAAGGAACATAACACCTGTATGACGGAAACTAGGGCGGCAAGAGTGGAAGAAAACACCAGGCATAAGGCCGAGCCTTCCACCCTTTACCAAGTATATAGATGCATTAATTAAATAAGATGGAACCAACTTCATCTTCACCTGCAACTAGCAACGCTGTAAGAAGGGCTGAGCAAAAGCGGTAACTTAGCCAAACAACGGTTTGCTACGAAAGGATGGTTCGAGGCTTGACATGGCAATATGGAAGGCATGATAAACAAGTGGTAGGTAGTGCAAGCATAGCGATAGAGCAAACAACTAGCAAGCAAAGATAGAAGTGATATCGAGGGTAATGGTCATCTTGCCTGCAAAGTTCTCAGAGTTGTCGAAAGCTTGCTCCTCGTTAGCGTACTCAATAGGTTCCTCATTCACGAACTCGTCTCCCGGCTCTACCCAAAGCAAGAACACAAGCAATGGAACACCAATCAATCACGGTGCAATGCGCAAGCACCATGATGCAAGACATGTCATGGAATGTGATGTGCAATGCATAGGAGTACTCCGGAAGGGAAAATGATGAACAAGGCATCAACTTGGCAAACCAAGTATGCCGCTAGAAAGATGAGATTATTTCGGTCGAAATCGATATAAGGATCACCGAAAATGGATGCACGGTTTGCAAATGATAAGCAAAGCAAGAATGATGCAAAACTGCGCTTAACAGCAACATAGCACTTTAGATGCAACAAGTAATTAAGCTACAACACTCCAATATAGCAACAAAGCACATGGAAGTGAAGTACACATGAAGGTCTACAAACCATGAACAATGAGCTCCTGCTAGAACTTACTAGAACATGCCAAAAACAGCATGGCCAAAGTGCAAACGATAACAGATTCACGGACAGAAAATACTAAGCATGGCAAAACAGTAGCAGGTAGCAATGCTTAGGGCTAGCAAACAACATGCTACAAGAACATATCATGGCAAACAAAGACATGCATGCTAGTGTTAAAGACATAGAACAAAACTTCCTTACTGATCTTTAACCAAATATGCATGGAAAATAATGTGGCACCCGTGCAAACATGGCAAGTTATATGAACAGTTTCAGACTTGGAAGAAAACACAGCATGGCTGGAATAGATTCATGATAGCAACTTTGCAAGCTCAAAACACTCAGCACAAAGCATTAAATGGTATCACAAAGTAACCAACAGTAAGAAGACATATTTGTACAGCTCCTCACTGCAAGAAAATGGTCATAGGATGCATAGACAACTAGCAAAACACATGGCAAAACTGAACTTAATGTTAACAGCATGGCAACAAAATTATTTAGGAAAATTAGAGTATGATAATGACAAGCTACGCTACCCCATAATTGCAACCAGAGGCATGGATGGATAGAGCGTTGCAATATATACAAAACATCCTAAAAGAGCATTTCTAGATTATGCACAGATGTGATGGTAGCACCAATCAAACATAGTATCATGATATCGCAGATTCAGCCTAACAAAACAGGAACAGCAAGTACCCTAATTCGTGAGCTTGATGCACTCACTACATGACTCAAACAAATACATGGATTACACCTCTATAAAGATGGCATGATGGAGCTCATAAAACATCTAGATATAATGCTCATAGCATGCACACACAAAATTCAACAAAAATGACAAAACAGCAAGTTATATCAACTTCTAGCAGACAACATCATATAGCACTCTTGCAATGATGATTTCGGCATCAATACGGGGAGTAAGAAGCATGAAAATGAAACTAACATGAAGAGCATCACGTGGCAAACATTTTGATATATTATATGCACAAATCAGAGTAAAGCATGGAGATATGACATGACAAACATAGGCACATAAGATAGCAATATCTCGGGACTTGGAGGAATTTTCACCCCGCGAGATCTAGGGTTCCTCGGCACGCGAACCGAGGCGGCGGTGGATCTCGCTGAAGTTGCGGGGGAAGGTCCCCGGAGATGTGGGAGAGGCCGGCGACGGTCGGGGGCGTCGGATCCTGTCCGGCCCGACCGGATCATGGCGAGGCAGCGGCGATCGCGCCGTGGAGCTTCGGCAGCTGCAGCAGCAGCAGCAGCGGCCTTCGATGTAGTCTTGCGGTGGCAGCGACGGTCGGCAATAAGCGTGGCGGCGGCCCGAGGCGAGGAGCGGCGGTTGGGCGGCGGCGGAGGCAAGGAGCGGCACGGTCGGGCGGCGGCGTGGCACTGGAGGCGGGCGGCGGCGGCGCGCGGGCGGGACGATCGAAAGTCTTGACGGCGCGGTTGGGCTCGGCGGATCCTCTGCGTGCTCGCGGGTTTGCGGCGGTGGGCGGTGGGCGGTGGCGGACTGCCACGTGGCAGTGCGGGAGTGGTGTGGGCGGTGGCGGTGGACGCGTCCGGCGCCGCCCGGACATGTCCGGCGCACTGAGGGGGAGGGTGGCTAGGGTTAGACCGAGAATTTCGGGGAAGAGGGCATATTTATAGGTAGAGGGAGCTAGGAGTGTCCAAATGAGGTGCGGTTTTCGCCCACATGATCGAGATCCAATGACAGAGAGCATGAAGGGGGTTTAGATGGATAAGTGGGCTGTTTGGAGGGGTGCTGGGCTGCAACACCAAAGAGGCTTTTGTAGTTACCCGGTTAACCGTCGGGGCATCAAACGACCTCCAAATGGAACAAAATTTGGCAGGCGGTCTACCGGTGATGTACCAAGGCCACTTGACAAATCTTTGTCCATTACGAGAACGTTTTTCTCCCGCTTACGAAAAGAGACAAGAGGGGTGCGTCGGGTGCATGTGGGAGTGTTGGATTGCGAAACGGACAACGGGGAAAATGCTCGGATGCACGAGACGAACACGTATGCAAATGAGATGCACATGATGACATGGTATGAAATGCATGACATGAACAAAAATTCAAAACGAAAGACAAAAAACCCAACCACGGAGGGAATATCATAACACATAGCCGAAAATGGCAAGAGTTGGAGTTACAAATATGGAAAGTTACATCCGGGGTGTTACACAGTACCTTCTATCCCTTCTTCTGGCACAGCGTCTTCGCGGGGCTGGTCCCTCCTTTCTCCGATTTCTTCTATGTTGTCCTCAGCCATTATAAATCTCCATGCCCTCCATCTTTTTTTGACTGAATCATGCCCTCCATCTTCATCCCAACTTCGTCCTCCTCCTGTCGATCTTTGCCTTTTACTGCGAGGCATTTGTGGGGGTGATGTCGTCTGTGGCGCTGCTCCGCCATTTCTTCTACCTCCGGAACAAGGAGGGCCAGTGCTCTGGGTGCGCCAACTTCGTCGCGGCCAACGGCACTAATGCAATTTCAAGAGCCGGGAAGAAGGTCGAGAGCTTCAGGAACAAGTGGGTCCTCATGGACGCCAAGAGCTCCTACCCTTGGCTTGCGCTGCCAATGGGGATGCCTTCACCTCATGAGGGATGGCTTAGCGCGAAGCTCACCGACCCCCGGGCGAAGGAGGTGTTGGAGAAGATGGCGGCCGACCTGAAGCCAGACAGTCGGAAGGCGGAGAGGCTGACGGGGGCCATGATCGTCAAGGAGTTTCTATCGCGGCGCTTGGCCCCACTCCAAGCGTGCTCGCGCCCTTTGTGGAGGCTCATGGAAGAGGGAGGTAACCTCCGCCTGCGCTAGGACGCCTTGTCGGATGAGGAGCTGGACAAGACCTTCCACTTCCTGGTCGGGGAGGACCAGGGGTACCCGCCAGACACCCATCTTCCACTGTACCGCCGCCCAGATGGGGCGGAAGTCGCCGCTGCCATGCGTGTCATCAACGAGCGCGGGCTCGTCCCGCCGACGCCCAGCGAGGCTCCGATGGTGGTGTCCTCCGGCGAGTCCGGTGAGGAGGAGGGGTCAGATTCATAGGTGACCCAGGAGGGCACAGGGGAGACTTCTCCTCCGTGTGTGGCAGAGTTTTCTTTGTTGGGCGAGGCCCAACCACCCCCCCCCCCCCCACGACTACCGTCCCCACCCGAGCCCCTTCGTTCGCACCGGCGAACTCCGGCGAGCTCTAAAAAATTGTCTGACCCAATTTTGAAATTTAGTCTACTGTGATTTAACTAGTGTGGAATATAAAAAGGGGAAAACCATAAGCATTGGAGTATAGTGTTGAGCATGCCATGGCGGATATGAAGGTGCAAACCGGGCAAAGGCAACTTCGCAACCAATGTTTGCTTTCAACTAGCAAGTAAGTGATGGACAAGAAATCAGAGTAAAGCAGTGGCGATCTATTTTCTTGCTGTGATAAATAAGTTGAGCAGATACGAAAGAGTACCGCCCCTGGTGCGGTGCCGTGTATGCATCTGCTGAGAATTTGATGGTGTTGCGGTAGCAATGGATGTAGGAGCGGTAGACGGTGGCGGCGGGGCGTGGTGGATGAGACGGTCATAGGAGCGGCGCCGGCAAGGTGGACGACGGTGGGGATTAAGCGAGAGGATGGGATGCAAGGATCCCGGTCCGAAGCCGTTGATGAGAGAGGTCGATCGCTTGTAATGGACGGTGGCGTCGGGGTATAAGCTCCGTCATGGTGGAGGAGGACGGCGGTGGATGGGGTGCCGGACGGAGGAGGCTGGGGTGGAGAGGGTGTTTTGGCGCCCACGGAGTACGAATGGGGAAATGGAGGTAGAGAGGAAGGGGGAACCATGTCTTCAGGGCGCGCTTGTCTCAAATGCAAGGAAATTTACAAACTTAGCCCCTGTTTCAAATTACCTACATCACAGCAATATTAGTCGGTTGGGGATAGGACGGTAATCTCGCATACGCTGAATATTTGCCGACGAGAGTTTGTTTTTGGCGCCCACCGTGTATGAATCGGGGAGGGAGTCGATTTCGGCCAAGGACACACTGTGTTTTGGAGCCCACCATGTATGAATCCGGGTGAGAGGCGGTTATGTCACGTTTGAGTGAAATTACAAACCTACCCCTATCGAAACCTATAGAAATCGAGCAGATAGGCTTAGCGTGGCAGGGATAGGAAGTAGTAATTTCCATCTTGTAGATTTTGGTTTCGGGCGGTTACTGCGATTTTCCCCGCTTCGCTCAAATTTTGCAGAGTGCACGTTTACCGTGCCAACTCAATTCGAATCCCGTTTGTATTCTGTTTTTTTTCGGGCGGGATCCATTTTCGATTGGAATAAAATTCTATATACATCATTTTTTATATATACTTTCAAAAGCATAACACCCTTTATACATAAATATCGTTTACAAATGGCATGATCTCAGATTCATAAGGTTGTATCCATCAATTTGGATTTTCAAATATCTGAAACCACTTTATGTTGAAATCCAATGTATGCATTCCTCGCTAACTGTCTCCAGTTAATGTGTGTTTCATGAGGGTTTTTTTACTTCTCAAACATGTATAATGTGTTTCACACAAGCAACATATAGTGTAATCCCGTTTAGACATTAATTGTATATAAACCATGCATTGTTTCTAATTAAAGAATCTATGGATCACCAATATTGATAAACTATATAACATTACACGTGTCCCCAAATTCAAATGAATATGCAAGTTTGATACACCAATTTGCGTTATGATATTATCGATGTCGTGATCTCCAGTTTAAATATTTTAATCCCATTAATCCAGATATTCGTCTCATATAACTATCACTCATGCTTATATAGGACTATCTCTCTAGACCTATACGTGTTCATCGTCTCTCGTGTATCTATCGTGCTACCTGTATGTCGACAATGATCTTCTATCTTCGTAACACACTGACGGTAATCTCTCCCTCGACCTTCATCACTCTATCTCTCTCTAAGTATATCTCACTCCCTACTATGTGTCTCTAACTATGATTCTCCATGTGGAATCTCTTTCTCTCACACAAACACAAAACTTTGTCTCCCGGGGTCTCACTTCTCTCTACTATTCCCCTGTGCCACTCAGACACACCCCTCATCTGAGATGTCTTTCGCTCCTTAGGTATGAGAACCTACAACTCTTCCTCTTAAATATCTCTTTCTAACACACAAACACAAACTCTGTCTCCCAGGGTCTCATATTTCTCCATTCTTCTCTTGTATTTCGCTCACACACACTCTCTCTCCCTAGATATATCTTGCGTTCCCTCATATGTCTCTCTAGCTATCACTCTCGTTGTGAAATATCTTTCTCTCTTGCAGACACAAAACTCCGTCTCTCGGGATCTCATTTCTCTCCGATATTTGTTTGTATGTGAGTCACATGCACCCTTTCTTCATCTCTCTCACACCCACACACATAACTCAGCCTTCTGATCCACTCGACTCCTATCTCTAATGCACACTAGCTAGAATCTTTATCTTTCTATTTATCTGTTTCTACATCAACCTTCTTTCATTTATAGGTTGATCGCTTTTGCACAATCGTTATGCCTCACTCCCTCTGCTCGCCATAGATGCATGCTCTAGCCCACGCCACTATCTCTTAAAGACAAAAACACATGCTCAATTGTCGGGCCTTCTTCCCTGCATTCTCACATGCATGCATATTGTCATACTGATCCGTCTCTCCCATGTTGTTGATCTTATGACTTATGTCTTCTTTCTTTTATCTCGATCATGCGTGTGTGCGCACACACACATCCCACGTATACATGTATACCTCTCACACATGCACGTTCAAGGTCTCTATGTCTCCATACGTAGTTAATTACCCTCAACCCTAATGCCACATCGAATCGTTCTCTTCTTGAGTGCACATAACTTCCGCCTGGATGGGTAAAACACACACTCACACTTAACAATCTCCTTCTAGCTACCCCCCCCCCTTCCCCCCTCTCACTCTTCCCCTATATCCCCGAAACCAATAAGACCATCCCTTCGTTTATTCCCGCCTACATGCACCATCGATATATAGTTGTCTTCCTCGGTGTCTCTCGAACAAACACGTTCTCTCGATGTCGACTCCTCTCACGCCTTTGACGCTTCTCTTCCCTCTCTGGGCATTTTCTCTCTCGCACCCCATCGTTGGTGGCCTCTGCCATACACATCACCTCTCTATGATGAAGCCATGCACACTTAAATTACATCCGCCGCCGAGGACCCCGCGACACACACACCCACACACACACACACACGCGCGCGCGCGCACGCACCCACCCACCCACACACACACAAACACACACACACACTAAGACTCCATCACACACACACGCACACACACACATACTAAGACTCCATCTCTCTCTCTCTAACACACACCCACACACACACACACACACTAAGACTCCATCTCTCTCTCTCTAACGCACACCCACACACACACACACTAAGACTCCATCTCACACACACATGCTATAGGCGGAGCATTTGTTCCTACCACCCTTCATCCAACCTTACCCGTATGATAAACAATCACCTTAATTTACTTGTATAACATGGACAAATTCCACTTTACTTTAGTAGTTAGCAAACTTATCATCTGTACCCTTAGAAAAAACCGAGTTGGCGATGATGGTGTGCCTGCCATCTTGTAATATAGACTGTCAGATCTATATCTAATAGATAGAAAGCAAACTATGATAATTTTACAAAAGATACCCGCACCTCTCTCCACATCCTTATCTCCCACAACCTCATTGATGAGCAATTAAAAAAGAAAGTCTCTGGAACAATCTAGCATGGTGTCCGTTGCCGCCTACTGGCACCGTCCATCCCCATGCCTCCGCCCATTCCGACCACCAGTCACCACCACGCTCCACTCCTCCTCACCTTATCTCTCATCTTTCATTTTTTCGATGACATTCTCGAGATACCAGTTTTCCGATAAAATTCTCGAAATATCATTAATTTTTACACATGGAATTAATCCTGCATGGGTCAATCACAACAGGTGTTTTGTAAAAAAAATGCATATTGATGTTCAGTACAATGCACGAGCATCTTGCTTGTAGTTATATAACGCAAATCATGAGCAGGAAGTGACATTTTTTTACACAACCACGTTAACATGGCCACGTAAATCACTAGCTAAAGTAAACATCATTATATTTATATCCCGATGCAAAAGGTTGAGTACATGTCCGAAGAGTAGAGTCGCACACACGCACTCTGTCTCTCAGAATCTCACACACACACACACCAGTTACGTGACGCCCACTTAAGCAGACACGTATGTTACAATTTGTGCACCCGCGGGTACACGTGATGTTGCGCATTTATTTAAGCCGGACGGCGAACCCAAACAGTAGTTGCATTCATTCCCCTCCCCCCGCCTCTTCTCTGGTTGCCGTCGCCCGGTAGCCATGGGCCGGACGAAGGTAGCATACGCCATACTCCCGCCGGAGCGGCGCTTTAATCCAGAAATTTTAGTGGTCATGCATGCATCTTTTTGTGCTAGCACTCCTATATAAGGGTTGACCATCGCTTCCCGCGGACGTGCGCGGGCGGTGCAAGAGGAAGGAGAAGGGAAGCGGGCTGTGGAGTAACGTTTTTTACCACAATTTCTTAGGAAACTGAGTGCAATAATTGAGTAGTTTTGCAAAGTACCAGTATGATACGTCTCCAACGTATCTATAGTTTTTTATTGTTCCATGCTATTATATTACCTCTTTTGGATGTTTATGGGCTTTATTTTACACATTTATATCATTTTTGGGACTAACCTACTAATCGGAGGCCCAGCCCATATTGCTGTTTTTTGCCTATTTCAGTATTTCGAAGAAAAGGAATATCAAACGGAGTCCAAACGGAATGAAACCTTCGGGAGCATGATTTTTGGAACGAACGTGATCCGGAGAGCTTGGAGTACAAGTCAAGAAGCTTCCGAGGAATCCACGAGATAGGAGGCCGCACCCCCATTGTAGGGCGCGCCCCCTGTCTCGTGGGTCCCTCGGGCGGCCACCGACGTACTTCTTCCTCCTACATATACCTACGTACCCCGAAAACATCCAGGGGCACCACGAAACACGATTTCCACCACCGTAACCTTCTGTATCCGCGAGATCCCATCTTGGAGCCTTCGCCGGCACTCTGCCGGAGGGGGAATCAAGCATGGAGGGCCTCTACATCAACATCCTTGCCCCTCCGATGAATTGTGAGTAGTTTACCACAGACCTACGGTTCCATAGTTATTAGCAAGATGGCTTCTTCTCTCTTTTTGGATCTCAATACAATGTTCTCTCCCTCTCTTGTGGAGATCTATTCGATGTAAACTCTTTTTGCGATGTGTTTGTCGAGATCCGATGAATTGTGGGTTTATGATCAAGTTTATCTATGAATAATATTTGAATCTTCTCTGAATTCTTTTATGTATGCTTGAGTTATATTTGCAAGTCTGGTCGAATTATCAGTTTGGTTTGGCCTACTAGATTGGTCTTTCTTGCCATGGTAGAAGTGCTTAGCTTTGGGTTCAATCTTGCGGTGTCCATACCCAGTGACAGAAAGGGTTATAAGGCACGTATTGTATTGTTGCCATCAAGGATAACAAGATGGGGTTTATATCATATTGCATGAGTTTATCCCTCTACATCATGTCATCTTGCTTAATGTGTTACTCTGTTCTTATGAACTTAATACTCTAGATGCATGCTAGATAGCGGTCGATGTGTGGAGTAATAGTAGTAGATGCAAGCATGAGTCGGTCTACTTGTTATGGAGGTGATGCCTATATACATAATCATGCCTAGATAATCTCATAGCTATGCGCTTTTCTATCAATTGCTCGACAGTAATTTGTTCACCCACCGTAATACTTATGCTATCTTGAGAGAAGCCACTAGTGAAACCTATGGCCCCCGGGTCTATCTCTTATCATATTTGCTTTCAATCTACTTTTATTTGCATCTTTACTTTTTGCATCTATATTATAAAATACCAAAAATATATTTATCTTATCTTACTATCTTTATTAGATCTCACTTCCGCAAGTCGCCATGAAGGGATTGACAACCCCTTTATTGCGTTGGTTGCGAGTTCTCAGTTTGTTTGTGTAGGTTCGTGGGACTTTTGAGAAGCCTCCTACTGTATTGATACCTTGGTTCTAAAAACTGAGGGAAATACTTACGCTACACTTGCTGCATCACCCTCTCCTCTTCGAGGAAAACTAACGCAAGCTCAAGACATAGCAAGAAGGATTTCTGGCGCCGTTGCCGGGGAGGTCTTCTCTCAAGTCAAGACATACCAAGTACCCATCACAAACCCATCTCCCTCGCATTTACATTATTTGCCATTTGCCTCTCATTTTCCTCTCGCCCACTTCACCCTTGTCGTTTTATTCGCCCTCTTTTTTCCATTCTCCTCCTCTCTTTTCGTTTGCCATGTTTCTGTTTGCTTGTGTGTTGGATTACTTGTTGCCATGGCACAAGATAATACCAAATTGTGTGATTTCTCGAATACCAATAATAATGATTTCCTTAGTACTCCGATTGCTCCTCTTAATAATGTTGAGTCTTGTGAAATCAATACCGCTTTGCTGAATCTTGTTATGAAAGATCAATTGCCGGCCTTCCTAGTGAAGATGCCGCTACTCATCTAAATAATTTTGTTGATTTGTGTGATATGCAAAAGAAGAAAGATACGGATAACGACATTGTCAAATTGAAGTTATTTCTGTTTTCACTTAGAGATCGTGCTAAAGTTTGGTTTTCGTCTTTGCCTAAAAATAGTATTGATTCTTGGAACAAGTGCAAAGATGCTTTTATCTCTAAGTATTTTCCTCCCGCTAAGATCATCACTCTTAGGAACGATATTATGAATTTTAAACAACTTGATCATGAGCATGTTGCCCAATCTTGGGAAAGAATGAAATTGATGCTTCGCAATTGCCCTACTCATGGTTTGAATTTATGGATGATCATACAAAATTTGTATGCCGGTTTGAAATTTGCTTCTAGAAATCTCTTATATTTGGCCGCGGGAGGCACGTTTATGGAAATCACGTTAGGAGATGCTACAACATTTCTTGATAATGTTATGGCTAATTATTCTCAATGGCACACCGAAAGATCTTCTAGTAAAAAAGTGCATGCTATATAAGAAATCAATGTTTTGAGTGGAAAGATGGATGAACTTATGAAGATGTTTGTTACTAAAAATACTCCTCTTGATCCCAATGATATGCCTTTGTCTTCTTTGATTGAGAATAATAATGAATCTATGGATGTGAATTTTGTTGGTAGGAATAGTTTTGGAAACAATGCTTATAGAGGAAATTTTAATGCTAGACCGTTCCCTAGTAATCCCTCTAATAATTATGGAAATTCCTACAACTACTCTTATGGTAATTTTCATAAGATGCCCTCTGATTTTGAGAATAGTGTGAAAGAATTTATGGTTTCTCAAAAGAATTTTAATGCTTTGCTTGAAGAAAAATTTCTCAAAGTTGATGATTTGGCTAGGAACGTTGATAGACTTTCGCTTGATGTTAATTCTCTTAAAATTGGATCTTCTTCTCCTAAGCATGATATCAATGAGTCTCTCAAAGTAATGAGAATTTCCATTGACGAGTGCAAGGAAAGAACCGCTAGATTGCGTGCTAAGAAAGAAAGCTTTATAAAAGCGTGTTCTTCTAGTTTCCGTGAAAATAATGATGAGGATCTTAAAGTTGATGCGTCTCCGATTAGATCTATGTTTTGCAATATGAATTTTGATGATTATGGGACTGATGATGAATCAACTTTGCCTAGAAGGCGTCCCAAGAATTCGGAGTCTTTAGATCTTAATGTTAAATTTGGTAAAAGCGAGAATGGAGAATCCTCAACTTCTAATAATATTGAACCTACTATCTCGGATTTCAAGGAATTTGATTATGATAATTGCACCTTAAAAGGTTGTATTTCCTTGTTGCAATCCGTTGTTAATTCTCCTCATGCTTATAGTCAAAACAAATCTTTTACCAAACATATTGTTGATGCCTTGATGCAATCTTATGATGAAAAACTTAATTTGGAAGTTTCTATACCTAGAAAACTTAATGATGAGTGGGAACCTACTATAAAGATTAGAATTAAAGATTATGAGTGTTTTGCTTTTTGTAAGTTGGGTGCTAGTGTTTCCACAATTCCGAAAACTTTATGTGATATTCTAGGTTTCCATGATCTTGATGATTGTTTCTTAAATTTGCACCTTGCGGATTCCACCATTAAAAATCCTATGGGAAGGATCAATGATGTTCTTATTGTTGCAAATAGAAATTTGGTGCCCGTAGATTTTATCGTTCTTGATATAGATTGCAATCTTTCTTGTCCTATTATCTTGGTAGACCTTTCCTTAGAACGATTGGTGCGATTATTGATATGAAGGAAGGGAATATTAGATTCCAATTTCCATTAAATAAAGGCATGGATCACTTTCCAAGAAATAAAGTCAAATTACCTTATGAATATATCATGCGTGCTACTTATGAATTTAGTGCCAAAGATGGCACTCGTTAGATCTATCTTTGCTTTTATGCCTAGCTAGGGGCGTTAAACGATAGCGCTTGTTGGGAGGCAACCCAATTTTATTTATGTTTTTTGTTTTTGCTTCTGTTTAGGAATAAATAATCCATCTACCTTCTGTTTAGATGTGGTTTTATCTTTTAATTAGTGTTTGTGCCAAGTTAAACCTATAGGATCTTCTTGGATGATAATTATTTGATCTTGCTATAATTTTCAGAAACTTTCGGTTCACGAAAATAATTGTTAAAAATCACCAGAACATGATAAAATAGTGATTCCAATTGCTTCTGATCAATAAACAAATTTCCTAGGTCTTCCTATTTGTTTCTGGATTTTTGGAGTTCCAGAAGTTTTCGTTAGTTACAGATTACTACAGACTGTTCTGTTTTTGACAGATTCTGTTTTTCGTGTGTTGTTTGCTTATTTTGATGAATCTATGGCCAATAAAATAGTTTATAAACCATAGAGAAGTTGGAATACAGTAGGTTTAACACCAAAATAAATAAAGAATGAGTTCATTGCAGTAACTTATGTGGTGGTTTTGTTTTCTTTCACTAACAGAGCTTATAAGATTTCCTGTTGAGTTTTGTGTTGTGAAGTTTTCAAGTTTTGGGTATAGCTTTTATGAACTATGGAATAAAGGGTGGCAAAAGACTAAGCTAGGGGATGCCCAAGTCACCCCAAGATATTCAAGAATAGCCAAAATCCTAAGCTTGGGTATTCCACGGGAAGGCATCCCCTCTTTCATCTTCATTCATTGGTAACTTTACTTGGAGCTATATTTTTATTCGCCACATGATATGTGTTTTGCTTGGAGCATCGTGTATTATATTAGTCTTTTCTTTTTAGTTTATCACAATCATCCTTTCTGTACACACCTTTTGGGAGAAGCCTATTTGATTAGAATTTGCTAGAATACTCTATGTGCTTCACTTATATCTTTTGAGCTTAATAGTTTTTGCTCTAGTGCTTCACTTATATTTTTTAGAGCACGGTGGTGTCTTAATTTTGAAGGAATTTCTAGTCTCTCATGCTTCACTTATATTATTTTGAGAGTCTTTTAGAACAGAATAGTATTTGCTATTGTCACAAAGTTGGTCCTAGAATGATGAGCATCTAAGTTGGGTATAATAAAAACTATCATAGGAAGTGAATTGGATGCTATGATCAACTTGATACTTGATAATTGTTTTGAGATATGGAGGTAGTGATATTAAATTCATGCTAGTTGGGTGATTATGAATTTAAAGAATGCTTGTGTTGAAGTTAGCAAGTCCTGTAGCATGCACGTATGGTTAAAGTTATGTAACAAATTTGAAACATGAAGTGTACCTGGCTTGTGCATCCTTATGAGTGGCGATCGGGGACGAGCGATGGTCTTTTCCTACCAATCTATCCCCCTAGGAGCATGCGCATAGTACTTGATTTTTGATGACTTCTAAATTTTTGCAATAAGTATATGAGTTCTTTTGACTAATGTTGAGTCCATGGATTATACGCACTTTTACCTTTCCGCCTTTGCTAGCCTCTTGATGCAGTGCATTGCCCTTTCTCACCTTGAGAGTTGGTGCAAACTTCGCTGGTGCATCCAAACCCCGTGATACGATACGCTCTATCACACATAAACCTCCTTTTATCTTCCTCAAAACAGCCACCATACCTACCTATACCTGCCTTAAAACAGCCAACATACCTACCCATCATGGCATTCCCATAGCCATTCCGAGATATATTGACATGCAACTTTCCACCGTTCCGTTCTTCATCGTCATGACATACTTTACTTTGTCATATTTCCATTGCATGATCATGTAGTTGACATCGTATTTGTGGCAAAGCCACCATGCATTATTTTTCATACATGTCACTCTTGATTCATTGCACCATCCTGGTACACCGCCGGAGGCATTCATATAGAGTCATATCTTGTTTTAGTTTTGAGTTGTAATTCTTGAGTTGTAAATCCATAAAAGTGTGATGATCTTCATTATTAGAGCATTGTCCTAGTGAGGGAAGGATGATGAAGGCTATGATTCCCCCACAAGTCGGGATGAGACTTCGGACTTTACAAAAAAAAGAAAAAAAAAAGAGAAAGGCCAAAAAGAAAGAAAAAAAGTAGACCAAAGAAAAAAAAGAGAAAGAAAAAAAAGAAAAAAAAGGAAAAAAAAATGAGAGAAAAAGAGAGAAGGGACAATGCTACTATATCTTTTTCCACACTTGTGCTTCAAAGTAGCACCATGATCTTCATGATAGAGAGTCTCCTATGTTGTCACTTTCATATACTAAGTGGGAATTTTTCATTATAGAACTTGGCTTGTATATTCCAATGATGGGCTTCCTCAAATGCCCTAGGTCTTCATGAGCAAGCAAGTTGGATGCACACCCACTAGTTTTCTTTTGTTGAGCATTCATTTATAGCTCTAGTGCATCCGTTGCATGGCAATCCCTACTCCTCATGTTGACATCAATTGATGGGCATCTCCATAGCCCGTTGATTATCCTCGTCAATGTGAGACTTTCTCCTTTTTTGTCTTCTCCACACAATCCCCATCATCATATTCTATTCCACCCATAGTGCTATATCCATGGCTCACGCTCATGTATTGCGTGAAGGTTCAAAAATTTTGAGATTATTTAAGTATGAAACAATTTCTTGGCTTGTCATCGGGGGTATAGAAGTTGGTAACATCTTTGTGTGACGAAAATGAAGCATAGCCTAACTATATGATTTTTTAGGGATGAACTTTCTTTTGCCATGTTATTTTGAGAAGACATGATTACTTTGATTAGTATGCTTGAAGTATTACTATTTGTTTTATCAATATGAACTTTTATTTTTTATTCCTTTGGATCTGAACATTCATGCCACAATAAAGAAAATTACATTATGAATTATGCTAGGTGGCATTCCACATCAAAAATTCTCTTTTTATCATTTACCTACTCGAGGACGAGCTGGAATTAAGCTTGGAGATGCTTGATACGTCTCCAATGTATCTATAATTTTTTATTGTTTGATGCTATTATATTACCTCTTTTGGATGTTTATGGGCTTTATTTTACACATTTATATCATTTTCGGGACTAACCTACTAATCGGAGGCCAAGCCCATATTGCTGTTTTTTGCCTATTTCAGTATTTCGAAGAAAAGGAACATCAAACGGAGTCCAAACGGAATGAAACCTTCGGGAGCGTGATTTTTGGAACGAACATGATCCGGAGTGCTTGGAGTGCAAGTCAAGAAGCTTCCAAGGAAGCCACGAGATAGGAGGCCACGCCCCCCCTGTAGGGCGCACCCCCTGTCTCGTGGGCCCCTCGGGCGGCCACCGACGTACTTCTTCCTCCTATATATACCTACGTACCCCGAAAACATCCAGGGGCACCACGAAACACAATTTCCACCACCGTAACCTTCTGTATCCGCGAGATCCCATCTTGGAGCCTTTGCCGGCACTCTGCCGGAGGGGGAATCAAGCACGGAGGGCCTCTACATCGACATCCTTGCCCCTCCGATGAGTTGTGAGTAGTTTACCACAGACCTACGGGTCCATAGTTATTAGCTAGATGGCTTCTTCTCTCTTTTTGGATCTCAATACAATGTTCTCCCCCTCTCTTGTGGAGATCTATTCGATGTAAACTCTTTTTGCGGTGTGTTTGTCGAGATCCGATGAATTGTGGGTTTATGATCAAGTTTATCTATGAATAATATTTGATTCTTCTCTGAATTCTTGTATGTATTATTGAGTTATCTTTGCAAGTCTCTTTGAATTATCAGTTTGGTTTGGCCTGCTAGTTTGGTCTGTCTTGCCATGGGAGAAGTGCTTATCTTTGGGTTCAATCTTGCGGTGTCCTTACCCAGTGACAGGAAGGGTTGCAAGGCACGTATTGTATTGTTGCCATCGAGGATAACAAGATGGGGTTTATATCATATTGCATGAGTTTATCCCTCTACATCATGTCATCTTGCTAAATGTGTTACTCTGTTCTTATGAACTTAATACTCTAGATGCATGCTGGATAGCGGTCGATGTGTGGAGTAATAGTAGTAGATGCAGGCAGGAGTCGGTCTACTTGTTGTGGACGTGATGCCTATATACATAATCATGCCTAGATAATCTCATAACTATGCGCTTTTCTATCAATTGCTCGACAGTAATTTGTTCACCCACCGTAATACTTATGCTATCTTGAGAGAAGCCACTAGTGAAACCTATGGCTCCTGGGTCTATATCTTATAATATTTTCTTTCAATCTACTTTTATTTGCATCTTTACTTTTTGCATCTATATTATAAAATACCAAAAATATATTTATCTTATCTTACTATCTTTATTAGATCTCACTTTCGCAAGTGGCCCTAAAGGGATTAACAACCCCTTTATTGTGTTGGTTGCGAGTTCTCAATTTGTTTGTGTAGGTGCGTGGGACTTTTGAGAAGCCTCCTACTGGATTGATACCTTGGTTCTCAAAACTGAGGGAAATACTTACGCTACACTTGCTGCATCACCCTCTCCTCTTCGAGGAAAACCAACGCAAGCTCAAGACGTAGCACAGTACTACACCTGAAACGGTTCAAAACCTATACTCCCTTGCTGTCAGGACCCCGATTCTAAGTCACACCGATCTAGCCCGTAACACCTCATATCACTTTGCGGCCTCACGCACGGTATTCCCACGGGTGTCGCCTTACCATGGCCCGGGACCTTTTGCGCCTTTTGGCTCACGTATATGATAGTGTCGCTAGCATCCATATGACAGAAAACCCGGGCCGACATGACTAGTCGTGAACCCAAAGTGGCACTAACTTACGGGGACAGGCATACATGAATCAACATCGAGCATGTCGGTCGACGTCGTGCGAATCCGGCTGTAGCACTGGCTAACAGGACTCAGGAACCCGGGCTGTAGCAGGCTAGGCAGGACTCTGGATGTCACCGCGTGACATTTCCTGAAGGGATGACATAGGAACGGAAGTGAATCACATGCCGGCCAGTCGGTGTTCGGAGCAGATAGTCTTTGGGCTAGCAGGACTCCGGTGAACCGGGCTGTAGCGGACTCATGTGGCTCATGGAAGCACAAGACTACATTTCTCCATAAGAGAGGCTACCAAGGATAAACAACTAGGTTGTCGGATCCCAAACATACCAAGCATTTCAATCATACACACAATATGCTTGATATGTGTAAATACAACATGGCATCACAACATAACTCTACGACTCAAGTATTTATTCATTAGGCTCCGAGGAGCCAAGTATTACAAACATGGGTCTCATGACCCAACATTCAGAGCATACAAGTCAAAGCACATGCAGAAGCTTAACATGTCTGAGTACAGACATCTACAAATGAAAAAGGCTGAGAAGCCTGACTATCTACCAGATCCTGCCGAGGGCACAAGATCATAGCTGAGGTAACAAGCTAAACATCGAAGTCCACGTGGAACTACTAGCGAGACTGAAGTATCTCTGCAAAATATAAATTAAGAAAACGTGAGTACAAATGTACCCAGCAAGACTTACATCATAACTATCTACATATGCATCAGTATCAACAAAGGGGGTGGTGGAGTTTGACTGCAGCAAGCCAACTTTGACTCGGTGGCTATCCTGAACTACGACTGCAAGTAACTCTTCTAAGGTGTCGCACACGAGTCCACATATTCACCATATCAATACACCACTATGGATCCGCTCCCGTCTCCCTACAAGAACGCCATCCATAGCACTCACGCTTATCTTGCATATTTTAGAGTATCCACTTTCACTTGTCTATGAACTGTCAGCAACCCGAAGTCCTTTACGCGGACACGGCTATTCAATAGATGATGCTAACCTGCAGGGTGTACTTCTTCACACACGCTCGCCACTTACCACCATGTACCGTCGTGTATCTCGGCAACATTCAAGCGGAAGCTTTGGCGAGGGAGTCGGCCACGACCTGACTAACCACACAAGTCTCTAGTCCAGGTTTATCGCCTATTCGGGTTCCATCCGCAAGGATATCCGGCCGGGGTGTCGCTCACGGCCCCAAACGATGTGAGCAGGGTTCCCAAGCCCACCATCCGGGTGCCACTTGGTACACCGTGCCGCTGTGCCTAATCTGTCCCAAGCCCACCTGTACCGGGTGCCACTTGGTAGACTACTAACACTACCTACAAACACCAGAAACTAGTTGCAACTCCTGGACAGAGATCGAGTTGGTTAATAAGCCGAGAGGGGTCGAGTTACCGGAACCCAATGTGCGGTAGTAACTGTTCATGGATCACAAACACAGAACTCAGTTCCTGAGGATGGTTTCAATGAGACAACCCACCATGTACTCCTACATGGCCTCTCACTTCTACCTTTACCAAATCGTGTTCACACACTTAGCTCTCAATAGTAGGACATGTTCACCACATTCCAATTCATCCCCTATGAATCAGACCTGACTCAACTCTAAGCAATAGCAGGCATGACAAACAAGCATGAATGAGTAGGCACATCAGGGATCAAACAACTCCTACTCATGCTAGTGGGTTTCATCTATTCTTCGTGGCAATGACAGTCATGCGAGAGAAAGGGGTTCAGCTACCGCAGCATGTAGCGATTGAAGCGGTGTTGTCCTAATGCAGTAAAAGAGAGCAGGAGCGAGAGAGTGGGATTGTATCGAAATGAACAAGGGATTTTGCTTGCACGCACTTCGAAGATAATATAGTTCTTCATCGGTGTCATCGAACACGTCGTCGGAACGTCGTCTACCAGGAGGGGATAACACCGGCAAACAAGAAAGAAACACAATCAATGCAATGCAACAACATGATGCATGAATGTGACATGGAAATATGCTGTTGATTGAGCTAATGCATCTAGCAACAAGTTAAATGAAGTTGGTTTGAACCCTAGTTTCAAATTCAAACTCCATATGTGAAGGTTTAAATGCCCTTTATATGATTTGTCCTAAACAATAGTCATAAGTTGCTCTAACATTCATGAAAACAATACAGATGGATAGATTGGATTTTTCTGATCATTTTTCATATATAACTTATTTCATTTGGAGGTATGGTTGAATTTCTATGAATTTTAGAAGTTTTGGGCATTTTCTGGAATTTCCTGAGTTAAAATTAATCCAGAAAATGACTTACTGCGTCATGCCTGCGTCAGCAGGTCAACAGGGCTGCCTCGGGTCAAACCTGACGCATGGGTCCCGCATGTCAGTGTAACATGGCAAGAATAGAGGCTGACCAGTGGGGCCAGGTCAAAGCTGACTGGGCAGGTCAAACCTGGCAGCCAGGGCCCACTGGAGTTAATCTAATCTTTGTCAGAAACTAATCCTGGTTAATTAAGTGTTGTGGGGCCCGTCCGGAAGTGATCTAGGGGGTTAGTTAGTGGTGGTATTAGCGGGTGATTAGCCGCTAATGGCGTCTACGTCGGCTTATTGAGTATGGTGGCGGCGACCATCCAATAGCGGCGAGGCGCCGCCGAATCGCGCTTCTGGTGTCGGTGGGCATGCGGCTTGGCTTCTGAGAGAGCTGGATGTGTGCCGCATCCATGGTGCAGGTGGTTGGGTGCGGGAGGCCGGAAACGACGGCAACGGCGACAACCGCAGTGACCGGAGCTCGGAAGGTGACGGAAACGGGGCCACAACGGTCAAATCGAGCAACGGCTTGCACTTGCCGAACCCACGGGTGCTCACGAACTCAACGGATACATGCACGGGATCCGAAGGTCACCGGAGCCGCGCCGGCGATGAGCTCGGGTGGAGGTGTGCTTCGGCCTCAATGGCGGCGGTGGCTACGAGGCGAAAATGACGCGGGGAAGAGAGGGGAAAAGGGGAAGAGCTCATGGGGAGGTCGATGAGTAACTCAGCGATCTCGGGGACGGCTTGGAGACGGTGAACCGGAGCCGCGATCTTCGGTGCCCATCGGTTAAGACGACGACGATGGTGTTACTGCAGGGCTCCCGGCGTCGTGTGTGTTGACGGAGTGGACGTACGCGATGAGTACGGAGCTTCCAGACAAGTGGGGAGGCGAGGGGAGGCCAGTGGGCACGGCGGCGATGAGCTGCGCGCTGCGGGTGTCTTCGAGCGGCTGCGGAAGACAGAGCCAGAGCGGTGGGGAGGGCCAGAGAGGTGGGGGAGTGGGCGAGGGGGTGTTGGGCGTCTCCAGGCGCGGACAGGCTCGAAGGGGAGGCCGCCAGCATGAAGGAGGAGGTGGATACCTCTAGTGTGTGCGCGGGCGACACGACGTCGTCGTCCTGGCAGGAGCTAGGAGATGGTGGCGAAAGGCCGGGTGGGCTGGGCTCTTGCAGGTGGGCGGCAACAGTAAGTGGGCAGTAGGTTCCTTTCTCCTTTTCACATTTCATTTACGTTCTCTAATATTTCAATTCTGTTTGATTTGATTCACAGCCCAAATCATTTAGTAGCTTCGAAAATATTTATGTGGCTTGATGCAATATATTCAAAGCCACTCACAGTTTTTCAAATTGTTGGACTTCAATTCTTTTATAGAAGAATTTAATCCAACTCAAATATTTATTGATTTAATTCCAAATGGCCAAAATAATTCCTCAAAAATGTTCCATATTTTTGGTTTGGACGAAAACCCTTGCCAAAAATATTAAACATCATTGAAGAGCATTTTGGAAACATTGGATGCATTTTCCAGGGTTATTTGCCCTTCTTTTAATTAAAATTTTGAGGCTTTCAAATTTACTCAATTCAAGTTTCTTGAATTTAAACATGAAGCATGGATGCAATGCCACACTATCTGCAACCAAATTCTAGGGCTGTGACACTTGCCAGCGCGCGCTTCCCGCATGAAACGGTCAGCGTCGCCCTGGAGCGTCATTGCCGCATTAATGCCCGGCCAGAGCAGAGAAGACCTCTCACTGGCGCCGGCTTTGAAGCGGCGTAACAGCCGAGAGAGCGCTGCTTCCCGGTGCACGCGACTGCTCCGCGTCGAGGATGGTCATAGGCCCTGTTTGGATCCATGGGTTAGAGTTAGTTTGAGCTAGTTGGGGCTCAAATAGCCCTAAAGTATCCAAGCATGAGGGTTTAAATTGGAGCAAGTTGCACCGAACCCACCAAAAAAACTATCCCACCCAAGAGGTGCTAACTAGAGACAGTTCTCATTGGGACCACTGAAAAAACACTTTTCTCTCTCCATCAAGTGCATTTATTGTCAATCTAACCCTGTCACCCAAACACCTCTTTAGCTATAGTTAGTTCAGGGTTAGTCATGAGTTAGTCTAACCTCTAGCTAAATTAGAGTATCCAAACAGGAGCAGTATAGGACATGAAAGTTGCTTAAAGCATACAGTCAAATTCGTATGTGAAAGGATTTTTTTTCTTTTTGAAAACAGAACATGAAAGGAATTTTTTTTAGAATGCTCTTGGCATGTCGCTAACATGTGATGAGTTAACCGACCTCAATAGATGGCAAAACGCCAGCCCGCCGCACTTTGAGAGAGACGAGGAGGGAGAAGCGATACGGGCTGCTGGATAGGTGTCGCACGGAAGCCAAGAAATATGGTGATAGCGTGGGTTAGCCATGTACTAGTATGATGTAACTACACTGGGATGCCGTGTTTCGTACTCTTCCAGTCCACTGTGGAGATGATTGGTTGATTTTATATCGCCGAATAATATAAAATATTATGAGTGCAGACGCTCCACCACGAGGTTCCTTGCTCCTTCTCAATGGTCGGGAATCTATGTTCTTCCACTCTATTTTTTTTACGTGAGCTTTGTTCATCCTTTTGCCAACACGCGAGACATCTAGCATCAAGGTGCACGTGTCATGCAAGGATCGCTCCATCTATATGAAGAACACGTGGAACTGGAACTACGAGACGGACATGTACCCAGGAGTGGACGTGCGAACCTGTGTAATGTAGCGCAGTAAGTGAAGTAGAAAGGCACAAATAGTATGAACATGCGTGGCATATAGGCATTTCTCTCTTACTACCACTAAATGTTGTACGTGCAATGTCCGATGATGTTATGGAGTACGTGACTAAGTACTCTACTACTACTATATTAATTGGAGGCACATATTAGGAATGTGCAGTCATCTTGGCAAAGTACTCTTTATAACGGAGTACTACTAATACGCTCCTAAGTGGGAAACCGTTTAGGTTGTGATCGGTGTGAACAGGTTTGCAATTAAATATAGTGTGGTACTACCTCCGTCCTAGTTTATTAGTCCCCTTTGTAATTTGTGCCAAATTTTGACTAAATATTTAACTTAAAAAATATCAGTGCATGTCAACAAAAATTATACTAGTATCGATGTTCTGTTTTGAAAAAAAGCATATAGCTGTTACTTCTTACCAAAGGATCTCTATATCCAATAGACGCAAAATATCCATTCGACTGTTCGAAATTACTTACTGTTGATCTGATGTCGAGGTAATTGCTGCATCGCCACCAAAACCCACCATCTCTTAAGCTAAAGTAGACCGAGCTAACCCCTATATTAGCATATTACTAAGATAAACAAAAGGTGATGTAGAATCATTTAGGACGTGAGCTTGTCAATCTGAACATGGAGGGACACCAGCTTAGCCCCGGCCAGGAGCTTGGGCGGAAATATGAAGAAGGTCAGCTCCTGCACGCGATGTCGCCGGGATCCCTGCTACTTGTCACCTCCATTTCCACCTTGACAGCGTCGGTCCTGCCTTTGGGCTCCCCCGGTGGGCCATTCGCCCACAGCTTGGCCACTTAGTGCGGCAGTGGGGACGCCCCTGCTCTGATGCAGAGGGCCGACATGGTGATAGGCGCGCCGATGTCGAGCACGCCGCCGACCAAGAAAAACGCGCGGTCGTCCTCCTCCGCGAACAGCAAGAGCCGTGGCTCTGACAGTGGCACTTGCAGCTAGAGCGCCTTGCCGTACTAGATCCTCTGCACGGGCATGGGATGAACGGTGCTGATGTGGTGGGAGAGAACCGGCGGCGGGCCTTCGTAGCCGCAGACGGGCACGGGGCATTTACAGGGCGCGAGCGGACACACGCTCTAGTGATCGGCGAGCTTGTGGTAAGTGACGTAGAGCCCACATCCTTCGTGCGGGCACTCCACCCTCACCGAGGAGAGGACGGCGTCCACCGCCGTGTTCCGCACGTCGAAGCCACCACCATGCCCGCACTTCTGGCACTGCCGCTGGATCCCGGGGCGCTCAACGCGGCAGTCCGCGCAAGCCAGGTGCCCTCCCCTGCACTGCACAAATCAATCGAACAACACATCAATCAAGAAACCTGCACCTTGCTCGATCAGCCGAACGGACGAGGTGTATTCAACCTCATACACCGGAGGCTTCAAGGCGGAGGCACAAGGGGCAGTGGAGCAAGGTGAGGTCCATCGAGACCATAGAGAGCTCCATCGTCGGGTCCTGTTCCGTCTGCATGATCTCGCCCTCCTCGTGCACAACCATCTCTCACTTTATTACAGCCGGGGCATTACAAAGCTTCACCGTCACATATTCATACTACTTCAAGGTGCATTAAATCAATACATGCAAGTATCAAAAGGAGATTCACGGCATGCATGCATGCATTGTAATTAATGCATCGGTAAATGCAAGTTATTGAAATATATCGAGTGCAGTGCTTTGATGTGTCATGTCAACTCGTACAAGACCGAGAAGTTTGATTACTACAACGCCCTCTCGCCTTAACCGCACCTGCCTTTGGTTGCATGACAGGTGGGCCACCGACCTGTTGGGCCCACCTGTCATAGACGCAAAGGCAGGAGCAGTAAGTCAATCAAGCTGCATCCCTCCCTCGCCCATGAGCGTGGTGGCTGGCAGGACTAGGAGAAGCTTTCGTTCGCTACACGCTCTCCCTCCCGCACGCGGTGTCAAATGGCCAGAAGCATACTGTAGTACTCCTCGACTGCAGTAGTACTCCGTCATTTGGCTACTTTGTTCCCTATTTCCTGCTGGATTTGGTGGAGCGAGCCTGGCCGAGGCAGACGGGGACGCGCCCAGCAAGGAGCCATGCTGGCCTCTCGCGCAGCCCGCCGACCGAATCTGCCATCCCTCTGCAAGGAGTCGCGCTGGCCGAGACCGACGGGGACGGGCCGTGCAAGGAGCCGCGGCTGCTTACCGGCGGGCGGACGGGCTGCACGGAGACGAGGGGGTATGCTATGGGGAGAGTGAGAGAAAAGGTGTTTTTTTAGTGGTCCCTAGAAGAACTAACCCAAATAAGCACCTCTTGGGTGGGTTAGATTTTCTGATGTGTTAGATGCATCTAACCCAAACTTACCCTCCCGTTTGGATATTTTTGAGTTAGTTGAGTCCAAACTAACCCAAACTAACTCTAACTCATGAAACCAAATAGGGCCATTGTTCGACTTCCCGAAGAGGTGAAGAGCCAAGAGAAGCCTGGACGCTCGTGTTGGCAGTTTCATGTGTAGAGTAGTCTAGGATAGCGTGTATCGTGCATGTAAGCTTAAAATTGTTGGGGTCGGCTCCATGCTTTATTTTTTTATTAAAATAATCTTCTGGCCCTATCTGTCATCCTGGTGATTCTAGTTTGCATGCTCATCTGGTCAAGATAGGAATATATATTTTAATTTGTGGTGGGGTAAATGTTAGAGGTTGCAGCAAATGGAGTATTGTACACTGCGGGTCTTTCAGCCAAGTTTAGAGGCAACCATGTGGGGCCAGTGCATGATGTGTCGCGTCAACTCGTACAACAAGGAGAAGCTTGATTTTACTGTACACGCCTTCTCCCTCGCCCATGCGCGCGGTGGCTCGCAGACAACGACAGGTTTTTGCTTATAGTACTACAACAAGCTATCCCTCCCGCTCGCGGTGGACGGACATGCAGCAGTGGATTTGATACGGTAGAAGCAGTAGTAGTAACATCATTGTTCGTCCTCTCGAAGAGGCGAAGAGCCAAGTGCAACCCGAACATGGCAGTTGCGAACCTTGGAGCACGCATATAGCCAGGCTCTTGCATGAGACAAAATTGCTATGTGATCCCACTATTGTAGTACTTGCTAGTATAGCCCTGTAAACCAGAAAGGAGTATTTGCCTTTCTAGAGATTTCAACAAGTGACTAGACTACACCGATACGGAGTACATATGGAGCAAAATGAGTGAATCTACACCGTAAATAAATACATAGATCTCTCGTTTTCCTCTCGGCCTTGGTCGCAGAGCACAATATTGAGTATACTAGTACTGTCATCTTGAAATTTATGAAGTCACCATACGTACCTCGTCGTCGACGGGAACGTCTCCTGACACGCGATAGACGCGAGCGGCAGTCGCCTCCATAGGTTCTTGAATGCCAAGGAGGGAGAGGGTAGCGGTTCCCGAGACGTTGAATGGCCAATGATGCATCCTCAAATTACATGCAGAGGGAATTAATTGGAGAAGCAGAATAGAGCCAGCACGATGTGAATGCAACAGAGTTTGGATTCTCATATAAAGGCGTCCCACCACTCCAATCCATCTACTCCTCCTAAGTCTCTGCGCAACACTGCTCACTCCATTCCAAGACCAAGTGACTAGAAGCCAGAAGCACCTATGGAGGCGATGGACGCGAGCGGCAGTCGGCTGTGCCAAATCATCCAAGCGCCGCTCATGCCCCGCACCAAGCAAGCATTTCGAGCGATCTTTGGCGACCGTCGGCGTCATAGCACTCGCCGATGCCGGCTTCGCCTCTCGCATGGATGACATGATGGTCAACTCCATCTGCAAGTTCGCCGCCGTCAAGAAGCGCGCGGACGACCTTGCCGTACTGCTCCAGCCCGCGCGCCCAGGATCCTCATTGCTGCCACCCTCATCGGCCTCCATGGTGACGAACTCTTTCAAGCCCTGGTGGCCCTTTAGGTGCCCAAGGTCGCAATGAAGAATGTGCACCTCGAGGCCGCGCTCGTCGCGCAGCGCCTCGCCATGGGACAAGAGCTAGTTGTAGCACAGACGCTGTTGTCAGATGGGACTCGCGTTGATAGAATAGGAGTACTGAGCACTCGTGCCACTTTTTTTTAGGGAAGAGCTATCGTATGTCTAGTACTACCACTAGTTGGGTGTGTGCGACCTATACCTGTCATCACTTTAGGTCTCCTTTTCGAACCGCGGCTACGCTTCACCGTACATATTTATTTAGTGCGGGCAGGGGAGATTTTTTTAGTTCTCTTTTAGTGGGCCCGAGGAGAACTAACCCAATTAGAACCTCTCCACCGGGCTAGTTTTTTTAGATGGGTTAGAGCAAACTAGCTCAAACTAACCCCTCCTGTTTGGATAATTTGAGGCTATTTCAACCCAAACTAGCTCTAATTCAGGGATCCAAACAAAGAGGAATAGTACTGTATATGCTACAGTCTGGACCGTGGCACATTGTTTTTTATGGCCATATCAGCACATTGTTTTCTACTGCTGATTCACTAGGCTGCCGTGGTTCGCACTCGTCCGATGTGAGTAGTAGTACTACTACTCCCTCCGTTCCTAAATATAAGTCTTTTTAGACATGTCAAATTGACTACAACATACTCATTTTGCTCCGTATGTAGTCACTTGTTGGAATCTCTAGAAAGACTTATACCACATGATTCTTTGCTCCTTCTTACTACTACATACTACTTCGCCAACATGTGGGACAGCCAGCAGCATCCGGGTCGATGTAATATGTGTCATGCACCAGATTAGAGTGTGGAACGGAAGGGGGGCATCACCCCGGTCGTACCGCCAGTAATTCATGACTATAGTGAGTAGTCATATCACAAGTCTTTCCAGCAGTAACGCGCCGTCAAATCGCACAGCCCGACCTTTCCAGCAGTAAGTAAGTTGAATCCGCTACTCCCTCACCCTCCTCGCCTCTCTGTCAAACCACCTACGCGAAAACTGCCGCACGTACTGCCCGGGAAAAGCCCCGCCCTCAACTTTTACCTACACGAAAATAGTTCGAGCTTGTTCATTCTATATAAATACTAGTATTGTATGTTTATTCACCCGTGGGGTTGTTCAATGAATGGAGGGCCGGGGAGCACAAGTGAACAATACTACTACTCCCTCCTTCCATCTATATAGGGCCTAATGTGTTTTTTAAGACCGCCTTTGACTATTGACAAGATTAATAGTACATGACATGCACAATGTGAAAATTATATCATTGAAAGCTCCTTTCACACATGAATTTAACGGTGTGCTTTGTGTAAGTTGCATGTCATATATTATTTCTCTAATATTTGGTCAAATTTAGCCTCGAAAAACGCATTAGGCCCTATATAGATGGAAGGAGGGAGTACTAGTAGTAGTAGTAAGTAGGAGCCGTACAGTTAGTCACCTTAAATAGAGAGTTTCTTTTCTTTAATGCTACATACACAAATTGAAATGCTTGTTGTGGAGAGAAAAAGATAATCACTCCACTATATATGTACGCAGGAGCCTGAGCGCTTGCTTTACTAGGGTTGCTCTCTTCATTCTCTCATCCTCTCAAGATATAAACAAGACAGCGGTAGCGACATTTTCTCTCTGCTCACTGCTGGTCACAGATCCGGCCGGATCCCTTCGCCTGGTGTGTATAGAGGACTAGGTGCATCATTCACACGGTCATCACCGGCGAGGGAGGAAACCCACAGCTGCCGGAGGGGCCCGATCCTCTGCCGTGTCGTTCTCTCGACACAGTAGCACTGGCTCGGAGGTCCTCGACCCTTCTTCCTCTCTCGTCGATTGTCTGCAGATCCGACCTGCCGCCGCAGACATCCCGACGACCCTCAGGTATAAGTTCTTTGAAAGCAGCCTTGCTCTACTGCCCCAGCTCCCCACGTGTCTACATGTGCATCTTTTTCTACTCCCATCAGCTCTTCGAAAGCCACCTAAATTTTTAGTATTATTAGAGGTAAAGCTACTTCATGCATTCGAATATAGGACTTTGTTCAAACAATGAAGGAAGGGGGAAAGTTGTAACATGAATCTAGGACTTGATTCAAAGAGGAAATAATAGGGTGAAAGTAGTAGAGACCGGATACCCAACCGGTCTCTTGGTTGAAAAGGGAAATAATGGGAAAACGTAGTACAAACTGGATAAGGAACAAATCTATTATTGGTTGAAAAAAGGATAGAAAGTGGCGGCTGGTGGACACGTCAACAGAGTATGTCCAGGATTAGATTTGTTGCCCTCACATAGTAAAAGGTCTCCAGGATTAGAATTGCTGCCCTCACATAGTAAAAGGTCTAAGGATTAGATTTGTTGTCCTCACATAGTAAAAGGTCTCCAGGATTAGATTTGCTGCCCTCACATAGTAAAAGGTCTCCAGGATTAGGATTGCTGCCCTCACATAGTAAAAGGTCTCCAGGATTAGATTTTTTGCCCTCACATAGCATGAACAAACTCGGCATCACCACAATATGCCTCCTTGTAGGTACATTGTGCTGATGCGTCCACTGTTGCATGTCCTTATACCAACCTCTTGTTGTTGTTAATGTAAGGGCGCATGTAAAATGAAGCGATGTCAGGACCACGATTCCAAGTCACATCGATCTAGCCGGTAACACCTCATATCACTTTGCGACCTCACGCACAGTATTCCCACGGGTGTCGCCTTACCATGGCCCGGGACCGTTTGCGCCTTTCGGCTCACGTATATGATAGTGTTGCTAGCATCCATATGACAGAGAACCCGGGCCGACATGACTAGTCATGAACCCAAAGTGGCACTAACTTACGGGGACATGCATACATGAATCAACATCGAGCATGTCGGTCAGCAGCATGCGAATCCGGGCTGTAGCACTAGGCTAACAAGACTCCGTTGAACCAGGCTGTAGCAGGCTAGGCAGGACTCCGGATGTCATCGCGTGACATTTCCTCGAAGGGACAGACACAGGAACAAAGTGAATCACATGCCGGCCACCAAGTGTTTGAGCAGTAGTCTTTGGGCTAGCAGGACTCCGATGAACCGGCAGAAGGCACTACTATGGCTCATGGAAGCACAAGACTACATTTACCCATAAGAGAGGCTACCAAGGATAAACAACTAGGCTGTCGGATCCCACACATACCAAGCATTTCAATCATACACACAATATGCTCAATATGTGTAAATACAACATGGCATCACAACAAAACTCTAGGACTCAAAGTATTTATTCATTAGGCTCGAGGAGCGAGATATTACAAAAATGGGTCTCATGAGCCAACATTCAGAGCATACAAGTCAAAGCACATGTGGAAGCTTAACATGTCTAAGTACAGACATGTACAAATGAAAAAGGCTGAGAAGCCTGACTATCTACCAGATCCTGCCGAGGGCACAAGATCGTAGCTGTGGTATCAAGCTAAACGTCGAGGTCCGCACGGAAATACTAGCGAGACTGACGTTTCTCTGCAAAACATAAAATAGGAAAACGTGAGTACAAATGTACCCAGCAAGACTTACATCAGAACTAGCTACATATCCATCAGTATCAACGAAGGGGATGGTGGAGTTTAACTGCAGCAAGCCAACTTTGACTCAGTGGCCATCCTAAACTATGATCGCAAGTAACTCTTTTGAGGTGGCGCACACGAGTCCACATATTCACCAATCAATACACCACTATGGATCCGCTCCCGTCTACCTACGAGAACGCCATCCATAGCACTCACGCTTATCTTGCGCATTTTAGAGTATCCACTTCAAGTTATCTATGAACTGTTATAGGCAACCCAGAAGTCCTTTACCGTGGACATGGCTATTTGAATTGATCATTTATAACCCTGCAGGGGTGTACTTCTTCACACATGTTTCCACCACTTAGCGTGTGCACACGACATGTGCTCGGCAGACATCAAGCGAAAGCCGACGTGGGTGTAGACCACGACCTAACTAACCACACAAGTCTCTAGTCCAGGTTTATCGCCTATTCGGGTTCCATCCGCGAGGAGATCCGGCCGGGGTTTCGCTCAAAGCCCCAAACGGTGAGTGTAGGGTTCCCGAGATACCAAATGGGCGCCCGGTACACCGGGCCACGGTGTATCTACCGCATCATAGCCCACCCCTAGGGTCAGCGCTACGCACGGCCTCCAACACATATCCTACAAACACCAGAAACTAATTGCAACTCCTGGACAGAGGACAAGGGCGGTTAATAAGTCGAGCGGGGTCATATTTCAGGGCCCAACGTGTGGTAGTAGTTGTTTCATGGATCACAAACATAGAACTCAGTTCCTGAGGACGGTTTCAGTGAGATAACCCACCATGTAGTCGTACATGGCCTCTCACTTCTACCTTTACCAAATCATGTTCACACACTTAGCTCACAGATAGTAGGACATGTTCATCACCATTCCAATTCATTCCCGATGAATCAGACATGACTCAACTCTAAGTAGTAGCAAGCATGACAAACAAGCATGAATGAGTAGGCACATCAGGGCTCAAACAACTCCTACTCATGCTAGTGGGTTTCATCTATTTATCGTGGCAATGACAGTCATGCGAGAGGAAAAGGGGTTCAGGTACCGCAGCATGTAACAGTTGAATCGATGTTGTCCTAATGCAGTAAAAGAGAGCAGGAGCGAGAGAGTGGGATTGTATCGGAATGAACAAGGGGGTTTTGCTTGCCTGGCACTTCTGAAGATAGCATTGGGTCTTCATCAGTGTCAATGATCACAGCGTCGGAACAACGTCTACCAAGGGGGAACAACACCGGCAAACAGAGAATAAACACAATCAATGCAATGCACAATATGATGCATGAACATGGCATGTATATGTGATGTTGTTTGTGCTAATGCAAACAACAACAAGTTCAATGGAGCTCATTTGAATCAAGGATTCAAATGCAACTCCAAACTTAAGCATTTTAAATGCCCTTTATGTGTTTTCATCTATACAGCAGGTTTAGGTTGGTTTGTCATGCATGAAACTAGTACATATGGATAGAATGAATTTTTTTGATAATTTTTCATATATAAATTATTTCATTCTGAGCTACGGTTGATTTTATATGATTTTTAGAAGTTTATACTATTTTTTGGAATTTCCGGGTTTATTTTAATCGAGAAAATGTATTATTGCGTCAGCACTACGTCACTGTGACGTCAGCAGGTCAACAGGGCTGCCCCGGGTCAAACCTGACCGTTGGGACCCGTAGGTCAGTGACACATCGCTGGCTAGAGTCACAGACAGGTGGGCCCGGTCAACGACCACGTCAGCGTGGTCAAAGCTGATGCATGGGTCCACTGCAATTTGATTTAACCTTAATCTATTTTAGTTAGCCAGTTAATTAGGTGGTGGGACCCGACTGTCATTGACTCCAGGGGTAGTTAGTAGGGTGCTTAGGCCCTAATGGCCGGTTACGTCGGCGGTTAGCCGCCGTCGACCATAGCCGACGGCGGAGGTACTCCGGCCGGCCGATTCCGACGGCCCTTTGAAGCGCGGCTAAGCTCTTTCGAAAGCCTGCAGAGAGGCGCGTCGGGTGGTGCAAGTGGTAGCTGTAGGGGAGAGTTGTAGAGTCGCCGACGTCAAGGTGGGCGGCGGCGGCGCTCGGGCACACGCGGGCAGCGGTGCTACGGGGCACGGGTGAGCTAGCAAAAGGGATAGCGGCCTCCTGGAAGCACGAGGGACTCGTTGCCATGCTCAGCAATGACGGGCGCAGGCTGCAATGGTGGCGCACGACAAGGCAGGCGGCAGCGGAGCTCGGCCATGGCGGTGGCGCTAGCTAGAGGTCGAGCGGAGCAACGGGGTAAGGGGGAGGGGAAAGAGGAGCTCACAGAGAGTTTAGCGGTGGCCTCGGCGAGCTCGGGGAAGGGCTGGTGACGACGGGAGGTCGACGGCGATCTCAGTGGCCGAACGAAGAGGGAGGCGGCAATGGCGGCGTTGCAGCACGTCCGGGGCCTCATGGCTCGTCGAGGAGGTCGGGGATGTCGAGACGGGGCTCGCAGGCACAGCGAGGGGTCGAGGGAGAGGCGGTGGCCGCGGCAACGACGAGCGGCGGCGACGGTTGCGCTCGGGCGCAAGAGGGAGGGAGAGCATAGGAGGGGAGAAGCACGGGAGAGAGTGAGAGAGCGGTCGGGGGCTGCATGGTGTCGCGAGGAGGCCAGGCGGCAGCAGGGCAGCCAGCAGGGTGGAGGAGGCACAAGCAGCCCATCGCGGGCGTCCTCCTAGCAACAAATGGAAGAAGACAAGGAAGGAGGTGGGCTGGGCGGCGGTCTTGGGGCCACAGTGGGCCGCCAGTTTGCTTTCTCTCTCTCTTTTCTGTTTTTATTTATGTTTTCTATTTCTTTTTCTGTTTTTGATTTAGTTAAAATACTAAATCACTTCCAAAACTCCTGAAAGTATTTGTGGGCACCTTTTGAATTATTTCCAACAGCCCTCAAATCATTTCAGAATAATTTGAGCATTTAGAATAATTATAGCATTTAAATGCCCAAATTCAAATACTTTATGATTTAATCCAATTATCCAAAATATTCCACAACAATGTTCACTATTTTTGGTTTGGACTCAAAGCCTTGCCAAAATTATCAAACATTGATGAAGGCATTTTGGGTTCATTGAAAACATTTGAATTTGACCCTAGTTGAGTTAATTTGGTGCTAGGGTTTGATCATCCCCATTTCAAATTTCAAATAAATTTAGACATGACGCAAGCATATCTAGCTAGCCTAAGGCCAGGTAAAGCTAGGGATGTGACAACTCACCCCCACTAAACAAGAATCTCGTCCCGAGATTCAAGACGTGAGGTAAGAAGATAGAGGGACGCAAGCTAATACAATCTTCACGATCCAGATGTCTTTCTCGAGGATGTTGATTCATTGCATCACCTTGATCTCGACGTCTTGCTTTGAGAACTACATCCAACATGACAATGAGAAGAAATGGAGAATTTTAGAAAAAACGATCTTCTTGAGGTTCGAGCAACTTAGGATCATCTTAATGATCGCAAGATCAACTCACGGAATGAGACGTAGAAACATCTTTGGAGCTGAGAGGCAAAACATGCATCAGGAGGGACAGAAGAAACAATTTGACGAGGGTTTCAAACTAGCGAGGAAACAATTTCCATGATCCCATAACGGGGCACCTTGGGAGAGGTGACTCGTAAAATTATTCCCTTATGTGGCAAAAAAGATTACTTTTGATACAGAGATCATTGGAACTCTTTATACCAGCCTAAGGCAAATCACAACAATCGTTTGGCGGAGTGCAAAGGGATGGCATACCCGGACTAGAATGGATGATGTGGACTACCTTGTTGAAGACAACACAAAGGATGATTTCGCTTATCATAGAGAAAGAATAGGGCCCATGGTAAGCTCACTTTTGAGGATGATCCTGAATAACAGTTACTGAGAAGGAAAACCATAGTGAAATGGCACAAAGACGGGTGCAAGCTGGGAACAAAATGCAAATGTTGGGAATGTTCCAACCATCATATCTGCCCGAGATACAGATCTGGTTACTAACAGGATACTTCAGACTCAACATGTCTGCAAAAGAAAGTTTCCAACACAATTCGATGAGATGACGTTGCGAGATTCTCGGGGGATGAACTACGGAAGCAAGCTCCAAAACATGAGCTGGTTCTGCTACATACATGTGAACACACTGTCCAAGACAAGCATGACCACGTGGTAGTCTTATAATAAAACACTACCAAGTTCAGGTGGGGAACCATCTTCGAGGATATTGGAATCTTGTGCATGAACTAGTATTCGCACAACAACTCCTTTTCCTTGAACAAAGCAATCAGTGGCTTGGTGTGCTAGGAACTCATATGGAGTGGAGGCGGCCAACCTATCAAACCATAGAGCACTTTGCACGTGCATGACTAACTTGGGATAGTTCCAGAGGAGGCAAAACTAATCTTTCTCGAACCCACGGCGGCAACTTGCACCAAATGCACATGAATTCGAGGAAGTCACTTCTTCCATCCAAGCATAAGCTTCATGAACGGAACACGAAGGCATTGCTTACAAAGTTTCCAACACTAGGTTGATGTTCAACATGAATCATGGGGGAGACAAAATGCTGCTGATGGGCTCAACAGCAACTCATCGGAATTTCCATATCACTGGACTTCCACCATCATGTGAACACGGTGATAGCATTGGTCGGACCAAAAGATGTAATGGTGTATGCTTGAGGTATCAACCACGAGTAAGACAACATTATGAACATCGCTGGTTCTGATTTGACTTGACGATGGCCCATACTCAAGTCAAAGTTTTGACAAGGCAATAGATTCAACAACTTATCACGAGGACGAATCGAGGGAGATATCATCTTTCTTCAACACACACACACACATACACACAAGGATATCCCTTAGTGATGAACTAAGTCGGACAAGCTTCCATCTTCCAACTCTCCAAGTTGTTGTTTAGCTTAACCAACTAGCTCAGGGGTATCCAACACAGATTCTTGGAGAATGGGTGGTTTGGAGGGAAACCAACATGATCACGAACTCAACATAGCAGTCAGGTGACAACCTGGTAATACTTCCGAGAAGATATCTGGAACATCACGAACAACCGATATGTTACTAAGCTCGTGAACAATCTTGCTTTTCAAGGCAAGACGATGTGATCAAAAGAGCAAAGGTTTGACAAAATCCTAACTCATCCATCGAAGAGTGCACCAACAAAAGTGAAAAAGGCAGCACAATCTATCTTAGAATGATGATTCAATAACCAACATGCTAAGAATGAGAATATTGCCCATTTACTACCAAGGAACGAGTTGCTAGGAGTATTGATTTCACACATCACGATTCACTTGTCGGCATTCCGGTTGCGACAACACGACACCGAGGAATGAATAAGGATGGCGAGAAGTATCACTATATCAAGAATTCATAAGATGGTGTGCAATTCCCATGACATTCTTGACATAAGATGGTAATACTTCAAGGTAGAACATAATCAAAAGCTGGATTGGCATTTTGATCTGCGAAATAGAACTACTTTGACCAAATCCTAGATATGGATGAGGTACTGGAGTTTTTTTCTCCTAGTCATTCTGAAATAGAATGGCTTGACGGACCACTAGACTAATAGGCATCGATAAATACGATTGCCAACTACTCCTTAGTATCAATTGATAGCCGAGGGCCAGAAAACAACTAAAGATGGACAACTCAAAAGAACATCTGATTTTCTAAGTTGTGGATGCATAGATTAGTATGTCGAGCAAAGCTCAACATTTCTTCCGGATAACCCGTGCAGAAAGGTAGAACTGGCAGATTCACAATGTAGAACGAAGAACTAGTCAAGAGCACTCTTATTGTGATCTTTTGGTTCAAAGGAACTCCTGCCAAGGATGGTTCATGGTATTTGGAAGAATGATATACCACGGACCTCGAGGACTATCGCAAAGGTTACTAATATCCTAAAGGAACTAGTAACACTATCAACATGAGGTAAGTAGGGTGAATTTTGGGCTCAAAAACCCAGGAGTAGAATACCTACTACTAAGTAGCATCACAGGATGCTTTCGGAAATGATGACCAGATTCATCACACTAGGAACACAAAACATGGCTAGATTACTAGGCGACCCCCTAAAACACCTAGGGTCATAATAATAACTCTAACATATATGTCGAGGCAATAGAATACCTCAACTCAGCAATTAGTGTGGTTGAACTGGCCCAAAGGAACATCGAGAATGGAAAGAAGGGATTTGCAAGTGCATCAGACTATTTAGAAATCTAGGATGACTCGGACAGCATAACGGCTGTAAATGCTCAAAAATATTTGAGACATCTTACAAAAATGGTGGCATTACCACTCAACATCACAATATCAAGGTTCCGAGATCAACCGTCAACACACAGAATTAGTAGGAACTGAACTGAGAATTGAATCCATCAATCCTATAAGTCTATGGAATAGTAACACGTCATCCTGATAGATAGATGAGAAGGCCTAGTTCTTAATCCTCGTAGAAAGGAAGAGGATGACTCAGATCAGAGGGCATGAGGTATAAGGAGTAAAAAGAGCCTTACGTTCCATCCCACAATCAATTCCCTTATATAACTAAAGCATTTCTAGACACAACTTCGACCAGTTTGGCTTGGTAATCCTCTGAGCAATCAAAGGTGTGATACCAAAGCTGTCAGGACCCCGATTCCAAGTCACATCGATCTAGCTGGTAACACCTCATATCACTTTGCGGACTCACGCAAGGTATTCCCACGGGTGTCGCCTTACCATGGCCCGGGACAGTTTGCGCCTTTTGGCTCACATATATGATACTGTCGCTAGCATCCATATGATAGAGAACCCGGGTCGACATGACTAGTCGTGAACCCAAAGTAGCACTAACTTACGGGGAAAGGCATACATGAATCAACATCGAGCATGTCGGTCAGCAGCGTGTGAATCCAGGCTGTAGCACTAGGCTAACAGGACTCCGGTGAACCGGGCTGTAGCAGGCTAGGCAGGACTCCGGATGTCACCGCGTGACATTTCCCGAAGGGATGTAACACAGAACAAAGTGAATCACATGTCGGCCCGACCAAGTGTTCCGGAGCAAGAGTCTTTGGGCTAGCGGGACTCGGTGAACCGGGATGTAGCGGACTACTATGGCTCATGGAAGCACAAGACTACATTTCCCCATAAGAGAGGCTACCAAGGATAAACAACTAGGCTGTCGGATCCCACACATACCAAGCATTTCAATCATACACACAATATGCTCGATATGTGTAAATACGACATCGCAGGACAACAAAACTCTAGGACTCAAAGTATTTATTCATTAGGCTCCAAGGAGCGAGATATTACAAACATGGGTCTCATGACCCAACATTCAGAGCATACAAGTCAAAGCACATGCGGAAGCTTAACATGTCTGAGTACAGACATCTATAATGAAAAAGGCTGAGAAGCCTGACTATCTACCAGATCCTGTCGAGGGCACAAGATCGTAGCTAAGGTATCAAGCTAAACGTCGAGGTCCACACGGAACTACTAGCGAGACTGACGTCTCTCTGCAAAACATAAAATAGGCAAACGTGAGTACAAATGTACCCAGCAAGACTTACATCAGATCTAGCTACATTTGCATCAGTATCAACAAAGGGGGTGGTGGAGTTTAACTGCAGCAAGCCAGCTTTCACTCAGTGGCTATCTTAAACTATGATCACAAGTAACTCTTTTGAGGTGGCGCACACGAGTCCACATATTCACCAATCAGTACACCACTATGGATCCGCTCCCGTCTACCTACGAGAACGCCATCCATAGCACTCACGCTTATCTTGCGCATTTTAGAGTATCCACTTCAAGTTATCTATGAACTCTTATAGGCAACCCAGAAGTCCTTTACCGTGGACACGGCTATTCGAATAGATCATTTGTAACCCTGCAGGGGTGTACTTCTTCACACATGTTTCCACCACTTAGCGTCTGCACACGACATGTGATCGGCAGACATCAAGCGAAAGCCGACGTGGGTGTAGACCACAACCTAACTAACCACACAAGTCTCTAGTCCAGGTTTATCGCCTATTCGGGTTGCATCCGCGAGGAGATCCGTCCGAGATTTCGCTCACAGCCCCAAACGATGTGTGCAGGGTTCCCGAGATACCAAACGGGCGCCCGGTACACCGGGCCACGTTGTATCTACCACATCATAGGCCACCCCTAGGGTCAGCGCTATGCACGGCCTCCAACACATATCCTACAAACACCAGAAACTAGTTGCAACTGCTAGATAAAGGACAAGGGCGGTTAATAAGTCGAGCGGGGTCATATTTCATGGCCCAACGTGTGGTAGTAGTTGTTTCATGGATCACAAACACAGAACTCAGTTCCTGTGGACGGTTTCAGTGAGACAACCCACCATGTACTCCTACATGGCGTCTCACCGCTACCTTTACCAAATCGTGTTCACACACTTAGCTCACACACAGTAGGACATGTTCATCACCATTCCTATTCATTCGCGATTAATCAGACCTGACTCAACTCTAAGCAGTAGCAGGCATGACAAACAAGCATGAATGAGTAGGCACATCAGGACTCAAACAACTCCTACTCATGCTAGTGGGTTTCATCTATTTACTGTGGCAATGACAGGTCATGCAGAGGAAAAGGGGTTCAGCTACCGCAACATGTAATAGTTGAATCGATGTTGTCCTAATGCAGTAAAAGAGAGAAGGAGCGAGAGAGTGGGATTGTATCGGAATGAACAAGGGGGTTTAGCTTGCCTGGCACTTCTGAAGATAGGATTGGGTCTTCATCAGTGTCAACGATCACAGCGTCGGAACAACGTCTACCAAGGGGGAACAACACCGGCAAACAGAGAATAAACACAATCAATGCAATGCACAATATGATGCATGAGCATGGCATGCATATGTGATGTTGTTTGTGCTAATGCAAACAGCAACAAGTTCAATGGAGCTCATTTTAATCAAGGATTCAAATGCAACTCCAAACTTAAGCATTTTAAATGCCCTTTATGTGTTTTCATCAATACAGCAGGTTTAGCTTGGTTTGTCATGCATGAAACTAGTACATATGGATAGATTGAATTTTTCTGATAATTTTTCATATATAAATTATTTCATTCTGAGCTACAGTTGATTTTATATGATTTCTTAGAAGTTTATACTATTTTCTGGAATTTCCTGGTTTATTTTAATCCGAAAAATGTATTATTGCGTCAGCACTACGTCACTGTGACGTCAGCAGGTCAACAGGGCTGACCCGGGTCAAACCTGACCGGTGGGACCCGTAGGTCAGTGACACGACGCTGGCTAGAGTCATAGACAGGTGGCCCCGGTCAACGGCCACATCAGCGTGGTCAAAGCTGACGCGTGGGTCCGCTACAATTTGATTTAACCTTAATCTATTTTAGTTAGCCGGTTAATTAGGCGGTGGGACCCGGCTGTCATTGATTCCAGGGGTAGTTAGTAGGGTGCTTAGGCCCTAATGGCTGGTTAGGTCGGGGGTTAGCCGCCGACGACCATAGCCAACGGCGGAGTTACTCCAGCCGGCCAATTCTGGCGGCCGTTCGAAGCGCGGCTAGGCTCTTTCAAAAGCCCGCAGAGAGGCGCGTCGGGTGGTGCAAGTGGTAGCTGCAGGGGAGGGTTGTAGCGTCGGCGGCGTCGAGGTGGGTGGCGGCGGCGCTCAGGCACACGCGGGCAGCGGTGCTACGGGGCACGGGCGAGCTAACAAAAGTGATAGGCGGCCTGCTGGAAGAACGAGGGACTCGTTGCCATTCTCAGCAACGACGGGCGCAGGCTGCAATGGTGGCGCACGACAAGGTAGGCGGCAGCGGAGCTCGGCCATGGCGACGGCGCTAGCTAGAGCTCGAGCGGAGCAACGGGGTTAGGGGGAGGGGAAAGAGGAGCTCACTGAGAGTTCAGCGGTGGCCTCGGCGAGCTCGGGGAAGGGCTAGTGACGATGGGAGGTCGACGGCGATCTCGGTGGCTGAACGAAGAGGGCGGCGGTGGTGGCGGCTTTGCAATGCGTCCGGGGCCTCGTGGCTCGTCGAGGAGGTCAGGGATGTCGAGACGGAGCTCGCAGGCATGGCGAGGGGTCGAGGGAGAGGCGGTGGCCGCGGCAACAACGAGCGGCGGCGACGGTTGCGCTCGAGCGCAAGAGGGAGGGAGAGCAGAGGAGGGGAGAAGCACGGGGAGCGAGTGAGAGAGCAGTCGGGGGCTGCGTGGGGTAGCGAGGGAGGCCCAGGGTGACAAGGGGGCAGCCAGGCAGGGTGGAGATGGCGCGCGCGCGGCGAGCACACGCCCGGCGTCCTCCTGGCAGCAGCTGGAAGAAGACAAGGGAAGGAGGTGGGTTGGGCCAGCAGTGTTGGGCCACAGCTGGGCCGCCAGGTTTGCTTTCTCTCTCTCTCTGCTTTCTGTTTTTATTTATGTTTTCTATTTCTTTTGTCTGTTTTTGACTTAGTTAAAATACTAAATCACTTCCAAAACTCCTGAAAATATTTGTGGGCACCTTTTGAATTATTTCCAACAGCACTCAAATCATTTCAGAATAATTTGAGCATTTAGAATAATTATAGCATTTAAATGCCCAAATTCAAATACTTTATGATTTAATCCAATGATCCAAAATATTCCACAACAATGTTTACTATTTTTGGTTTGGACTCAAAGCCATGCCAAAATTATCAAACATTGATGAAGGCATTTTGGGTTCATTGAAAACATTTGAATTTGACCCTAGTTTGTTCATTTGGTGCTAGGGTTTGATCATCCCCATTTCAAATTTCAAATAAATTTAGACATGATGCAAGCATATCTAACAAGCCTAAGGCCAGGTAAAGTTAGGGATGTGACAAGCGATCACACTCTTACCTTAGGGACATGTCTAACCAGTGTTATTGTTAATCTAATGCCTCCAGTGATAAGATGCAATTAAATTGTGTTACAAATGGTACTCCTGCTGTTTTCCCCAGTATGATAAGTAAGTTTCTCCTTTACGCTGCTGAGTGTCATGGTGTCCCCACGATCCCATGCCCTTAAACCAACTCTTTAGCTGCTGTTGATTTACTGTATCTGGTAAACAAGCAATGCCACCATTAAAGTAATCCCATATTTAAGGAATATCATTGTTGATCGTAATGCTTCTGGTAACATGAAGCATTGCTGACGTTTTAAAATTTCTACTATCCTTGCGTGATTGACATGAACATAATTAAGATGCTTCTTTTCATTTCGTACATGTTTCGTATATTCTCATTGACAAGCAACTATTTAGTTTCTCTCTTTTTGTGCAGATAGGGATATCCATTTCACCTTGTTGCTATTGTGACCTTTCGGTGAACTGCACAAAACACTTTTTTTGAATGAGTGTCTTGTGTAGTTCAACTAAAATGTCACTTGGGCAACATCTCTCAATTTTGGTGGAACTGCACAAAATGGTGATTGGAGTTTCCAAAATCTCCGTCGAATTCTGCTAGTAATCTCATGTAACATTTTATTAGCCTTTGCAAGATGAGCCGTCACTGTCACCACAATGGCACTTTATTTTAGTGGAACTGCACAAAAGGATAAGCAAATTATAGTTGCACCTTACATGAGCCGGACAGCCAACCTTAATGTTCCTCAAATTTAGTGCAACTACTAAAGAAGAACCTGCCAGCTCACTAGAGCAAGTACTTCTTTCTAGATGAATGATGCAATCTTTGCTTCATTTCAGGTGAACTGCAGAAAAAGGCGCATGAATTGAATCACGGAACTCCAGGCTGCTGTAACGCCCCGGATTCGATGCGCCAGGTATCCTTCAGTTATTCGTCGTCTTTGCCATGTCATTTGCTTGTGTGTTGCACTTTGCCATGTCATCATCTGCATTTTTATTATGTCATCATGTGCATTTCATTTTGCATACGTGTTCGTCTCATGCATCCGAGCATTTTCCCCGTTGTCCGTTTTGCAATCCGGCACTCCTATGTCCCCCGGCGCCCCCTTTTACCTCTTTTTCGTGTGAGGGTGTTAAACGGTCTCGGAATGGACCGAGGTTTGTCAAGCGGCCTTGGTATAGCAACGGTAGACCGCCTGTCAAGTTTCGTGCCATTTGGAGGTCGTTCGGTACTCCAACGGTTAACCGGGTAACCGCAAAAGCCTCTTTTGTTTGCAGCCCAACACCCCTTCCAAACTGGCCCAAAACCCACCTAACTCCCCACCATGCTCTCGGTCGTTCGATCACGATCGCGTGGCCGAAAACCGCACCTCATTTGGACTCTCCTAGCTCTCTCTACCTACAAAAATGTGCCTCCCCCGAAATTCGCGGATCATTCCACCCCCGAAACCCTAGAAATTCCCCCCGCGCCGCCGGACATGTCCGCCGACGGCCGGACATGTCCGTTCCTCCACCCGCCGCTGCCCGCGCCCGATGGCGCGCGCCACGTGTACGCCGGCTCCCTCGCCGCCCAGCGGCCGCTGGAGCCCATCCGGGGCCCAGCGAGCCGCCACGCCGCCTTCGGCCAGTGCTGCCCGATCCGCGCCCTTCGCCGCAGCGCTCCGATCGCCAGCGCCGCCGCGCCCGCCCGCCGCCGCGCCTCGCCCGTCGCCACCGACCTCGCTGGCGCTCTCCGCCGCCCGGCCGCCGCCGCCATCGCTTCTCAGCGTCGCCTTCCGCCGACCGACGCCCGGCCGCGTCCTTCCTCCCCGGCCTCGCCGCGCCGCCCGGTCGCCTCCGCGCCCGCCGAACCGCCTCGTCGGCCGCTGCCGCCCTCGCCCGGCCAGCCGGCGAGCTTCGCCGCCCGCCTCCCGCGGCCTCCGGCTCTCGTGCCCATGACGCCGCCTCATCCCCCTCACCGGCGCCGCCCAGCCTCCCTCGACTCCGGCCGCCGCCCTCGCCGGAGACCTCGTCGGCGGCCGCCCCGCTTCGGATCCGGTCGGGTGGGATGAGATCCACCCGACCACCGATCCAAACGCCCCGCGCCCTGGACCTCCTCATCCCGTTCCTCCTCGTCCCGTTTTCGGAGGGTAAAAATCCACTAAGTCCCCGAAATTGTTGCATATTTTATTGCATTTTCATCGCATCATAACTCTCTGCATATAGCTCCGTTTCGTGCGTGTAATATGTCAAAATGGTCGTCTCGAAGAGTAGATCATTTCATCCCATTGCGTCATTTTCATTTGAGCTCATCTTGATTCCCGAAATGCTGTTGGAAGAGTGCTATGTGATGTTAGTTTCTGTTTCTTAACAGAACATGCACTTTTGTCATTTTTGCCATGATTGATGTGTGCATCCTATGGACTTGAGTCCTACATGTGTTTTGTAATATGCCATGCCATCTTTCCAGGGGTGTATGCCATGTATTTTTGTGATCTATGTGGTGACTAGCACAAGCATACAAACTAGGTGTCTTGATGTTGCTGATTTCAGCCCTGTTCTGCAGATATTTTTATGCCATGTTAACTTGATGCTACAGAGAGATCCATGCATATTTTGAGATACTTCAATAAGAATGTTTTGTTATACATGTCTTGCTCTATCCATCCATGCCTTTGTTTGCAATTATGGAGTGCCATAGCTTGAGTCAATCGAGCTCTACTTTTGCTACAAAATGTTCCTGGCAGATTGTTTACATGTTATTCAATTTTGCCAAGGTTGTTGTAGTTGACCCTTATATGCTATGATGTTGTTCTTGTCATGTATAGCTTCTATGCCATGTCTTATTACTGTTGGTAGCCTTGCCATGCCATGTATTTCTCTGTAGGGAGGGGTTCAAGCTCACCCACATGCCTACTTATCGTTGTTCCTGCCATGTTTGAATCTGTAATATAACTTGCCATGTTTACATGGGTGCCATCATATTTTCTGATCCTTTTGGCTTATGGTCAGTAAGGACTTTTGTTCTATGCAATTAGTAGATTCATGCCATGCCTTTGTTTGCCATGTTAAGTTCCTGTAACATGTTGTTTGATAGCTCTAAACATTGCAACTTTGATGTTATTTACGCCAATGCATGAACTCATTATTATTTGCAATCTTGCCATGTCTTTTTGAGCATGTTCTAGTGATTTCTGGAGATAGCTCAGTGTTCATCTTTTGTCATGCTTTACCTGTACATCATGCCCATGCCTTTTTTTTTCATGTTGAGGTACTGTAGCATGTTGTTTTGATGCTTGCAATATGCCTAGTTGCTGTTTTGGACAGATTGTTGCCATAACTTGTATTGTGTGTATGTGTTGAACCGTTGCTCCGTTTTGATTGTGCTCTATATGAAACTTGCTTGATTTTGCATGTAGTTTCATATTATCATGTTGCATCCTTGTTTTGAGGTGTTTGCTTGATGTTTGTATGCATTTTGCATCAATTCCATGCTTATCTTGTCTTGCTCATATCTTCTAGGCCGTAGCTCCGAATCTAATGAACTTTATATGTAACTTGACTAGAATTTCGTGTAGGTCATCGTGGTGCATCTTAAATCGCTGTTTAACAACTTGAACTTAAGGTTTATTCAGATCTGGACCAATTTCGAAATATTCATATGAGGACTTACCGGAATTGTTATATGTTGTTCCCGGCCTCATTTAAACTTGCTTTGATGTGTTGGTCTTGTATGCATCATCTCTTGCCATGAGTAGCTTCATGTAGCCTTGTCATGCATCATGCTTGTTGTGCATCATGTCTTGTCTATGTGTGGTGTGTTTACTATGTTGTGTGCTTCTTCTTGTTAGTTCCTGTTTGCTATGATCGTGAGGATTCGTTCGTCTCACGCTTGGTTCGGCTTCATCCGTTCGTCTTCTTCATGGACTCGTTCTTCTTCCTTGCGGGATTTCAGGCAAGATGACCGTTACCCTGGATCTCACTACTATCATTGCTATGCTAGTTGCTTCGTTCTATCGCTATGCTGCGCTACCTATTACCTGTTTATCAAGCCATCCCAAATTGACATGAACCTCTAACCTTTGTCACCCTTCCTAGCAAACCGTTGGTTGGCTATGTCACCGCTTTGCTCCGCCCCTCTTATAGCGTTGTTAGTTGCAGGTGAAGATGAAGTTTGTTCCTTGTTGGAACATGGAGATGTTGTTCCTTGTTGGAACATGTTTACTTGTTGGGATATCACAATATATCTTATTTAATTAATGCATCTATATACTTGGTAAAGGGTGGAAGGCTCGGCCTTATGCCTGTGTTTTGTTCCACTTTGCCGCCCTAGTTTCCGCATATCGGTATTATGTTCCCGGATTTTTGCGTCCCTAACGCGGTCGGGTGATTTATGGGACCCCTTGACAGTTCGCTTTGAATAAGACTCCTCCAAAGAAGGCCCAACCTTGGTTTTACATTTGCCTCACCTAGCCCTTTTTCCCTTGGGAGTCGCGCTCGAGGGTCATCTTATTTTACCCCCCGGCCGGTGCTCGTCGTGAGTGCTGGTCCAAACCGTCAGCCGCCGGTGGCCACCAGGGGCAACTCTGGGTTCGCCTACCGGAAGTTTGGACAACCCGGTGTGCCCTGAGAACGAGATATGTGCAGCTCCTATCAGGATTTATCGGCACATTCGGGCGGCTTTGCTGGTCTTGTTTTATTACTGTCGAAATGTCTTGTAGCCGGGATTCCGAGCCTGATCGGGTCTTCCCGGGGAGAAGGAATATCCTTCGTTGATCGCGAGAGCTTATCATGGGCTAAGTTGGGACACCCTGCAGGTATAAACTTTCGAGAGCCGTGCCATGGTTATGTGGCAGATGGGAATTTGTTAATGTCCGGTTGTAGAAAACCCGGTTGATCTTAATTAAAATACACCAACCGTAGCGTAACCGTGAGTGTCTCTTTTCGGGGTTGATCGAGAGGAGAACACGGTTTCTAGGTTATGTCTGACGTAAGTAGGAGTTCAGGATCACTTCTTGATCATCACTAGTTGACGACCGTTCCTTTGTTTCTCTTCTCGCTCTCTTTTGCGTATGTTAGCCACCATATCATGCTTAGTCGCTGCTGCAACCTCACCACTTTACCCCTTCCTTTCCCTTTAAGCTTTGCTAGTCTTGATACCCATGGTAATGGGATTGCTGAGTCCTCGTGGCTCACAGACTTACTACACCACCGATTGCAGTACAGGTTTCTTGCGATGATCATGACGTGAGAGCAATGTTTGCTTGTATTGGAGTTCTTCTTCTGCTTCTTCTTCAATCAGGGGATAGGTTCCAGGTCGGCAGCCTGGGCTAGCAGGGTGGATGTTGTTTGAGCTTCTGTTTATGTTTCATCCATAGTCGGATGTTGTTCTTGTATATGATGTTGATGTATTCTTGTGGCATTTGTGCCTTATGTATGTACCCCCAACTATTATGTAATGTTGATGTAATGATATCCACCTTGCAAAAGCATTTCAATATGCGGGTCTATCCTTGGTGGGACCGTCGAGTTCCTTTTGGATAGGGTCGCATATTGGGCGTGACAAGTTGGTATCAGGGCCTCGACCGACCCTAGGAGCCCCCCTTGATTGATCGTGTAGTTTGGCCGCAGTTGAGTCTAGAAAAAAACTGTTTTTCGGAGTCTAGTTATATCGGAGAGTAGGAATTCTTTTTACTCCTCTGCTCCTTCGTCGCTCTGGTAAGGAATGTTGACGTAGGTGTTTTGAATTACTTCTCTTCCCCTTCAAAATTTTTCTTTAGGATCACGCAGTTGGTTTTCCGATAGTTGTTTCTCAGCTCTTTTCATCCGGTGCATTTCTCGTCAAGTTGACTCGAGCCTCTTCATCTTTGAGTTCAATCCTCAGTTGTTTTCTTTTCCCACCCGCCCACCCTTCTTCTTCTCGGAACCGGAGTTCGTAATCGAGTATCCATCCTACTCGTGTGAAGTTTTTGCTCTCTCTCATCAATGATTTCAACCGGTGTTTTCTCATTCAAATTGTTCGTCGTTTCCCCTCCCGAGTTGCCTTTGTTTTTTTTTTCCCCCCACCCACCCTTTTTCTTCCCGGAGTCTGACTCTCTCTCGACCAGCTATTCCATTCGTGCGGAGCCTCTTCAGTCTTTCGTCAATTGTTTCAACCGGTGAATTCTCGTCTCGTTCGTCATTCTTCATCCCTTTCTTTTTCCGGTGGACTCAATTCAAGTTTTTCGGGTTAATCATATTCTTCTCCTTTGAAGTGTTCTCTTTGCTCGTTTGCCTCTCGCCAGTTTATCCTTCCGGAGTGTTCAAGATATCTCAGGAGATTCGTCTGTGTTCCAATTAATTCGAGGTTGTCACCTCATTTAAATATTCCAATTGTTCCGGTGCACCATCTATCTGTTCAACATCGCTATCCAATGGTGTTATCTCTTCAGTGGGCCCTAACCCACAGGTCTTTTCCCAGGATCTTACCTGACTCTTCTAATTTTCCCGGAGTTACTCTCAAATCCTTTTCGTAGTTTGACGGAAGTATGAATTTCATCAGTCAGATGTTTCTCCAAGATCAATTTCAAATCATTTCATTGTTGGCTCAACCTTTTCAGTTTTTCTTTCTTCCGGAGTACCTCAGTTATTTTGGTGGTGTTTCTCGTCTTCATTTGAAGACCGAAGTAGAGTTTCTCTTAAATCTTTTCCGTTCCCCCGGAGATTTATGGTGCTAGCTCGATGTTATCCTATCAAATTGTCTCTAGTCGTGCAATTCTTTTCATCCATCCGGAGCATTTCAGGAGTTGCTTTCTCTCTCGATCATCCGGAGGCCATCTTTTCGGAAGATTTCTTCATTCTAAGTTTTCAGATTCGTTCTCCAATTATTCTATATCCGTGCCCCTTCGTTCGTCTCAATATTCTTCCGGTGCCTCGTTCAAGTGTTCTTTAATCAGCTCATGATCTCTTTGTTCTTGCAAATCTAAACCCCCTCTAGCACATTGGTTCTTCTAATTCTTCCCGGTGATTCATTTCCTTTCATCAGTCATTTTCGAATTCTTACGGTGTTCGTTCAAGATTCTTTTCTTTGATGATCATATTATTCCATTCGTTCTTTTCAATCCTACCGGTGGTTCATGAAGACCTTCTCAAGTTTGCGATATGTCACTTCTCAATTTTTTTCAAGAAGAATAAGTAATATGCAAAAACCATTGCTTGTCATCAATTTAATTTGATGAAGGATAAGCATACAATAAATCTTATTCTTATTTCATCAAAGTGATTAATCCTTTCCTTCGGAGTTTGTTCGTGAGGAATAAATTCTAGTTCCAAGTGTTTTCATATTTTCCTTTTCAGAGTTCAATTTTTCCTCGACCATCTCGTCGGAAACCTCCATCTAAATCATCGCAAGGCTCATCTTATTCTTTCCCCCTTCATTCTATCTCATCATCTGTTGTTACCGGAGTTCTTCATGGTGGTTCTTCATGATTTAATTCATTCTTCAAGAGTTTCATCAATACTTTGGCGGAATTCAAGTATCTTTTCTTCTTGCATCTCGAAGTGTAATTAATTCTCCATATTCTTTTGAAGTGGAGTTGTGCATTTATTCGTTCTTCTCAGCTATTCAATCTTTTCCGCTTGTGGTCGGTTATCACCTTACAATTTTGAGATGGTTTCCATAATACCACAACAAGCTTTTTCTTTTGTTGTTGAATTTCCAACAACTCCGTTCAATCCTTTCTTCTGAGGTTGCCTCTATTTCATTCGTGGCACAAGTTGTCATTTTCTTCTCTGTTCTTTTCTTTCAACTTTTTCAATCCTTTCCGGAGGTTTTGTGTCATGTCTTCATCAAGTATCATTCCATCCTCTCAAGTTCAGTTCTATTCCTCCATGTTTTAGCCGGAGTGCTGCTTAAATCGTTTCAGTCCTATTCGTTTCTTTTCTCCTTCTAACCACTCCGGTTAGAACGAGTTGTTTCATAGTCTATCTGATTCCGTGAGCTTTCGATTCTTGTCATTCTCGTCGCTTCTCTTTTCTTTTCGTGTGCTCTCGATTCTTTGCCTCTTCTCTTTAGTTCTTGTTTCACCTCATCCCTTTTACCTTCCGTCTCGGTCCTAAGATCTCGGGACGAGATCTCTTGTTAGTGGAGGAGTGTTGTAACGCCCCGGATTCGATGCGCCAGGTGTCCTTCAGTTATTCGTCGTCTTTGCCATGTCATTTGCTTGCGTGTTGCACTTTGCCATGTCATCATCTGCATTTTTATTATGTCATCATGTGCATTTCATTTTGCATACGTGTTCGCCTCATGCATCCGAGCATTTTCCCGTTGTCCGTTTTGCAATCCGGCACTCCTATGTCCCCGGCGCCCCTTTTACCTCTTTTTCGTGTGAGGGTGTTAAACGGTCTCGGAATGGACCGAGCTTTGTCAAGCGGCCTTGGTATAGCACCGGTAGACCGCCTGTCAAGTTTCGTGCCATTTGGAGGTCGTTTGGTACTCCAACGGTTAACCGGGTAACCGCAAAAGCCTCTTTTGTTTGCAGCCCAACACCCCTTCCAAACTAGCCCAAAACCCACCTAACTCCCCTCCATGCTCTCGGTCGTTCGATCACGATCGCGTGGCCGAAAACCGCACCTCATTTGGACTCGCCTAGCTCTCTCTACCTATAAATATGTGCCTCCCCCGAAATTCGCGGATCATTCCACCCCCGAAACCCTAGAAATTCCCCCCACGCCGCCGGACATGTCCGCCGACGGCCGGACATGTCCGTTCCACCACCCGCCGCCGCCCAGCGCCGGCGCGCCGCCACGCGTGCACGCCGGCTCCCTCCGCCGCCCATGCCCGGAGCCCATCCGGAGCCCTGAGCCCGCCAGCCGCCGCCCTTCGGCCAGTGCTGCCGATCCGCGCCCGCTTCGCCGCGCGCTCCGATCGCCGCGCCGGCCGCCGCCCGCCAGCCAGCGCCGCGCCCGCCGCCACCGACCTCGCCGCGCGCTCTCCGCTCCGCCGCCTGCCGCCGCCGCCACATCGCCTCCCCAGCGTCGCCTTCGCCCGACCGACCGCCCGTCGCGTCCTTCCTCCGCCGGGCCTCGCCCGCGCCGCCCGTCGCCTCCGCGCTTCGCCGGAACCGCCTCGCCGCCGGCCGCCGAGCTCACGGCCCCGCCTCCCCCGCTGCCTCGGCCCTCGCGCCCATGCCGCCGCCTCATCCTCACCGGCGCCGCCCGCCTCCCCTCGACTCCGGCCGCCGCCCTCGCCGGAGACCTCGTCGGCGGCCGCCCCGCTTCGGATCCGGCCGGGTGGGATGAGATCCACCCGACCACCGATCCAAACGCCCCGCGCCCTGGACCTCCTCATCCCGTTCCTCCTGGTCCCGTTTTCGGAGTATAAAAATCCACTAAGTCCCCGAAATTGTTGCATATTTTATTGCATTTTCATCGCATCATAACTCTCTGCATATAGCACCGTTTCGTGCGTGTAATATGTCAAAATGTTCGCCCGAAGAGTAGATCATTTCATCTCATTGCATCATTTTCATTTGAGCTCATCTTGATGCCCGAAATGCTGTTGGAAGAGTGCTATGTGATGTTAGTTTCTGTTTCTTGACAGAACATGCACTTTTGTCATTTTTGCCATGATTGATGTGTGCATCCTATGGACTTGAGTCCTACATGTGTTTTGTAATATGCAATGCCATCTTTCCAGGGGTGTATGCCATGCATTTTTGTGATCTATGTGGTGACTAGCACAAGCATTCAAACTAGGTGTCTTGATGTTGCTGATTTCAGCCCTGTTCTGCTGATATTTTTATGCCATGTTAACTTGATGCTACAGAGAGATCCATGCATATTTTGAGATACTTCAGTAAGGATGTTTTGTTATACATGTATTGCTCTATCCATCCATGCCTTTGTTTGCAATTATGGAGTGCCATAGCTTGAGTCAATCGAGCTCTACTTTTGCTACAAAATGTTCCTGGCAGATTGTTTACATGTTATTCAATTTTGCCAAGGTTGTTGTAGTTGATCCTTGTATGCTATGATGTTGTTCTTGCCATGTATAGCTTCTATGCCATGTCTTCTTACTGTTGGTAGCCTTTCCATGCCATGTATTTCTCTGTAGGGAGTGGTTCAATCTCACCCACATGCCTACTTATCGTTGTTCCTGCCATGTTTGAATCTGTAATATAACTTGCCATGTTTACATGGGTGCCATCATATTTTCTGATCCTTTTTGGCTTATGGTCAGTAAAGGACTTTTGTTCTATGCAATTAGTAGATTCATGCCATGCCTTTGTTTGCCATGTTAAGTTCCTGTAACATGTTGTTTGATAGCTCTAAACATTGCAACCTGATGTTATTTCTGCCAATGCATGAACCTGTTATTATTTGCAATCTTGCCATGTCTTTTTGAGCATGTTCTAGTGATTTCTGGAGATAGCTCAGTGTTCATCTTTTGTCATGCTTTACCTGTACATCATGCCCATGCCTTTTTTTCATGTTGAGGTACTGTAGCATGTTGTTTTGATGCTTGCAATATGCCTAGTTGCTGTTTTGGACAGATTGTTGCCATAACTTGTATTGTGTGTATGTGTTGAACCGTTGCTCCGTTTTGATTGTGCTCTATATGAAACTTGCTTGATTTTGCATGTAGTTTCATATTATCATGTTGCATCCTTGTTTTGAGGTGTTTGCTTGATGTTTGTATGCATTTTGCATCAATGCCATGCTTATCTTGTCTTGCTCATATCTTCTAGGCCGTAGCTCCGAATCTAATGAACTTTATATGTAACTTGACTAGAATTTCGTGTAGATCATCGTGGTGCATCTTAAATCGCTGTTTAACAACTTGAACTTAAGGTTTATTCAGATCTGGACCAATTTCGAAATATGCATATGAGGACTTACCGGAATTGTTATATGTTGTTCCCGGCCTCATTTAAACTTGCTTTGATGTGTTGGTCTTGTATGCATCATCTCTTGCCATGAGTAGCTTCATGTAGCCTTGTCATGCATCATGCTTGTTGTGCATCATGTCTTGTCTATGTGTGGTGTGTTTACTATGTTGTGTGCTTCTTCTTGTTAGTTCCTGTTTGCTATGCGATCGTGAGGATTCGTTCGCTCACGCTTGGTTCGGCTTCATCCGCTCGTCTTCTTCATGGACTCGTTCTTCTTCCTTGCGGATTTCAGGCAAGATGACCGTTACCCTGGATCTCACTACTATCATTGCTATGCTAGTTGCTTCGTTCTATCGCTATGCTGCGCTACCTATTACCTGTTTATCAAGCCATCCCAAATTGCCATGAACCTCTAACCTTTGTCACCCTTCCTAGCAAACCGTTGTTTGGCTATGTCACCGCTTTGCTCAGCCCTCTTATAGCGTTGTTAGTTGCAGGTGAAGATGAAGTTTGTTCCTTGTTGAACATGGAGATGTTGTTCCTTGTTGGAACATGTTTACTTGTTGGGATATCACAATATATCTTATTTAATTAATGCATCTATATACTTGGTAAAGGGTGGAAGGCTCGGCCTTATGCCTGGTGTTTTGTTCCACTCTTGCCGCCCTAGTTTCCGTCATATCGGTATTATGTTCCCGGATTTTGCGTCCCTAACGCGGTCGGGTGATTTATGGGACCCCTTGACAGTTCGCTTTGAATAAGACTCCTCCAAGGAAGGCCCAACCTTGGTTTTACATTTGCCTCACCTAGCCCTTTTTCCCTTGGGAGTCGCGCTCTCGAGGGTCATCTTATTTTACCCCCCCGGGCCAGTGCTCGTCGTGAGTGCTGGTCCAAACCGTCAGCCGCCGGTGGCCACCAGGGGCAACTCTGGGTTCGCCTACCGGAAGTTTGGACAATCCGGTGTGCCACGAGAACGAGATATGTGCAGCTCCTATCGGATTTGTCGGCACATTCGGGCAGCTTTGCTGGTCTTGTTTTATTACCGTCGAAATGTCTTGTAGCCGGATTCCGAGCCTGATCGGGTCTTCCCGGGAGAAGGAATATCCTTCGTTGATCGCGAGAGCTTATCATGGGCTAAGTTGGGACACCCCGCAGGTATAAACTTTCGAGAGCCGTGCCCGCGGTTATGTGGCGATGGGAATTTGTTAATGTCCGGTTGTAGAAAACCCGGTTGATCTTAATTAAAATACACCAACCGTAGCGTAACCGTGAGTGTCTCTTTTCGGGGTTGATCGAGAGGAGAACACGGTTTCTGGGTTATGTCTGACGTAAGTAGGAGTTCAGGATCACTTCTTGATCATCACTAGTTGACGACCGTTCCTTTGTTTCTCGTCTCGCTCTCTTTTGCGTATGTTAGCCACCATATCATGCTTAGTCGCTGCTGCAACCTCACCACTTTACCCCTTCCTTTCCCTTTAAGCTTTGCTAGTCTTGATACCCATGGTAATGGGATTGCTGAGTCCTCGTGGCTCACAGCTTACTACACCACCAGTTGCAGGTACAGGTTCTTGCGATGATCATGACGTGAGAGCGATGTTTGCTTGTATTGGAGTTCTTCTTCCGCTTCTTCTTCGATCGGGGATAGGTTCCAGTCGGCAGCCTGGCTAGCAGGTGGATGTTGTTTGAGCTTCGCTTATGTTTCATCCGTAGTTGGATGTTGTTCTTGTATATGATGTTGATGTATTCTTGTGGCATTTGTGCCTTATGTATGTACCCCCATCTATTATGTAATGTTGATGTAATGATATCCACCTTGCAAAAGCGTTTCAATATGCGGGTCTATCCTTGGTGGGACCGTCGAGTTCCTTTTGGATAGGGTCGCATATTGGGCGTGACAAGTTGGTATCAGAGCCTCGACCGACCCTAGGAGCCCCCCTTGATTGATCGTGTAGTTTGGCCGCAGTTGAGTCTAGAAAAAAACTGTTTTTCGGAGTGTATTTATATCGGAGAGTAGGAATTCTTTTTACTCCGTTGCCCCTTCGTCGCTCTGGTAAGGAATGTTGACGTAGGTGTTTTGAATTACTTCTCTTCCCCTTCAAAATTTTTCTTTAGGATCACGCAGTTGGTTTTCCGATAGTTGTTTCTCAGCTCTTTTCATCCGGTGCATTTCTCGTCAAGTTGACTCAAGCCTCTTCATCTTTGAGTTCAATCCTCAGTTGTTTTCTTTTCCCACCCGCCCACCCTTCTTCTTCTCGGAACCGGAGTTCGTAATCGAGTATCCATCCTACTCGTGTGAAGTTTTTGCTCTCTCTCATCAATGATTTCAACCGGTGTTTTCTCATTCAAATTGTTCGTCGTTTCCCCTCCCGAGTTGCCTTTGTTTTTTTTTCCCGCCCACCCACCCTTTTTCTTCCCGGAGTCTGACTCTCTCTCGACCAGCTATTCCATTCGTATGGAGCCTCTTCATCTTTAAGTCAATTGTTTCAACCGTGAATTCTCGCCTCGCTCGTCATTCTTCATCCCTTCCTTTTTCCGGTGGACTCAATTCAAGTTTTTCGGGTTAATCATATTCTTTTCCTTTGAAGTGTTCTCTTTGCTCGTTTGCCTCTCGCCAGTTTATCCTTCCGGAGTGTTCAAGATATCTCAGGAGATTCGTCTGTGTTCCAATTAATTCGAGGTTGTCACCTCATTTAAATATTCCAATTGTTCCGGTGCATCATCTATCTGTTCAACATCCCTATCCAACTGTGTTATCTCTTCAGTGGGTTGTATGGCCGTCTCCCCTCAGATTCGTTGTGAGGTTGCTCCTGTCTATATGGCTCATATCTTGTACTTTGCACCCTGCTAGAGTGGCCAAAATTTCTGTCTCTTTGGCCTGGTCTTCCCGTCGCAACCGCTTTTGCAGCACGGATGATTGATGTTGACGGAGCGACTGGTGGAAGCCTGTGTGTCCTTGCCTTTCTGCATGCGCTAGGGAAGGAAAACATTTGTTGTTGGGCAAATTGTTGACCTTGTTGCAACCCAGCAGTGGGAAACCTTGTATTCCCAGATATCGGTGTTTGCTGCATAGAAGAACCTGTCCGCGCTTCTGATGATTCTGGTGTAGCTTGAAATCTTCCTGTATTGTTGAAGTATCCAAGTGCTCTTTCTGGTGTTACCCAACCAGGCGGTGCCCCATATCTGCTTGGCCTATCAAACCCTCGTTGTGTGTGCTGCCTTGCATGTTTCTGCAATGACATTCAACAGTTTTGGGATTAATCTTTTCTGCATTTTTCTCGTATACATGCTATGGGTAACATGTCATGCACAGAAGGCAATGTACAAGTTGAACTTGCATCACTGGCCATTATTAAACTTTGTTCTCTATTTTGTATCTGGTTTAGTTTTCAGTCGAACTGATGAACGTACATGTTTAGCACTGATGTACTAATGTACTGATTTTTAGCACTGCTTGTAAACTGAACATTGAACTTCATCTGTTATGGAAAGTTTTTTTATCTTTTTCCCTATAACTGATGCATAAACATTTGGTGCACTGCTTGCAAACTGAACATTGAAATTCAGATATGTATGGATATGCATATATATAAAACTGATGCATGTCTTCTCTTTTTTTCATCTATAACATATGCAACTACACTAGAAGTACTCCTAGTTTATGTATCATTGAACTTACTGTGTAACAAGTGTATATTTTTTTCAACAACATTATTTTACTAGTTCGAACTGACGCAACTACACGGCATGCACTAGTAGAAATAACATCATACAACTTGCAGTGGTAGCTGAACCTTATATAAAGCCTAGTAGCTACTTGGACTGATGCATAAGTCTATGTTTTTTGGCTTGAACTGAAGCTAGCATATTAGAGGTACTGACAGTAACCTCGACATCCAAACTGTGCATCAAGTGGGAGGGGTGTAATGAACTGAAGCAAGCATTTTTGCAATGTACTATCTGCTTCTGCATCATAGGAACATGTGTCACTGATGCAGCACACATGTAGTACTGATGAATCTGATAGTATAACATGTAGGCAGATCATAGTGTGTGCAATTTTAAAACTGAATCTTCTTCATTGCAGGACTGATGAACTGATGAACTGAACACAAATGTGGTATTTTTCTTCAGGCAAACCCAGACATGAAAACATTTTTTGAACTGATTCAGTTTTTGAGGAAAATTAGTGTGGGAAGCAGACATCACCTCCAATGGCATGTTCTTGGATCTGACTTCTTCTTCTTCCTCTCGTGGGCGCATACTGGCATGTTCTTGGGAGGCGGCGCCATTGATGTAGGCAAGGAGCTTGGGGAGACGACGGCGGTCCTACTTGTGGTGGATGTCCGGTGATGAGGTCCGGGGAGGCAGCTGTTGGTGGGGATCACTATCGGTGTCAAAACCGGCGGATCTCGGGTAGGAGGTCCCGAACTGTGCGTCTAAGGTTGATGGTAATAGGAGACAGGGGACACAATGTTTACCCAGGTTCGGGCCCTCTCTATGGAGGTAATACCGTACTTCCTGCTTGATTGATCTTGATGAATATGAGTATTACAAGAGTTGATCTACCTTGAGATCGTAATGGCAAAACCCTAAAAGTCTAGCCTGTATGACTATGATTATGATCCCCCCTACGGACTAAGCCCTCCGGTTTATATAGACACCGGAGGGGACTAGGGTTGTACAAAGTCGGTTACAGAGAAAGGAATCTTCATATCAGGGCGCCAAGCTTGCCTTCCACGCCAAGGAGAGTCCCATCCGGACACGGGAGAGAGTCTTCGGTCTTGTATCTTCACAGCCCATCAGTCCGGCCCACGTACCATAGACCGGATTCTCGAGGACCCCTTAGTCCAGGACTCCCTCAGTAGCCCCTGAACCAGGCTTTCAATGACGATGTGTCCGGTGCATAGATTGTCTTCGGCATTGCAAGGCGGGTTCCTTCTCCGAATACTCCAACACAGTCTTCGAACACAACGAACGTGTCCGGCTCTGCAAAACAAGTACCACACACAGCCGCAGAGAGTATAATATTTCATGAGCCCATTCTGCTGACAACTTTTTGAAGCGTGACATCACGTCCCTGCCTAGTTATTATTTCGAACCGTTTTTCGGCCTGTCGCTCCATGTTTCGAGACGCGGTTTTATCGGCACGTCTTGTCGAAGCAGAGATCGTGTCCCCCTATTGCGGGATTCTCATCAATGTGGGTGTGGGTAACCCAACCGTTCGGTTGGCATGATTCCTTAGGAGTAGGCATGTTTTAAGGCTTAGGAGGAGGAGTCTGATATTCATCGCTTTTATAAAGGGACCAAGACCCGTCCTTCTCCTCTATGCCAACCCTTTCCTCAACCTCTCCAACCTCGAGTTCCATCACCGAAGGTTCAATTTGATTGCTTTGAGCTTCCCAGTCATGTACGGACCCAGCCCTCAAGGTCGGTGGGTGTCTTCCTCCGTCACAGAGGAGGATATTGCGAAGCTCCGGGCGGTAAGATACTTGACCGCGGAAATCCCCACAGGCTTCCTGCTCAAGGGCAGGTTATTCCTACTCCCAAATCTGGCGAGAGGGTCATATTCATCTCCCACTTCCTCCGATGGCTAGGGTTTTCTCTCCACCCCTTTGTTCGAGGGCTCATGTTCTATTGCGGGCTAGATTTTCATGATCTAGCTTCATACTCCTTTCTTCACGTCTCGGCGTTCATTATCACGTGCGAGGCCTTCCTCCGTATTCCCCCACACTTTGGCTTGTGGCTCAAGACCTTTAATGTGAAGCCAAGGGTAGTTAATGGGAAACAAGTGGAGTGCGGTGGTGCTACAGTGAGCAAACTCACCAACGCTTCTTGGCTAAAAGGATCCTTCACAGAATCTTCCGACTTATGGCAGCGGGAGTGGTTTTACATCACTAAACCCCGTGGTACCAAGTGGGCAGCTACACCTGCATTCTGATCAGGCCCTCCAGTTCAGCTCGCATCATGGATCAATAAGGGGTTGGACTGGGGATCAATCGACAAAGTGCAGACGCTACAGAGCTGCATCCGGAGTCTCCTTGAGAAGGACACCATTCTCATCGACGTGATTCAGGTAATGTTAGCGCGTCGGGTCCTCCCGTGCTAGCGACGGCCCCTCCGTATGTGGGAGTTTAATCCAGAAGGACCATGAACCCTTCAGCACTTCTTCGGCGCGACGCATAGAGGAATGTGGAAGTTATTTTTCGGGACATGAAAACACTGGTCGGACACCATCGAAGACATCAGCCTCGACTGCAACCATCCGGATACCTCGGTAAGCACTTGACTCCTGAACATAGCTTAGTTAAATATCCCGTGATAAGATAATCAGAAAACCATCTTCTTCCAGGGCTGGATAAAGAAAGCGGAGCGAATTAGGTGTTCGGCCCCTCTTCCCGAAGACTCAGCTAGTCCTGTGCTAACAAGGATGCTGGTCCCGGCGCCATACCAGGTGCCGATGAAAGAGGGCAATGAGGAGAGCAAGAAGGCCGAAGGTGGTCTCCATTCTGAAGACACACCAGACACTATGTCCGGGAAAGTTAGGGCTCCCTCTTCCGAAGACAAAAGAGAAGGAGAAGTTGACATCCCTTCTCCCCAAGGTAAGAAAATGGCCGCTTCCGAAAGTTGGGAGGTAAAGGCTCCTAAGCGAGGTAAGACGCCCCTGTCAGGTGACTCGGGCTCGGAAGGCGACGTTGTCGCACAGTTACTCCTTAAGGACAAGCCTTTATCCAAATCGTAAGTGAACAAAGGTGTTTTAAACATATCCCGTTCATTTTCCTGTTACAAGGGTAACATCTAGAATATATGTTTTGCAGTCCGGCACACAGTCTTCCTCGACAATCCTCTTCCTTGGGGCATCTTCTTCCGGAGATGATGGAAAGCGAGACACCTCCACAAGCTTGCTCGCCCAATAGGGTGGACGATTTCGAGGTGTCGTCCCGAAGGATCTCTCCCGATCAACAGAGGATAATGAAGACAACGCCCCAAGGTGAAACTTCGGCCGCCCAGGGTCCGGGGTGTGCAGTCCTTACGGGGACCAACAATAAAGGCCTCGGACTATCCGGTTTACAGCTGGAGACGACTCTAGGGTCGAGCAAACATATCCTTTCAAAGGGAGTCCGTACTCCCACAGTTGCTTCCAGGAATCCGGAGGTGTCGGATACACTGATGGACATGTTGCAATATTCGTCCGTCTCAGAGGAACATCATACCTTGATGCGTACGGTGATTGAGAGGATTCTGTCCGCAAAAAGCGGATTGAATGAAGCCTTTTCATGAGCCTGCTAAGAGGCTTTGAGGTACGTAATGTTATATTTTCAATTGTGCTCTAGACGCAAAATGCACCTATGTATAGATAGTAGCACCTGAGACTCTGGTTGGCGTCCAAAGGGAGGCAATCAGAGGATCGAAAAAGATATGCCCAGGAAATAATCTAATGAGTTGAAACACAGGCTGTTACTTCCATGACGACTGCCAATGCTACAGAGGTTGCATTTCTGAAGCAAAAACTTGATGTGGCGGATGACGATATCACGCTTATTAATAGGCGGCTCGACAAGGCGCAAGGTATGTTGGGGCAGTCAGCGTGTGTATGTATAATAACATGAGCACGAAGCTAGAATTATATACTGAGACATGCGTAGCTGCAGATAGTGCTGCCACGGTGGAGACCCTTCGGGCTGAACTTGCTCGAGCCAAGGAGCAAGCCCGGATGAGTAATGTGCTGCCAAGAAGGCAGCTGATGAGTTAAAAGTCGAGCAGGCTGCTCGGCGCCAGTGCAAGGAGAGAATGTCTACTATGGCGCACGAGCTAAAGGAAGCCACATTCCTGTGCGAATTCCTTGAGGGGGATAACAAAGCCAAAGCTGCCAATCTCGACAAGGCCTTACGAGAGGCAAGGGAAGCACGATCCGAGTCTAGGGCGGCCCGGGAGGAGATCCGGCAAGCTGGGGAGATAGCAGCTGGTAAGCCTTTCTTATTACAGAATAAATTCGGCGATCCGAAGTATGCCCCGCTTAGTCAAATGTGGAGCTCTCCAGACGCATTTTTGGACTTGCCGAAGAGTGCCTCTGATGGGACGCGGTTTTTCCAAGTGCAAGAAGGACATGCAACGGAAAAGCTTTTCTGGTCGCAGTTCAGCATGCCGAAGCGTCCGCTGCTGCTAAACGAACAGATGGCCCAGTGGGCCGTGCTCCACAAGATATCCGGATCTGCCATGAAGGACATCGTGGCCCGGCTGTGGCCGGCCGAGCCAATTCTGAATAGTTATTTCGGTTTAGTGCAGCGACTTGCTGATGCGGTGCTGCGTATTGATACCGTGAAGCGGTCAACGTGCATTGAAGGTACACAGATGGCCTTTGCCCGTGTCAAGACATATTGGGCGAAGATGAAGGCCACCGATATTGCAGCAAAGAGTCCACCCGAGAGCAAGGACCATCACACGCCAGAGCATTATTTTGAAGATGTCCTAGAGGGTGCCCGCTTGATAGAGGGTCAGTGCTCGAAGGATATAATGTTTGAGTGAATGTATCGAAATTGTATAAACAATATTTATGATATATTAAGGCTATGTTTTTTATACTTTTGCCGGAAAGTTTTGGTTCCTCTTGTGCGGCCGTTTTTTGTATAATCTAAAAGTTTGCCAGTCGTCGGCTTCAGCCCCCTCGCATATAATACGAGGGTGTTAGGAAAAGCAATTGATCACTCTTGACCCAACGTCTTGGTCCGTGAAGGAGGTGTCAATGCGGCGAACTAGGCAATCGGACTATAGGGCTTTAACACTTTCACTTAGCCATAGGAGTTTGACGGTGGGTCTACGATATCGCCCCTGATATGTACGCAGTTATCCCAATACGGTGCGTTAGATAGGTGACCTTAAGAACGGTCCTTCATGTAATACGGAAGGAATCGTGAAAGATTCTGGTAAGTCATCGAGTGGTTGACCAACTCTCGCCGCATCATGACAGTCAGTTTTTGGCTTTCTCTACTGAGGTGCTCATCCGGATAAACCAGGACACAATCGCAGTAGTTCTCCCTTTACTACCCTAGCCGATATAGCGGAACGTAAGGTAGTAAGCACAGGAGCCGGGTAACCCAACTATTGACCAAAGACATGATTCGGAGCTGGTGCATATAAGGCCAAAATCGTGACGTCGAAGTGCGCTATAAAGCTGTTCGGACTTGTCGGCAACTCATTTGTTCCCATATCGAGCCCCTGGCAATTTGTGCTGAGGTGCGTGTGTGAAACAAGCGGAGAAATTCAGCTCTTTAGAAAAAGCGAATACTGGATACGGATTATGTTCACTGGAACCTGATTGATATGTCAATTGCCATTTTACAAATAATAACGCCATGACCCAGGCTATTTGGCATGCCGGTGGTCGAAGGCTGAGGGAGAAGGCACTTTACAGGCTCGAAATAGAGAGTGCGGTCTACAAAATTATTTGGACCTCCTGTCGCACGTCTACGCCGCCTTGCCTCGATGAAAGGACTCCTTAACGGGAATAGCCTTTGGGTAAGTGTACGAAGCCGGACTCCGAAAGAGTCCGTGAGATGACCAGTCTTTGAGCCACTTGTGATAAAAGATAAAAAAACAGTTAGGAAAGAAAAGGAGGCTATGGGAGTGCTTGTAGGTCTGTTCGTATTGTGCCTCTGCCGATGACCAGGGTATTTTAAGTACAAAATTATGTATATGTGGTGCAAACTGCGCGGGTATATGAGGCGAAGGACGGAGGCCGAACTGCTAATCCAGCTCTGGAATTGCTCGGTTCCATTTAATAGAGACCGGCGGCTTGATGGCCGATGAGATATGCGGCTTGATGAGGCCGCTTTGTACTTCGGCTGTGATAGCCGCGGTGTGATCCTCTGTACGGAGGGAGTGTTCCGTATTTCCATTTATTGTTATGACGCCGCATGGACCGGGCATCTTGAGTTTTGCGCGGGCGTAGAGTGGGACCGCATTAAAATGAGCAAAAGCGGTATGCCCCAGAAGTGCATGGTATCCACTGCGGAATGGGACAATGTGAAAGGTCAAGCCTTCGCTACGGAAGTTGTTTCGTGAACCGAAAAAGACTTCCAATGTTATGGAGCCCGTGTAGTGAGTTTCTACGCCGGGTACTGCTCCCTTGAGGGTAGTTGTGGTGGGCTTGATTCTTGAAGTTTCAATGCCCATTTTGCGGACAGTGTCTTGGTAGAGTAGATTAAGGCTATTGTTGCCATCCATAAGGACTTTCGTGAGATGGAACCCATTGATGATTGGATCGATGACCAGAGCTGCCGAACCTTCGGGACGGATATGGCTAAATTTTTGGGGGACCGGCTCTATGAATTATGTGTCCCGTAGTGCGCGCCTGCGCTCCCCTGTAGGGGTGTGCGTCACGTATACCATGTTTACGGTTTTCACTTCGGGGGGAATTGCTTCTGAACCCCGGTATTCGGCTGGCGAGTCTCTTCGTCATCGCTGTCACTTGGTGGCCCCTTCCCCTTGTGTTTGGCATTAGCTTGCCGGCTTGTTTGAAGACCCAGCAGCTCATGTTGGTGTGAGTAGCTGGTTTATCGGGGGTGCCATGAATCTGGCAGGGCCGGTCCAGTATCTTGTCTAGATTGGATGGTCCGTCTCTATTTGCCTTGAATGGCTTTTTCCGTTGACCGGGTTTGGAGCCGCTGAATCCGGCGTTGACCGCTGTGCCTTGCGTTCTTTCGTTATTATTGTGACGCTTGTGTTTATTGCGTCGTGGCTTACCGTTGCCATCTCGGACTTCGGAAGTGCCTGGATCGTTGTCGCTATTGCTTCTACGAGCGAGCCAGCTGTCTTCTCCCGCGCAGAAGTGGGTCATTAGAGCGGTAAGGGCTGACATGGATTTTGGTTTTTCTTGACCAAGGCGGCGGGCGAGCCACTCGTCCCGGACGCTGTGTTTGAAGGCCGCGAGGGCTTCGGCATCCGGACAATCGACAATTTGGTTCTTTTTAATTAAGAACCTAGTCTAGAGCTTCCTGGCTGACTCTCTAGGCTGCTGGATGATGTGACTTAAGTCGTCGGTATCTGGTGGCCGGACATATGTACCTTGGAAGTTATCGCGAAAGGCGTCTTCCAGGTTGATGAGGACATCAGTACCATTGTTACACCCACAGCCCCTGCTGCTATACATACTGGACCAATTACTAGAGCTCGCGCACGCCAATTGAATTATCAGGTACTTTCGTTTCTTGGTAACGATTCCAATGTTCATGAGAATATGATGCTGCCTAAATTGGATACATTTGTTTTGCTTACAAATGAAGGGCCTACCATGGACAAGAAAGATGAACCTTGGAGCAAGTTCAAGCATGGAGATGTTGGCATGCAAGGGGAACAAGAACAGAGTTACAAGTGATGATTCCAGACTTTGAAGCCACCCTAATGAGTGCATGAGGCCTTGGACGAAATATACAAGATGCCACTTCATAATATTCGTCCATAGGCTATTCTAGGTGCTGTGTCACCTTATTATTGGGCCAGGCCCATGTAATTTCGAAATACTTAAATATAGGCTGTTTTAGAGCCCGTATGTGTGGGGAAACAAGAGTTAGGGTTGGTTTCGGACCCCTCCCTCAAGGGCCACGAAATTCCCTCCTCTTCCTCCATATATACAGCCCTTAGGGCATCGTTTAGACTTGGGGGTTTTGTTTAGATTAAAAGTTTGCCATAGCTGCAACTTCACAGATTTCGCTTGTGTTCAACGACTGCACAAAGCGCCACAGAACCCCACCTTGATCAATAAAGCTTTCATCTTATATTCGCAATATCCAGATTGCAATCTCAGTTTCTTGCTTGTTCTTCGCTTGCTCGCGGAAATGCACCTCGTGGTCGTTGATCGTGCTTCTGGCGTGGTCAATAACCTCTCGGAGTTGGTTTAGCGATTGCTAAGGCGCGACGCCCTCGCACGTTCAGTAGTCGGATCGTCAAAGTCGACTTCCTCCAAAGCGAAAACCACATCTCATCGAAAGACGGGACACCTTTGCCTCTATCAAGTGGTATCAGATTTTCAGGTTGCTCGGTGAGATTTTACAGTTTTTCGAGATTAGATCGAGTCTGTTCTTCATACCTAAAGTCCACGAAAAAGCCACAAAAAATTAGGGTTAGTTCATCATATCCGAACCAATCTGAGCCTTTGCATAATCTTTTTAGGGTTTTGCTTTGTTGAATTTATGTTGCATCGTCGTGTCTAGTTGCTGGTCTTAGCGTCTAGTCTTTTAGAGTTTCGAGTTCTGGTCATAAGTTGTCACGCCGCCGCCGCACCATCATCATCGCCTTGCCATCTACCACCCTTGCTTATCCGGCACCACTCTGAATCCGTATCCATATACCACCACCAATCCGTATCCATATACCACCACCAATCCGTATCCATATACCACCACCGCTGCCATATACCACCACCATATATCCACCACCAATCCGAGTTCCTTGCATAGTAGGTTTGTTTTCGCAATCCATCTAGTTTCCGATTCGTGTTTCCTTGCCGGAGTAGGTTTCGGAAAAAAAAAAGTCTGGAAACCACCCTCCGTTTAGGCCCAAAATTTTCCGAAAACGCACTTGTCAAAAAAAATTCTGGCTATCCTATTTTTAGGTGTTTCTAAGCGTATTGAGACAGTCGCCGTTATAGAAAGTTTTTTTTGACCCGTTTCCAGTTTTTGGGTCCGGGCAGTCGAAAAAAAAATTTGGTCGAAAAAATTTCGTGCCCATCCTGTCAGTTTGACCTCGGAAGAGTTTTGAGACACTCGCCATTATAGTGATTTTTCGCAAAAAAAGAGCAGCGCAAAAAAAAAGCAGCGCAAAAAAAAGAGCGAAAAAAAAATCCAGAGTGTGCTTTTCCCTTGTTTACGTGCAGCGCCGTGATTTTGTTGGTGTTCTAGGCTCGCGTCTCTAGCACGGTCTAGCCTAGGACCAGCATAGTACCGTCGTTGAGCGTTTATTCAACTTTGCATCTCTGAATTGATTATTGCTGACCCTTTTTGCTACCATATTATAAGCCTTCCCAGCTCCACATACATCTACATCGTGCGCTTGACTCTCCCCGTAATCGCTCTATCCAAGCTTTGAGAGTTTTGACTACATCGGTTGCCGATCACCGCCTTCTGGGTAAGAACTGGTAAGAATTTGAGATTTGCTTGACGGATTTGTGACTGCCCACCACACCACCACCACCACTTCCTAGTAGTCCGTCAATCATATTCTTGTGTGTTTCTATTGCTGCTAACCATGGCAGGATCACAAGCGATTTAGACCGACCGGGAGAACATGACAAACAAAGCGCTACATGATAAGTTTCAACAAATGATGAGTGGGCAGGTGGAAGATGTGCTAAATAGATTTGAAGAGGCCATGGAGAAGATAGATGGCATTGAGAAGGCATTCGAAACAAAGCTCGATAACAGGTTTAATGAATTGCTCGCTGCCTACCACCACCACCACCGGCTGCACCGACGCACCTCTACAACAACAACAACGACTACCTCCACGTCGCTGAAGCAGCCCTTCGCCGAAGCGAGCCGTGTCCCTCTTCACCGCCAAGCTGCGGTGCTGCTGCTTGATACTTCGTGGCTCCTGCTGCTGATGTGGAGGAGGATGATTATGTGAGAGATTACGAGGATGAGGTTGATCAACACCGAACTACGTGCAACCACCAGCACCACAACCACCAGGTCGTCCACATGCAAATAATGGCAATGTTCGGCTCCCTTCAGTACGAGATCATGACCATCTCCCTAAACTGAAATTGAATATTCCACCATTTGAGGGTAGATATGTTCCTGATATATATCTTACTTGGGAGTTAGAAACTGAACAACGATTTACATGTTTACAATATCCCGAGGAGAGACGTGTTCTCGCTGCTGTTTGTGCTTTCACTAGCTTTGCATGTGTTTGGTGGTCTGAACATTGTAGATTATATCCTGTTCCAGCTACTTGGGCTGCTTTGAAAACTGCTATGCGTACTCGTTGGGTTCCACCATATTATCAGCGTGAATTACTTCAAAATTGCAGCGCTTAAGACAAGGAAAAATTCGTAGAAGAATATTATCGGAATTACAAACTGGCTTGATTAGATGTGGTATTGTTGAGGAGAATGAAGCTATGCTTGCACGCTTTCTCGGGTGGATTAAATAGAGAGATTCAGACCATTCTAGACTACAAGGATTATAATAATATCACTCGATTATTCCATCTTGCTTGTAAAGCTAAACGTGAAGTGCAGGATCGACAGGCGCTGGCGCGACTAACTTTTCTGCAGGTCGACCTTCATCATGGACACCACGCATCATCTACTTCCACACGCTCTACTACACCGCACCTCCGTCGGCTGCCACCTCCAACCGTGATACAAGAAAGCAGCACAACCACCACTATCCGCCAAGAGCACACCGCTGGGCCTACAGAGCTCCTCTTCTACCATGGCGTCAACAGGCATACAAGTGATATTATTTGTCGTCGTTGTAAGGGAAGAGGACATTTTATGAGAATGCCAATCTCAGCGTGTGATGATTGCTACGAGGATGGTGGGTATGAGTCCGCTTAGTGACTATGATGAAGAGACTTTGGCTCTTATTACACATGAAGAACACGGTGGAGATGATTCTGATCATGAGACGCAATACATGGCTGTCAAGATGCCGACAGTATGAATGTTTAGTTGCTCAACGTGTTTTGAGTGTGCAGGTTACACAAGCTGAGCAAAATTAGAGGCATAACTTGTTCCATACAAAGGAGTTGTGAAGGAACGTTCTATTCAAGGCCATCATAGATGGAGGGAGCTGCAACAACTTGGCTAGCATGGATATGGTGGAGAAGCTTTCTCTCACCACAAGACCACATCCACATCCTTACTACATCCAATGGTTCAACGACAGCGGCAAGGTTAAGGTAACACGACTGTTCGTGTGTATTTTAGTATCTCTACATATGCTGATTATGTTGATTGTGATGTGGTACCTATGCAAGCATGTTCCTTATTACTTGGTAGACCATGGCAATTTGATAAAAATTCTGTACACCATGGTAGAAACAATCAGTATACTCTTGTTCACAAGGATAAAAATAATACTTTGCTTCCTATGACTCCTGATTCCATTTTGAAAGATGATATTAATAGAGCTAATAAAGCAAAACAGGAGAAAATAAGAGTGAAAATCAGATTGTGGCAAAAGAATTTGAGCAACAAATGAAGCCTAATAATAAACCATCTAATGTTGCTTCTGAAATTAAACTGAAAAGTGCATGTTTATTTGCCACCAAATCTGATATTGATGAGCTAGATTCTAGCAAATCTGTTTGCTATGCTTTTGTGTGCAAAGAGGCATTATTTTCATTCGAGGACGTGCCTTCCTCTTTGCCCCCTGCTGTCACTAACATTTTGCAGGAGTTCGCTGACGTCTTCCCACAAGACGTGCCACCAGGATTACCACCTATCCAAGGGATTGAGCATCAAATTGACTTAATTCCCGGTGCATCGCTACCCAACCGTGCACCATACCGTACCAATCCAGAGGAGACGAAGGAGATTATGCGTCAAGTACAGGAGCTGCTCGACAAAGGTTATATACGCGAATCTCTTAGTCCTTGTGTTGTTTCTATTATACTAGTGCCTAAAAAGGATGGTACGTCGCGTATGTGTGTTGATTGTAGAGGCATTAATAATATTACTATTCGTTATCGTCATCCTATTCCTAGGCTAGATGATATGCTTGATGAATTGAGTGGCTCTACAATATTCTCCAAAGTTGATTTGCGTAGTGGATACCATCAAATTCGTATGAAATTGGGAGATGAATGGAAAACAGCATTTAAAACTAAGTTTGGATTATATGAGTGGTTAGTCATGCCTTTTGGGTTAACTAATCCACCTAGTACTTTCATGAGATTAATGAACGAAGTTTTACGTGTTTTCATTGGACGATTTGTGATAGTTTACTTTGATGATATACTGATTTATAGCAAATCTTTGGCAGAACATTTGGAACATTTACGTGTTGTTTTTACTGCTCACGTGATGCACGCTTGTTTGGTAACCTTGGGAAGTGCACCTTTGCACCGACCGAGTATCTTTTCTTGGCTATGTTGTTACTCCACAGGAATTGAAGTTGATAAAGCCAAGATTGAAGCTATTGAGAGTTGGCCGCAGCCCAAAACGGTCACACAAGTGAGGAGTTTTCTTGGACTCACTGGTTTCTATAGGCGTTTTGTGAGAGACTTTAGCACCATTGCTGCACCTCTCAATGAGCTTACAAAGAAGGATGTGCCTTTTGTTTGGGGTACCGCATGTGAAGAAGCCTTCACGGTATTGAAAGATAAGTTGACACATGCTCCTTTACTCCAACTTCCTGACTTTAATAAGACTTTTGAGCTTGAATGTGATGCTAGTGGAATTGGATTAGGAGGTGTGTTATTACAAGATGGCAAACCTATTGCATACTTTTCTGAAAAATTGAGTGGGCCTAGTCTGAACTATTCTACTTATGACAAAGAATTATATGCTCTTGTTCGGACTTTAGAGACATGGCAACATTATTTATGGCCCAAAGAATTTGTTATACATTCTGATCATGAATCTTTGAAACATATTAAAAGTCAAGCTAAACTGAATCGTAGACATGCTAAATGGGTTGAATTCATTGAGACTTTCCCTTATGTCATTAAACACAAGAAGGGTAAAGAAAATGTTATTCCCGATGCTTTGTCTCGCCGATATACTATGCTTTCACAACTTGACTTCAAAATATTTGGTTTGGAGACCATCAAAGATCAATATGTGCATGATGCTGATTTTAAAGATGTAATGCAGAATTGTAAAGAAGGAAGAACATGGAACAAGTTCGTTATTAATGATGGTTTTGTGTTCCGTGCTAACAAGCTATGCATTCCTGCTAGCACTGTTCGCCTTTTGTTGTTGCAGGAGGCGATGGAGGAGGATTAATGGGACACTTTGGCGCCAAGAAGACGGAGGATATACTTGCTACACATTTCTTTTGGCCAAAGATGAGACGGATGTTGAGCGCTTTGTTGCTCGCTGCACTACATGTCAAAAAGCTAAGTCACGACTCAATCCTCATGGTTTATATATGCCTTTGCCTGTGCCTAGTGTTCCTTGGGAGGATATATCTATGGACTTTGTTTTAGGTTTACCTCGAACAAAGAAGGGGAGGGATAGCATATTTGTTGTCGTGGATAGATTCTCGAAAATGGCACACTTTATACCATGTCATAAAAGCGGTGATGCTGTTAATGTTGCTGATTTGTTCTTTCGTGAAATTATTCGCTTGCATGGTGTGCCAAATACTATTGTTTCAGATCGTGATACTAAATTTCTTAGCCACTTTTGGAGATGTTTATGGGCTAAGTTGGGGACTAAACTGCTTTTAGTACTACTTGTCACCCCCAAACCGATGGATAAACTGAAGTAGTCAATAGAACATTGTCTACTATGCTTAGGGCTGTTTTGAAGAATAATAAGAAAATGTGGGAAGAATGCTTGCCTCATATTGAATTTGCTTATAATCGTTCATTGCATTCTACTACTAAGATGTGCCCTTTTGAAATTGTGTATGGCTTCCTACCTCGTGCACCTATTGATTTGTTGCCTCTTCCATCTTCGGAGAAGGTTAATTTTGATGCTAAAGAACGTGCTGAATTGATTTTAAAATGCATGAGATAACTAAGGAAAACATTGAGCGATGAATGCTAAATATAAACTTGCTGGAGATAAGCGTAGAAAACATGTTGTCTTTGCACCTGGAGATCTTGTTTGGTTACATTTGCGTAAGGATAGGTTTCCTAATTTGCGCAAATCAAAGCTAATGCCACGTGCTGATGGTCCATTTAAGGTATTAGAGAAAATAAATGATAATGCATATAAACTTGAGCTGCCTGCAGATTTTGGGGTTAGTCCCACTTTTAACATTGCAAATTTGAAGCCTTATTTGGGTGAGGAAGATGAGCTTCCGTCGAGGACGACTTCATTTCAAGAAGGGGAGGATGATGAGGACATCAGTACCATTGTTACACCCACAGCCCCTGCTGCTATACATACTTGGACCAATTACTAGAGCTCACAGACGCCAATTGAATTATCGTACTTTCGCTTCTTGGTAACGATTCCAATGTTCATGAGAATATGATGCTGCCTAAATTGGATACATTTGTTTTGCTTACAAATGAAGGGCCTACCATGGACAAGAAAGATGAACCTTGGAGCAAGTTCAAGCATGGAGATGTTGGCATGCAAGGGGAACAAGAATGGAGTTACAAGTGATGATTCCAGGACTTTGAAGCCACCCTAATGAGTGCATGAGGCCTTGGACGAAATATACAAGATGCCACTTCATAATATTCGTCCATAGGCTATTCTAGGTGCTGCGTCACCTTATTATTGGGCCAAGCCCATGTAATTTCGAAATACTTAAATATAGGCTGTTTTAGAGTCCGTATGTGTGGGGAAACAAGAGTTAGGGTTGGTTTCGACCCCTCCCTCAAGGGCCACGAAATTCCTCCTCTTCCTCCATATATACAGCCCTTAGGGCGCTGCTTGACTTGGGGGTTTTGTTTAGATTAAAAGTTCGCCATAGCTACAACTTCGCGTGCATTTCGCTTGTGTTCAACGACTGACAAAGGCGCCACAGAACCCCACCTTGATCAATAAAGCTTTCATCTTATATTCGCAATATCCAGATTGCAATCTCAGTTTCTTGCTTGTTCTTCGCTTGCTCGCAGGAAATGACCCTCGTGGTCGTTGATCGTGCTCGGCGTGGTCAATAACCTCTCGGAGTTGGTTTAGCGATTGCTAAGGCGCGACGTCCTCGCACGTTCGTAGTCGGATCGTCAAAGTCGACTTCCTCCAAAGCAAAAACCACATCTCATCGAAAGACGGGACACCTTTGCCTCTATCACAGGTCTTACCGGCTACCAACGGAGTTCTCTGGAAGGCTGTTTAGCCAGTGCCGCGCTGGTCCCTTTAGTTTTAGTGGGAGGTATTTGATGGCGTGGAGATCATCACCGCGGGCCATGTGGATATGGAGAAGAAAATCTTCAATCCATACCGCGGGATCTGTTGTTCCATCATATGATTCAATATTCATGGGTTTAAACCCTTCTGGGAATTCATGCTCCATTACCTCATCAGTGAAGCAAAGGGGGTGTGTGGCGCCTCTATATCGGGCCACGTCGCGACGTAGCTCGGATGGAGTCCGTCTGCGGTTCTCGGCCCGGGCCTGGTTATGAATGTTGCGTCCGGTTAGGTAGCCATTGTCGCCTGTTGGGGCACGCCCCCGTGAGCCATAAATCGATCGGTTCTGCCCTGCTCTACTGTCCAAGTTCTGCCGCAGGTCATATGTATGTCCCCGAGCTGTTTTATCTCTGCCTTTACGATGAGGTAGTGCGGGCTGGTGTTCGGCTCGAGTTGCCACTTTGTCCCGGCCACGTGGTGGTCGGTCAGCCGCATTGTGCGATGATGGTTTGGGCTCCAGCGCCTCGTCATCAAACTGAGGTAGCAATTTGCGCTTCGGGTAACTTTTGGTTGGGCGCTCGAGGCCGTATTCCTCGGCTGCCAGGACATTAGTCCACCTATCATTGAGCAGATCCTGATCAGCTTGAAGCTGTTGCTGCCTCTTTTTCAGGCTCCTTGCAGTGGCGATTAGCCGGCACTTAAAGCGCTCCTGCTCGAGAGGTTCCTCAGGTACGATGAAGTCGTCGTCACCGAGGCTCACTTCATCCTCGGAGAGCGGTGTATAATTGCTGTCCTCCGAGTCTTCATTTATGGTTTGTTCATCAGGGCTAACTAGCCCATCTTCCCGATTGTCCTGTTCGGCAGTTTTCTTGTCGGGGTCTTCTCTGCCTTCGGCACCGTCCGGAGTGTTATCTTCTCCTGTGCCTGGATTGTTGTTCTTTCCACGGCGTGACTTAGAGCGGCGCCACTGTCGTCGGTGTTTTGGCTGTATCTCAAGAGGTTTATCCTCGACTGGATCCTTCTCGTTATCGTCCATTGTTCTCTTTAGGTGTATCCACCATGTACACGTCGTACGAAGAAGTGGCCGTCCAGCGCCCGGTGAACGGCGGATTTTGGCCCTGCTCCTCTTCGGCATCATCGTCCATACCATCGATGTCTTCGGAGCCGTATTCGAGCGTGTCGATTAAGTCTTCGACAGTGGCTATGAATTGGGTGGTGGGTGGGAAGCGAAATTCTCCGTCATCAGCCTCCAGCTCGAACCGGATATAGTTCGGCCGTGAGTCCCCCACTAAGGAGAGTGCTTTTACTGAATTTAGCACATCGCCTAAAGGTGAGTGCCGGAAGATGTCCGCGGAGCTGAATTCGACATCGATGTCTGATCAAGCTCGACGTATGCGGACGCGAGTGGTTCGGAACCTGTAGCCGGAAACGAGTCCGAGGCTACGGTGGTGCAGATTCCACCCGAGGTTGGGTCTGTGTGCGGCTCCAACACCGCTGAGTCTGCGGCTTCCGTGGCGGGGTTGAGCTTCCCGTCCTCGGATGGCGTGATCTGCTCCGGATCTAGGGCCAGAGCAGTTACAGGTGCTATCTCTTGGGTGTGGTCCAATGACAAATTTAAGTCATGTTCATCGCGGTGGCAGGGAGCGGCTGCCGTGGGCGTGAATCCATCGAAGATCAAGTCCCCGCGGACATCAGCGACGTAGTTCAAGCTTCCAAATCTGACCTGATGGCCAGGGGCGTAACTGTCGATCTGCTCTAGATGGCCAAGTGAGTTGGCCCGCAGTGCGAAGCCGCAGAATACGAAGATCTGTCTAGGGAGGAAGACTTCCCCCTGGACAGCATTGTTGTAGATAATTGACGGGGCCATCAAACCTTTTGAAGACGACGCGGCGGAACTCTCAATGAAAGCACCAATGTCGGTGTCAAAACCGACGGATCTCGGGTAGGGGGTCCCGAACTGTGCGTCTAAGGTTGATGGTAACAGGAGACAGGGGACACAATGTTTACCCAGGTTCGGGCCCTCTCTATGGTGGTAATACCCTACTTCCTGCTCGATTGATCTTGATGAATATGAGTATTACAAGAGTTGATCTACCTCGAGATTGTAATGGCTAAAACCCAAAAAGTCTAGCATGTATGACTATGATTATGATCCCCCTACGGACTAAGCCCTCCGTTTTATATAGACACTGAAGGGGACTAGGGTTGTACAAAGTCGGTTACAGAGAAAGGAATCTTCATATCAGGGCGCCAAGCTAGCCTTCCACGCTAAGGAGAGTCCCATCCGGACACGGGAGAGAGTCTCCGGTCTTGTATCTTCACAGCCCATCGGTCCAGCCCACGTACCATAGACCGGATGCCCGAGGACCCCTTAGTCCAGGACTCCCTCAATCACGGCCCCGACGAAGGAGCCCCGGCGAGGGAGGAAGACAGGAGGCGCAGATCACGGGCCCGGCGAAGGAAACCCGGCGAGGGAGGGAGGCGGCTAGCGCGGATCACGGCCCCGACGAAGGATCCCGACGAGGGAGGGAGGCGGCTGGCGCGGATCACGGCCCCGGCGAAGGATCTCGACAAAGGTGGAAGACGGTTGGCGCGGGTCACAGCCTTGGCGAAGGATCCTGGCGAGGAAGGGGATGGTGGTGGTGGATCCGTCGCCGGTCTGTCACAGCGTCGCGGGCTCCCTCGCTCCGGTTGCCGCCATCGCTCGCTCGCCCGTGACGGCTGCCTCCGGCGAAAGAAGGCGGGTTGGCTTCGGGCTGGCTCGGGTGGATTCTAATATTATTTTACCCTCGTGCCCTATAGAGGTCTGTCCATAGCCCACCGCAACCTCTTGCATCTGGTCAACCCCACGACCTTGTCTCCTTCCCGAGCGCCCACCACTTCCACCCTCCCCCACGCGGCCGGACGCCGCCTCCCTCCCCCGCGCTGTCGGAAGCCACCTCCCTCCCAGCGCCGGCCGGACGACGCCTCCCTCCCCGCCCGCTGACGCCGCCTCCTCCCCGCCCCCACCGGACGCCAACAAGAGCCACGACCACCCTCCCCGACGCACCATCTCCACGCCCCTCTCCCCAGCGTGCTGCCGCTACACCCTCCTCCCCCAGCGTGCCGCCGCCACGACCTCCCTCCCCAGCACGCGGCGTCCGGCCCTCTTCCCCAGTGTCGACTGAATCACTTCCCTCCACACCAACCGTCGTGGACGGAGCTCACCCCTGTCCTCCTTCTCGAGCGGAACCACGGCCTCGCCTCGCTCGCATCCGCCAGCAGTCCTACTTCTCCATGACGATGAGGACAACGTGGTCATGTGTGTTCAGTCATGCCGTGCCCGCCCTCCTTTATGTCTCCTTCTGAGACGAGGAGCGGCTGCTGCTGGCGGCACTACCGCACCCCTTCTCTCCCTTTCTCAGATATTCTTGTAGCGAAACAAAAATGATGTTCAAGTGGTCTCCTGCTCTAGGTTCGTGAGGCTTCAAAAGTTTGGTTTCGTGCAAATGTGTGATTTTCTGTTGGAAAATCAATGAGCAAAAAGTTCAATTTTGCTATTTCATGCAGTTCACTAGTTGGATAGATTGATGGTTCAATTTTCCCACGCCCGTGCACCCCGAGCTAACGCCATCTTCAGCAAACTCTTCCACCAAGCATGTAAGGTGTTTCCATGGATGGTATCTTGCCTACTCTCTTGTTCAATTATTGTTGTAGTTAGCTCCTTTCCACAACATGTGTTTGTGATTATGGCAGCAAGAAAGGATGTGTGGTAGCATGCCCCACAGAAGCTTGGTTAATCCTGCTATTGCAAACTTTGCTGCTTTGGTCGATATTTGCTAGCTTGAAGTAATATATGTTTTAGTGGAAGTTGTATTTTGTATGTTGTATGGCTTGTCGACTGTCCCAAATCTTATGTGAGAACCGATACTTGAGACTTAGTGAACCATACAAATATTCAACATGGATAAAAGTTTAGGTAGTGGATAGTGTGGTGTTAGTAGGGAGCAGGAGAAGAACACTCGGGCATCGTTGTGGTTAGCATGATTTTGTTAAAATCTATTGTGTGATTGTGTCTTAAGATCATGCATACATTTTTTTGTTAAAGCTATTTTGTCCTTCATTGTGGTTGACTTTGATTTTAATTTTTTTATTCTGTGGCTATGCTTATTTGTTAAATGTGGTAGCTTGCTGTAAGAGCCCTAGCATGCTACCTCTATCTCTAATTTAATTTTTGTCCCCTCCTGCTGCTTGTCATCATCGATCTCAATAACTAAGAGGGGCCGAAATAAAAACATGAACCTGGTCGTCCTCTTCCTGCTAATGGATCCTTAATACTGCTACAATTCTGAACTTATTTGTTCAATCGTACTAGTACTGATGAATACCGAGTTGATTGAAAAATACAGTTGAGTCCTGAGACCCTGACTAGTTCTTCTACAGATAGTACTAATTAGACTGCTACTGATTGCTATGTTCTTCCATAGCCATACGCAAAGTGTTCTCTATGTTGCCTGCTAGTTGTTTGTGCAAATTCCTAAGAGGGGACTGCTATGACAATTAGGGGATCCAATGTTGAAAGGTTCGCTTCATCTGCATGTGTAAGTTCAAAGAATTATCGTAGACAAGTTGAGAAGTTTGATTTTGTGAGAAAATGTGTGATTTCTATCAGTATTTTGTATGATCCGAACTGCAACAAATTTTATATTGTCTAACTTTGTGTTGCACCTGAGGCGTGAAAACTAGATAATTTCTTCAGGATTGGGTTTGATAATTGTTTGCAACAAGTACAATACTTTAGTGATTATTTAATTGCATTATGCCATCACAGTAGGTCTAACAAATTTAGTGTTTATTTTTTCATCAGCTCGACTTTGGTCCGGCTGCTCCTGTTACGACCACCTCTTCCTTGCTCCCCTTCTTACCAAGATCTGCTGCAGGTTCGAATGCCTTCAGTTCAGTGCGATCTCTCCCAGTAAGTTCAGTGTGTGTAATGAAAAAATGTTTTTTTTTCACAAAATGCGGCAGTGCGCTCTGTATTCTGCCAACAGCCCCGCGGTGGCATCAGTTATGCTTTGTGCTCAGTATGAAGTTAAACACGCTCTGTATTAGAAGTTCATGAGAAGGATTTGTTGAATTGGTAGTGTACTTTATCCAAACAACTATAGAAGAGGGATTGTTGGCATGTAGAAACACAATCTCATGTACACATGTTTGACCTTCTAAAAGCTCTAAGAGCAGCACCATCAGTTAATGAATTAACTAGGCACCAATAGGTAATCATGGTTGATAGTTTCAAGTGAAATGCATGCCATTTCAAGAAAGAATAGTTCATCAAGGGTGGGGAGGAAGCTATATCTTCTCTAGGAACTTTTTTATTCAAAAAGCTAGTGCATGACATGACCAATAATTCTCACATATTGTCCTGTTAACCTAGAAAATTAGCAAAACTAAGTTTTGACTTTGCTTAATTGCCAGCCAGTCACTGAAAGTTTTATGTCTTATGCTCTGTTGATGCACCGCCCCGGCCGTTCACAGCCGCCACCTTGGGCCATTCTACAACATAGCGCTAAGCCGTGCTACGCCGCAGCTCGGGAGGTGCTAGCTTTTCCCCACCTCCCCCTAGACGTTCATCTCCTTATCTTGTGTATATTCAGTTCAACATCTGGTGGTTCTTCAGGTCATCTTAGTGTGCATTTTCTTTTCATCTTGCAGGTGAAGGAGCTCCCCTTGGGTAATTAAATGTTGGACTGGGTTCACCTTAGTGTTGGACTTATCAGTTGTGACCTACTTTGGTTCTGAGAAAGAGTTGCTCGAATGCATGTCACATGTTTTTGCTTGAGCTGGCCTTAACTTCTAGTTCTGTTTGCACTCTATGATGGTAACGTGTTCTAGTGGAAGTCTAGTAATATATCGTCTTTATTTTGGCTCTACAATGGTTGCAAACTAGAAATGTTCTCCACCTCAAACGCACTTCATTCTTCCATTTTTTTATAGCTATTTTATTTTGTTCCTAGTTCACTCGCAAACTGCGATAGCGGCCACCACTAAGGGCATTTGCTTCCAGCACAGGAGCTACATGCTCGACGGCTGCGCACTGCCGCCATGGACATGCACAAAGATATTAAGTACAAGTATGTTAGTTCAGTTTTTTACTATTGATTTACCTTGTTTAAGTAGTAGTGCAGCAATAAAAGGTGCAGTTGTACTGACATTTTTGTTGCTATATGGGGAACCCGGGGGCCATTTATTTTGGTTTTCAGTTCCAACTTTTCTGCTCTTTTCAATCCGTATGCTTTATTGTGCAATCTTGAGGAAATCCTCAAAAATCATGTGTGCACTCAAGGTAGTTAAGTGCCTTTGTAAAATGTTGACAGTCCATCTCAGACTAAGCAAACAGTACATGTTAGTCTTGGTTTGTGGTTAGACATGCAAATAGTACATGTGTGTACTGTCGCTCTTGCTTATTAAGGCCTGCATCGATAGTTAGTCTTGAACTGGATTGTTATTCTATGTTAGGTGAATGAAGCCTCGGGGCCATCAGCCACCTGCGTTACAGAATACAAGTGTTTGCAGTTTGCTCACCAGAATGTTGAATGAGACTACATCATTATTACTCAAAAAATTCATTTTGTATTTGTTCAGAATTGTTCTCTGTATCCATGGCAAAGAATGATTTTTTTCTGGTTTAATGCAATCCTCCTGTGGAAGCACTAAAGTGCACTACCTGTTGAACTGATACTGAAGACAAGGAGCAGGACCAAGTGTGCTGGAAGTTTTTTTGTACCCATGTGCGGAAGCACTTTATTTTTCTGATAATTATTATTGTGTTCATGTGGGTGCTTGAAAAGTTTTATTCAATAATAGGCCGATGATTTTTGTGCAGAGGTCGGTGTTATGGATAATATGATTCATGTATATGTATTATATGTGTGGAAACAATTTCTGTCAGGTGATGAAAGGTAAAATGGTTTGAATTAAAAATATTGATCAGTACGAGTTAAAAACGGTGGTCCGTTCGGAATAAAAGAAATGGCAGAAATTCAAATTGTAAAAGTTCAAGCAAAAAAGAAACCCACGGAAATTCAAATGGTAAAAATACAAGTGGTAAAATGAGAGAAGTTTAGAACACCATTGTAAAAAAATGTTGAGTTCAAAAAAAAGAAATAAACAAAACATTTTCTTTTTGAAAAAAATATCATTCAGTTCGACGATATAAACTATGTAAGTACATGCCGATGATACCGTAAACCATTAAAACTTTAAGAGGAAAACCTTACCCAAAAAAACAAAGTAAAAGTCCAATCTATGAAAACGTGCTTAGTACAAATCCATATAGAGATCAGTTCGAGTACTTTGTTTCCGGAACAGAAAAAAAAGACGACAGGCTTCACCGTATTTGAAATTACTATGTGAAATAAATAGAACCGTACAAACACACAAAAAGATCAGTACAAGTACTCTGCTTTTTTTGACGGAAAAACATCACGACATGTCTCACCGTATTCAAAATTACTCATCAACGATTGCGAATTTGAGAAAACGTTCAACATGACTAAGTTTCACACTTTCGATAGCTATACAACGGTATATTATTTGCCCATTTTGACAAACTTTCTTAAAAAGTCGCGTTCAAAATCAATTTTGACCCTATTCGAATTTGTTTTTAAACCGTAAGGAATTAGAAAAATATTTCAATACAAAAAAGTTGCGCATTTTCCATAGCTTTCCAACGCCGTATCATTTGCGTCAATCCGACAAACTGTTTGCAAAAAAATACGAAAATACGTTTTGCTCAGAATTTCACCATTTGTCAAATTACTTTTAAATGGTATACAATTTGAAAAAAATAATAGATATATGGAAGATGCGGATTTTCACAAGCTTTCTAACGCCATCTTATTTGCTCAGTTCCGACAAACCATTTGAAAATTGAGTCCAAAATACGATCTTTTTTGTTTTGAAAAAAATGGTTTTTTTCAAAACTGCTCTTAAACCGTGATGATTTTGCAAAAAAAATCCTATATATTTATAATGTAGATGTCAAGAGCTTTCCAACAATATAATACATGCCCCATTCCGACGAAAAGACGATCAGTTCGACGAGATGAAAATCATCAGTACAACCGCCTGAAACCATCAGTTCAAGTAGGGTAACAGAATAATATTATAATATTCTGTTACGCGTAACAGAATAGCCCATATATATATATAAGCATGGAAAGTCTTGCATGAAGTGTGGTATATTTAATTTGTTTCCTAATTATTCTTCATGCAAGACTTTCTATGCTTATGCTTTATTTTTGGTTCTAACTTTTAGGCATGCAAGACTTACCATATGATAAAACATATTAATGTTGATTTTGTTTGAATTGTTGCAGGTATATAATATGCGTATTTTTGTTTTCCAACTATCTAATATGGGTATCTAATACCTACCAATGAAGTTATATACATACGCATGTACGTATATATTCAATAATTTATTTTTGAACTATTACATTTTTTGTTTCCTAATTATCTAAAATGGGTATCATATACTTACTAACAAAAGAATGTACGTATGCGGGTATGTATATACTCAATAATTTGTATTTTGACTAATTGCATTTTATATTTGTTTCCTAACTATCTAATACGGTTATACAATATCTACTGATGAAAATATTTTAACCCGATCGACGTATATAACCGGCTATATGAAAAAGGGTAGGAAGTGATTGTACATATCTGATCGACGTATATACCCAGCTATGTGAAAAAATGTGAGAAAATATTATACATTCAATAATATACTTCAAGTGCAAATACTTATGGTGTCTGCACACTTGTATACCCGGCTGTGTAAAAATGCTTGGAAAATATTGTACATAACCAATCGAGGTATGTACCTAAAGTAAAATATGGCTACGTCTAAACTACAAAAACATATATACTCATGGTGTCTGCACACAAAATGATTTATTCAAGGTGTTAGATATTCGGTGAAAAATAAAGGAGAGCACATAAGAAAAATACGACCTCCATTATACGCAAAAAAATACCAGCCTATGTGACGTATGAGACATGCATGGGCTTAATTTGACTGGGTATTAAGTGTTCATATCAAGCAATAATTAGTAATAATTCTTTCCTAATACTAATTCTCAATTAATGCTAATACTAATTACATGTACACACATCTTAATGTCATCTAACGGTTTCTAGGCAAGGAGCCCAGGCACCTAGGTGTTCCATATGGGCGTCCTATATATATATATGAACATGTGCGTTGCAACGAAAGAAGAAAAAATACCATACGACCCTAACCCAATAATCATGACTGAAGACCTCAATAGGTTCATGCTCTTTATTTCAACATGACAACCTATTTGTGTTGTCGTTTATACTCCTTCCCACCCTCGCTGACGGTGGCTTCGGTGCTCACACAACCATAATGCATTTGAATGTGCTCAATCCAAAGGTGTCTCTCTCTCTCTCGGCATAACATGAGAAATTTATTTATTTTTCATGTGAGATTTTGATGAGGCGTGAATGCATCATTATTATTGGTTTCTCTCGTCTCCAATATGGTTTTGTTGAGGTGCTCATTTGCAATCCAGATCAACGTCAATACAAAAGAAAGACAGATCATGCGCTATTGATTAAAATCACATCATAAATAGCATTTTAAAAACGTTTAACGGGTAAAATAACATCACATTCAGATTCTACACATTTTTCTAATCAAAATTTATATATAACATGTTAAATTGGAGTTGGTGTTTAAAAGATAGTATGTAGTATATTTTTTTAAACATTAGTTTTAGATGGACCTTGGGTTGATTCACCAAAATATCAAGGGGCTTCTCTTTAATTTCCTATCACTGTGTACTACGGGTTAATTACCAGAGGGCAAACTACAGGTTAATTAACATCAATTAACATCAAACATAGGGGGTTTTTTGTAAAAAAGATGATAGACAGATAGAAGCAATAGCCACTTTATTAGTAAGTAGGTATAGATTTACCAAAACACTAATACCGTACAAACTAGAAAACCTAGAAAACCGTGAACCGAACCATGTAAACCAAACAGACCGTATGCTTAGTAATATCTGCTCGTCCAAGACTGGCAATGGCCCACGTCTGTATACCAATGAGAATACAACAAACTGCATAAATCTCAGTACAACCCAGCTGCTCAGATATCAGAATGTTTTCACATGAATGTTTAAAGCGCACCACATAACAGATTCAAGTTTGAAAAAAGAATGACTACTTTAGCTTCCTTTTCCTCTCAGCCTGCAAGAGTTTAGAGCGTACCTTTCATACGTTTTAGCGAGGAAATAGACATCACAGATACACAGAACATGACAACATGTCATCATGGATTGATAAAAACGTGCACAATTTTGAAGAGTTCAACTCACCAGGAACCACAACATCACAAACATGAAAAAAAATAACTTTGATTATATTTTGACAATTTGACTGCAACTATGAAATGGAAATCAATCAATTCCATTTGAAATGAAGAAATGAAAACTGAAGGCAGCACTGGATTTTGGAACACAGGAAAATATTACCATTACAAAAATCCTCGCAGGAAGAAACACAAGTCTTTCTTTGAGATGGAGTATAATTTATTTAAGATCATTCCCTCCATCCTCGTTCATGAGTTTGCGGACTTCAACTCACATTCTAAAGATGCGGATGAAAAGGACATAAAAATGTAAGATGCCATCATCAACCAGTCAATGCAGCATTGAGCGCACTGTGAACATCCACTCCGATCTGAGCTTCCGCCTTCTCTAGGTCAGTCGAGGCTGATCCAAGCTTGGCAGTGAATTCAGCAAGACCTTTCTGGACCAAGCTTTGGTCAATCTGATCAAGGGGGACAGCCTCAACAGCCACAACATCAGTAATGGAGTTTGCATGGATGAATGCAAAGCCACTGCTCACAAAGTACTTTGTAACATCATTTCCCTCATGTACAGACATAACACCAGGCTTGAGCTCTGCAATTGTGGAAACATGGCCTGGCAAAATACCCATCAGGCCAGTTGTAGCCGGTACCATTACCATGTCAACCTGACAATAGCCAAACAATATGAGATGAGTAGTGACAAAAACACAATACCATACCAATGATCAAGAGTAGCACTTTACACGAGCATAAGCATATACGAAATCAATTTACACAATTTGAAAATCATTCTCCGACCTTCTCCCGCCAAAAATGCAGCATCACAAAATTTACTTACCTCAAGCACCAAAATTACTTATCAGACAAATAGCAACAATAAAATTGTTAGCTAATAACAAAATTGGAAACCTAAAAAAAGTAAATTCAAAGACTCAGAAAAAGAATCAGATAACCAAAGACACTAGGTAACTTAAAGTAAATATTATTAACTGTAGATTAAGTTTAAGAAAAGCTTGGTACATCAGACCATAAATTCACTTTCTTGCCGTCTGATAATTTAATTATTATCATCATGATTTGACACAGATTAGAGCATGTTCTACTCCCAGTTCAAGAAACCCACTCATTGCAATAAAAGATGCTACTCCCTCTGATCCCCAAAAACAGTTGCAAGTTATACTATGAGTAGTACCTGGCTCAGTTGTTTTCCCACAACATTTATACAAGATCGGACGGAGTAGTATTTAAGCAACTCATGACATGTCTTTGATACATTAAGAATAATATAGAAACATTCATAGCTAAATTGGAAACTGTACTGGGGCATTGCTACCACAAAAGGTCAAGAAAATATATCATGGGAGAATGTTATGATTGTTCCAGACATAAAGACTGTTTGTGCAAAACAGTGCAGTAAGTGAATGAAGGTTATCTCAATCAAGAAAATTGACAACAGGTATTATGAGTTAATGTCAGCGAGGGCAAATGTCGTTGAACATTAATATTGGTCCAAATACTGTAGCAACGGTGCACCATATATCATGTGATCAGAAGTTCACAACTCATAAATGTAGCCCTATTGTCCTAAATCCACTAACAAGGCTCCAAACTACAGCTAAAAAATAAGAATAATGAACCATATCACAACAAAGGAACAAACCAGAAAGCAAACAGAGCACTAAGGGGCTGTTTAGATATTGCATATGCTAACCCTGCCAATGCATGGACGAGCCAAAATATTGGCGCTGCTTTCTGCCGCCCACACCCTGGCCGGTAGTTGGCAAAAAAGTGAACTAGAAAGCTGGAGGTAGTCAGGGCACGCTAAAGAATTGGCTTCGATCCAAACGGTTCCCATGTACCCGGTCAACGCCAATATTTTGGCTTGGCAGCCTGGGGCGCCAATCCAAACAACCTCTAAATGCGAAATATGAAAGAAAATCCATTTTATCGGACTAATACTTAATCTAAACACTGGGGTAGAAGCTTGGGAGAAGAAAAACATACAAGGATACCCACAAGGAGGCATGTCCAATCCTCACGGTACAAATTGAAAAAGAAAATCATAGAAGTTTACTAGGACGCCGCTAAGAATTTTACAGCCTGAAGATGCTAGCAGAAATCTTAAGTGCTTACAATTAAAGCATCCACAGCCCCAAGTGAAAACTGCAGGTCCTTGTGGACGGCAATAACCATTAGGAGGACACATGTTCCACTCAGTACAGTCAATCAACATATAAGCCATCTGGTGCATGGCACTCCAAAAGGTGAGGTTTGGAATGATCGGGCTTACCCACAGAGACATGAGATTAACTGATATAATCCAACAATCTCACGCAGACTACAAAACTGAAGCGCACCCATGCACAGGATCAAGCGCAACAAGCGACCCAGCACAACCATTCCACCAGAACAATGACATGATCAAAAGCATCCCATGACACGACCATACAAGGAACATTCGTGGTTCCTAACCAAATCGCCCCTAGGATTCCACCCATCCCGCGGGATGAACCAGATCACAAAGGCCCCTCTCCACACGCCCCTAATCTCCGACCGAAAAAAGAAAAACGGCCGCAAAATCGTGCGAACGGTCGGAACCCTAGACGCACACGCACAGATCTGAGATCGGGAGGTGGGACAACGGGGGAGGTTACGACGATATACCTCCTTGTTGGTGATCTCGGACTTGTAGGGGAGGACGAAGTTGATGGTGAGCTTGGAGGGAATGGAGGCCGGCGTGGGCGGGCGGGGCTTCATGGCCGACATGGGCGTCTGGGGGGGCTCGATGATTGTGGTCACCTTCTTCCACGCCTCCAGGAAGGCGGGGTCCTCGCCCGCCTCCGCGGGCGCCTGCGCCGTCGCGAGGGCCCTGCGGCTCATGGAGCCGCTGCCGGCAGCGGCGGCGCGGGAGGCGAGGCGGCGGGCGGCGTGGCGCAGCATTTTTTTTCTCCTCCCTCGTCGGACAGGTACGGGATGGATGCGTGCGACCTGCAGATGGGTGGGTGCTGAATGAATTGGGGGTTTCGGCGATTTGGAGAAGGCGACGCTAAGAGGAGTGGCGACACTGAAGGCGTTGTTGCGTTTGGGTTGGGCTGTTTGGGCTGGACCCGTCCGGGCCGGGCGCCTGGTAATTGCGTACATATATTTTGGTGACCTTCTGTCACGCAAATCTCAATGATTGTCTCAAAAGAAAACGCAAATCTCAATGAAATGTAAAATCCAATCTTTCCGAAGTCCTCAACATCCTTCTTTCCAGATCGCATCATGCTTCTTCCTCTTCATCCACCATGATTCGAGACCCCGGGCCACCCACGAGAAGCAAAGGAGGGAGACACACGATGGGGTGGAGGAAGATCACAGAAGAAAATCAGCCAGCGAGACTCTCGGCGGGTGACAACTGCCGGAGGAGATTAAAAAAACCTAGGTTTTCCGGCAGGGGAATTGGAGCTATCGTGATAGCTGACATAAGCAGCTCTACGCTTATATTTGAAGGAGCTTCTAGAGGGTCCCACAATTCATATGACATCAAATTTTGACGACTCATAAAGTGAATGAATAGTTTTTTTAATTAAATAAACAAAGAGTTGTCTGCTGATTTAATTTTCTAATCCATTTCTTCCAAGTTGGCGTAACATAGCAATCAGATTTGCGGAAGAAATATCTAAACGATAACTGGCATGATATTGTCGACCATAACTTTGATTTCTCGATAGCTGCTGGTTTTGGAAACAGAGGTCCAGATTTACTAGCCAGTAGAGCTGGAATTAGGTTACAACATCGTCTCATGTCTTCTTTTATACCAATATTTCAATGTTGAATAGACCAGACAGGGCACACAATATGGGTGGGCAGCATGATCTGGCGATTGCACTCTTACAGTAGTCTTCCGGGGCCTCTTATCTTTTCCTTCACCTCCGCATCATGGCTTGTGGAGCTTGAAGCCAAATACGCGAGGAACATAGCGCTGCGAGGGCTTCTGGGGCTTGAGGTGATCGTACGTCATCAGAAACAGGTGAGGAAATGTTGTCCCAAAGTAGGCTCCATCAATATCTGGACATGGTCAAGAAAACAGCAAAATATAACAACAAAATAGCAATTTTCTTCAACTATGATATCCCAGTGATGCAGATATGTAAATATTTCTTTGTAGATGACACTCTTTTTTCCCCAGGAGAAAAACACACCAATTTGAGACAGTATAATAAGAGAGTGGTTAGGATACTGCCTTGGTATTTAGACCGTGGATAGTAGATGTCTTCGCACTTAGGACAGTATATCTTCACTGTACTAGACCGGTGAATATCCGATTGTCCAACTGGTAGACATGGTTGGCCACAGCAATAAACCCGTGGACATCGTCCAAAGTCATAGTTCTTGTATTTCTCCAGCTGCCAAAAATAAGGAATAAAAGTTACCACTTACTACAAATTAAACTTCACCGACATGAGCGAATTTTTCAGCCTTTCGGAAACAAATATGGGCAAGTACAGCAAAGCAAGGTTAGCATAACAGTTACCATAGCAGCCAACCCTTTACTGGTCAGAATGTATCGCGCATGAATTAGCCCATACAACATCTCAGCAGCTGATTCCACTAGCTCATTTTGTTCTTCTGTGAAAATATCACCTACATATTCAAATAATCAAGAACATCAGCAATGGCAGTAGGCAATGTAAAAGGAAACATGCACAATACCATGCCATGGACAAGTGAGAGCCATATATTGCACGAAATCAACCAACCAAAGCCCATGCAAAGGATTGATGTTATTTAGTGTGGCAGATAAAACCTTCCATTTATGCTTACAGTAATTGATATGGCACCTTTTACTTCAGCGTTTAACTAGTAAAGAGACAAATTCAAGGGCATTGAGAAACTAAAAAAATCTGTAACACCAAAAATGTATTACCTCCATCCCAGATTACTTGAATTAGATTTGTCTAGATAAATCTAACACATATCTAATACAAATCTAACACATATCTAGAGAAATCTAAGACAGCTAATTCGGGACGGAGGGAGTACTTAGAAACAGAGCCCAAGCAACCAGTAAGTGTTAACATCACTACTAATAAAGGCTTTGAGCATCCAAACTAGTGACATTAAATGAGTCAAATAATTGTACAGGGACAACACATTTGCATCAGATCAAGTGCAGAAATGCATCTAACATTTCTTGTTAACATACACCCGTCGGGTGGTTTCATTTAAATGAGTAAATATTGAGAACAATTACCATGGGAAGACTCAATATCTAAAATGAGATCAAGAGCATAATCATAATATGGAACTTGACTGCTAAGCCCACAAAGATTGAAGTCATCTTGAATGTAATCATCATCGACTTCACAGAAGAACTCATTCCCTCTTAGGTTGCAATACCATGAAATCCATGAGGTGTCTTCTCCATCAGAGCCACTAACATCTGATGCTTCACTGTCAGATTCAGACTCCCCTGCAACGTGAAGAGCATGGAGGCATCAATGCACTTGTTTACAAACTGATTCTCTCTCAAACACGCACCTAAATGCAGGTCATTATTTATTAGAAGAAAATGACAAAGGCGGCGCAGCAGTAGACCCCACCAAAGGTGGCCTCCGACCGACCAGAAACAAAAACCAGGCAAAGGGGGGGAAAACCTGTACAAACTAGGCTATTAGAAAAAAAATAGAAAAACAGCAGCATATCTCCTAAGCTAACATAGATGACGCAAATACAACATGCATGCAGAAAATATATACATTGGAGCAACTATAAAAACATAGCTAGCAACAACTATAGCTAACTAACAATATAAAGTGCTACTGAAAGCAGAACTGGAATAACTCAACAGACCTGGAATACACCATAGCAATTAGGAGACAGGTAGATATGCTCTGCATCATACCTCTAAGTACAATTCCAAAGACAGATATAAGCATTAAGCCAACAATTTTGCATTATGCTCTCGACTTCTAGGCTATAGCATTACTAGGACATGGTACGTGCAAAGCACGTAGAGAAAACTACTCTTATGAATTTTGTAAGAGAAAAGTGCAACGGGTTGGTTTAAGTTCCATGATTATTAGGAGCATCTTACTAAGTAATATAGCACGATTAAAAAAACTATGCTTTGGTAACCATACCGCATTATCTTTATCCAGACCACATTATCTCATCTTTCTAGAACTCTCTCGTGAATCTTCACCTTTCTATTCTTCCTATCTTATCTGGTGTCCACATGAGTTGTCTAGAAAAAGAGCTTAAAACATACTGATGTGACTTGTTCACAGTAGCTACCCGTTGCCCCGTTTGTCATTGCCTCATCAGGTTGGACGGCAGGACAGTTGGATGAGGTATACTGTAGCTGCGAATCCAGGCGACTTGAACCATTGGATGGACTTTAATCTGCGAGTAGCAGGCAGCAGCTCACAGATTTGCCACTTACCAACCGTCCGATGTAGCATATCTGATGGCTAATACCAAAACCTATCCGTGCACTATAAAGGAGTATAGATATGTCTAAGGAAACAATATACTAACCCAAGAATTTGTGAGTGGAATCAAACTTAAAGAGAGAGCAAGAGCTTCTTCAAAGCAGAGCAGTATAAAAAAAAGGGCAGCCCGGTGCACGTAGCTCCCACTTGCGCAGGGTCCAGGCAAAGGTCCGACCGCTTTGGGTCTATAGTACGCAGCCTTTCCCTACATTTCTGCAAGAGGCTGTTTTCAGAAACAAATTTAATTTTCCCAGATGTTTTTACACCTTAAGCCACCGATATACTGATAAGTATTTATAGTCGAGCCATGAGGGTGCATTCCGTCTAAGATGGCTATTGGAGCAATTTAAGTATAATGATTGAAAACTTATGTAACTCCGCCTATGTTGTCTCAACATAGCTGGTCCCAAGCCCGGGTAAAGGAGGGTTGTGATAGGCTTGGCGAGCCAACGTAAAAACTCAGCCACTCTTATGGAGATGAAACCCAAAAGATTTTCGTTGGGGCGTAACCCTCTCAGTGACGCGCCACATCGGAACCCAGGTGTGGTGGAAAATGGGCAAGGGTCGGGCCGTCACCCCCCAGGTGGCGCGCCGTATCTTGATCTGGATACGGTGGCAAGTGAGCGAGGATCGGTTCGTCGCATCCTTAGTGGCGCGCTACATCGGCGCCCGGATGTAGTGGAAAATGAGCAAGGGTCTTCGCATTTGACTCGACGAGTGCGAAGGGTAAGGAAGCTAGCCGAGCCTAGGAGGATTCGCTTAGGTAGCTGGAACGTAGGGTCTCTGATAGGGAAGCTTCGGGAGCTAGTTCATGCAGCGGTGAGGAGAGGTGTTGATATCCTTTGCGTCCAAGAAACCAAAGGACAGAAGGCGAAGGAGGTGGAGGATACCGGCTTCAAGCTGTGGTACACGGGGACGGCTGCAAACAGAAATGGCGTAGGCATCTTGATCAACAAGAGCCTCAAGTATGAAGTGGTAGACGTCAAGAGACGTGGGGACCGGATTATCCTGGTCAAGCTGGTAGTTGAGGACTTGGTTCTCAATGTTATCGTATGCCCCGCAAGTAGGCCACAATGAGAACACCAAGAGGGTACACCAAGAGGGTGTTCTGGGAAGGCCTGGAAGACATGGTTAGGAGTGTACCGATTGGTGAGAAGCTCTTCATAGGAGGAGACCTCAATGGCCACGTGGGTACATCTAACACAGGTTTTGAAGGGCGATGGGGCTTTGGCTATGGCATCGTGAATCAAGAAGGAGAAGATGTCTTAAGCTTTGCTCTAGCCTCGACATGATTGTAGCTAACACCCTCTTTAGAAAGAGAAAATCACATCTGGTGACTTTTAGTAGTGGCCAACACTCTAGCCAAATTGATTTCATCCTCTCGAGAAGAGAAGATAGGCGTGCATGCCTAGACTGTAAGGTGATACCTGGAGAGAGTGTTGTACCCCAAGATAAGCTGGTGGTTCTTGACTTCGTTTTGGATTCGTGTCCGGTAGGGATAAGCGTGCCAAAGTCGCTAGAACGAAGTGGTGGAAGCTCAAGGGGGAGGTAGCTCAGGCGTTCAAGGAGAGGGTCATTAAGGAGGGCCCTTGGGAGGAAGGAGGGGACGCGGACAATGTGTGGATGAAGATGGCGACTTGCATCCGTAAGGTGGCCTCGGAGGAGTTTGGAGTGTCCAGGGAAGGAGAAGCGAAGATAAGGATACCGGTGGTGGAATGATGATGTCCGTATACGATTAAAGAGAAGAAAGATTGCTTGACGCCTATACCGGATAGGAGTGTAGACAACATAGAGAAGTACAAGATGGCGAAGAAGGCCGCAGCGAGCTGTTAGTGAAGCAAGGGTCGGGCATATGAGGACCTCTACCAACGGTTAGGCACGAAGGAAGGCGAAAGGATATCTATAAGATGGCCAAGATCCGAGAGAGGAAGACGAGGATATTGGCCAAGTCAAATGCATCAAGGGTGGAGCAGCCAACTTTTGGTGAAGGACGAGGAGATTAAGCATAGATGGCGGAGTATTGACAAGTCGCTTCAATGGGAAGAATGAGAGTTCTACCATTGAACCGGACGACTCCTTTGATGAGACCAGCATGCGTTTTGTCGCGAATCCATAAGTCTAAGGTCAAGGAGGCTTTAAAAGGATGAAAGGAGGCAAGGCGATGGGCCCGATTGTATCCCCATTGAGGTGTGGAAAGGTCTCGGGACATAGCGATAGTATGGCTAACCAAGCTTTTCAACCTCATTTTTCGCAAACAAGATGTCGGAAGAATGGAGACGGAATATATTAGTACCAATCTTCAAGAACAAGGGGTGTTCAGAGTTGTACTAATTACCATGGAATTAAGTCGATGAGCCATATAATGAAGCTATGGGAGAGAGTCATTGAGCACCGCTTAAGAAGAATGACAAGCGTGACCAAAAATCAGTTTGGTTTCATGCACGGAGGTCGACCATGGAAGCCATTTTCTTGGTACGACAACTTATGGAGAGATATAGGAGCAAACGAAGGACTTGCATATGGTGTTCATTGACTTGGAGAAGGCCTATGATAAGATACCGCGAATGTCATGTGGTGGGCCTTGGAGAAACACAAAGTCCCAAAGAAAGTACATTACCCTCATCAAGGACATGTACGATAATGTTGTGACAAGTGTTCGAACAAGTGATGTCGACACTGATGACTTCCCGATTAAGATAGGACTGCATCAGGGGTCAGCTTTCAGCTCTCATCTTTTTGCATTGGTGATGGATGAGGTCACAAGGGATATACAAGGAGATATCCCATGGTGTATGCTCTTTGCGGATGATATGGTGCTAGTTGACGATAGTCGGACGAGGGTAAATAGGAAGTTAGAGTTATGGAGACAAACCTTCGAATCGAAAGGGTTTAGGCTTAGTAGAACTAAACCCGAGTACATGATGTGCGGTTTAAGTACTACTAGGTGTGAGGAGGAGGAGGTTAGCCTTGATGGCCAGATGGTACCTCAGAAGGACACCTTTCGATATTTGGGGTCAATGTTGCAGGAGGATGGGGGTATTGATGAAGATGTCAACCATCGAATCAAAGCCGGAAGGATGAAGTGGCGCCAAGCTTCTGGCATTCTCTGTGACAAGAGAGTGCCACAAAAGCTAAAAGGCAAGTTCTACAGGACGGCGGTTCGACCCGCAATGTTGTATGGCGTTGAGTGTTGGCCGACTAAAAGGCGACATGTTCAATAGTTAGGCATGGCGGAGATGCGTATGTTGAGATGGATGTGTGGCCACACGAGGAAGGATCGAGTCCAGAATGATGATATACGAGATAGAGTTGGGGTAGCACCAATTGAAGAGAAGCTTGTCCAACATCGTCTGAGATGGTTTGGGCATATTCAAGAGCCTCCGAAGCTCCAGCAGCATAGGGACGGCTAAAGCGTGTGGAGAATGTCAAGAGAGGGCGGGTAGACCGAATTTGACATGGGAGGAGTCCGTTAAGAGAGACTCAAGGATTGAGTATCACCAAAGAGCTAGCTATGGATAAAGGTGCGTGGAAGCTTGCTATCCATGTGCCAGAGCCATGAGTTGGTTGCGAGATCTTATGGGTTTCACCTCTAGCCTACCCCAACTTGTTTGGGAATAAAGGCTTTGTTGTTGATGATTGAAAACTTATGTATTTCTGCACCCAATTTGTATGATTCATGCGGAAAACAAGCAAATGAGAAAAGCATCTAACATAGAAACTAATGAAGCCTAACGATAAGGTTTCCCTAATCCAATGGCCTATGAGGCATTTAGTTTGGGACTTGGTGGTGGCACACATTGCTCTACACAAGCAACTCAAGAGTCGAAAAGACTTCTGATGTAACAAGACAAGTCTCAAACTTGAGGATCTATTTTATTTTTGTTCTTGTTGGGAGAGATTAAATTCGGTAGGTTACTTTGCTAACATTAAAAAAAGGTGATTAGACACTGCGATAATCTAGAATTGCGCAAAGCATGCACATTTTGAGCGTCTTACATTAGTTTACAGAGGGAGTATTTGCAAATAGAATTGAAGTATTGCAGATAGTAGTTAAAATAAAACGAGTAAACATATGCTCCGTGAGCTCATATACCAGAATCTCAAAACACCCAAAGAGATGACGAGGTAACAACATCACTAAATGTAGCTACACAACCCACAATCACCTTCAGAGAATCTTAGCAAAACTGAAAATTCAATATGCGTATACAACAGCAAACCAACCTTCTCAATCTGCAGGTAACACTTTTTTGGTGGTAGATGCAAATAACACATCCAAAAAGCATCACAGAAGGACGGTTCGATGGAGCTCGCGACTCCGGAAAGCCATCCCAACCCCCACCCCGCCACCACCACTTCCTCCCCTCGTCCGTACCGTCCTTCGGACGCGCTGCTAGACTCGCACCTCCCCACCTCCGGAACCAAACCTCCGCCCGCCTCTTCTTCTCTGGTCCGGGCAGAGCTGCTGCTTCCTCGCCGGAGACTGCAGCGCGTTCTCTCCTCCATATCGCACCCCCGTGCGGCGCTCGACTACAGCCACCTTGCGCTCCTGTGTGACGTTTGACTTCTGCCTCCTCGCGCCCCCATGCTCGTTCTCGGACCGCCGATGGCTTGGCTGCCTAGGCCTGGGGCTCCGCCTCTCATCACAACAGCTGGCTGCCTAGGCCTGGGGCTCCGCCTCTCATCACGACAGCTGGCTACCTCACTCGGCCTGTCGCAGGATCTAGGGGCCATGCCCCCAAGCCGGCCCGTATCACATCCTCACGATGCAACCACGGCGCGTCTGTTGCCGCACGACGCTCCACTTCTCCCTCTTGCGCCCCACGTCCTCTCCCCTGCCTGACGTCGGCGCCGCCCGGTGCACCAGCCCTCCCTCCGATCCATGCCACACGACAGTCCCTGCTTGCGCGCTCCCCTGTTGCAGGGGAGGCATGTGCCGCCGGCATTGTCGCTAGATCTGTCGTCGCCCAACGTGCCTGCCGATGCCAAGCCACCCGGCGCCTGCTCACACGATTGGAGGTCTGCGAAGGCCACCCTCGCGTTGGCCCTCGCCGTCCTGGTTCGGTCGGTGGTGGACGTCTGCTCCACTCGGCCATCACCCAACCACTGCTGCATCGCCCCACCTCCTACATGCTTAGGTAGTTGACCCTTGCGTTCTGTTGTAAATGGTAATTGGGTTCTTTTGAGTTTTTCTGTTTCTTGCCTTGGCAGGATGTACTTGCCACTCGGGTTTGGTTTTCGATCCGGTTTTCCACATAAGCTGGATCAAGGTTTTTGAACAGGTTTCCCGTATAAACCAGCTCCATTTCATTGAATAGAGATCAATATTCAGGTGGGGATCCCCCCAAACCCACCTGACATATATTCAAAAAAAGAAACATCTTGGAAGCTTATCCTAACATTCCAAAATATATAACAAATCTCTAACACCTTCACAGGTACCAAAAAGCCAGATGCAGTGGTCCATTCCAAAAGCACACCAACACACTTGCCACTAACATTCAACGTAAACAACAACAAAAAAAGATCTGCCACAGGCGCTCAAATCCGCATAGCAATGGCACGTCAGCAGGCAAATGAAGATGGAAGTGGAACCCCAATCCATAGCCAAATTTTATCCTAGTAGAACGCATGCTGCCCTTCACAGCCCAGGAACGTAACTCCAGACCCCACGAACGCCTCGCAACACCACGGATTATCAGACCACGGAACTTCATGTGTGGGAAGAGGGGGAGATCGCGTCACCTTCGGAGCAGCGGCCCTTGGGGATGGAGGACGGCACTACGACGCGGTTGTGGTTGCCTCGGGCACCCGCCGAGCCTCTCGACGTGGAGGGTGACGCGGCCGCCTTCTCCAGGTGCTTATCGAGCGCGTCGCTGATGCGCTTCCGGTCCAGCCCCGCCCCTCCGGCCGCCCCCTGCTTATACATCTGTCGCGCTGACAACGACGAAGCCCCCCTCAACGCTGCTGCCGCGGCAGCGTCCTCTCACGCGGGAAGCGCCATCTGAGGTTAGGGTTGGAGCAGGGATGGGTCGAGAGCCCAGGCGAGGGGGGAGCACGGGAGGGAGGTGGCGCCAATTTCGAGGGCATGGAGGGGTGGGAGTGCAAAAGTAAAGTGAAGGATGCAACGAGGGGCTAAATTTCGTGTTTTGACCCTTTTTTGAAACCTATTCGAGATCTGGACCATGGCGGTAGGGTATAATGTACCACCGCCGAGACTTTACATAGGAAACATCGCTACCGCCAAAAGGGCTAGCGATAGCCTGCACAACCCTACCGCCAAGGTGCTTGGCGGTAGGCACGAGCACACACTGTGTTCAATACATAGAAGTTTTTGGTGGTAGGGCATGCAACCCTACCGCCAAGGTCCTTGGCGGTAGGCTGTTATACCCTACCGCCATGGTCCCTGGCGGTAGCAAAAGGGTCAGATCTCAAAAATATTTAAGACTAGGGTCAGATTTCGAATAGGTTTGGGAAAAGGGTCAAAACACGAAATTTAGCCGCAACGAGGACGAACAACGACACAATCAAACAGCCTAGGAGGCTAGGAGCCTAGGAGCCTCCCTATCGGAGTGTCGTACAGATCTTTTCGGCTGGCCGTTGTCCAAACGTTCACAGATATGCTCGCATTTTTTATCCTGTTTGCAGGCCGCTACGGACCGGATCAGACTCCATCATGCGGCTGCTATGCCAGGTGTCCCCTGGTCGGATTTTGTCTTCGCGCAGCGACCGCGCACCTAGGTCCGGTTGCATCGCTCGGCGCAGCGACCCACTTTTTGTGGTGTGCCCCGTTGTTAGGCCAACTCCACCGCGCGACCCTATCATGCCCGTCCCGTCCGTTTAGGGTAAAAGTGACAAACGAGACGGCCCAGTGCGCGGGCGCAAATGAACTTTTGTCCGCTTTGTGTCCGCTTTCGACCCATCCACGGCCCAAGTTTGCGCCGCTTTTGGGGTGAAACGGACACCATGCCGACGCGCGGGTCGTCTGCGCGTGTCCTCCCCTGGCCCGCCCGTCGGTGGCACCGGACGGGCCTTTTTCTATCCGCCCCCCTCCCTCCCTTCGGCCGCATCCACTCCACTCTTCCTCTCTTTCCTCGCCGCCGTCCGCCACCCATTGCCATTGCGTAGTGCAACTTCAGACGTCGCTTGCCCAACCCCTTCCTCTCGTCGCCGCCGAGCTACCCAAGCACGCCACCTTGTTTGTGCACCCGCCGGCGGATTTAGGCGGATCCGGTCGATCTTGAGCTCGCCCATTTGTGAGAGGTCGGGCCGCGCCATGGATCGCCGGGCACCTCGCCGAAACCTGGCGAGCCGCAAGGCCACATGCGTGCGATGGCTCGCCCTCTAGCCGCTTCGGATCTGCCTGTCGGTGGTCCGCCGCAAAATCGCTGAATGGCGGCCGGTACCGGCTCGGTGCTTGCCCAAAAACTAGTTGGCGCACCGTTGCCCCTCATCAAGTGCGACCACTGCCCAAGGGTGGTCATGCGCTGCGTGTCTACAACGCCGGAGCATCCCGGATGGGTGTTCATCAAGTGCTTAAACGATGGGGTATGTGCTCTTTTAGCTTCGGTTTTGTGCCCTTGGATTAGACTAGTGGTGCTAACTTTAAGTTTTATTGTGTAGAACAGATGCAAGTTTTGGTATTGGGAAGAAGAGTACATCGATATGTTGATAGAGCGAAATGTAGTGCATGTTCGTGCACTTTTAGCTAGCCTAGAGGCTTTAGATGAGACAAGTGCACTTGTTGCTAGATTAGAGGCTAGGCACGATACTATGTGCGAAGAAGCAACAAGGCACGATACTACGGTGAGGAAGCAACGTCGACTTCTGGCTTGAAGAAGAAAGGAGGGTGCAACGTCGTGCCTCCTCCACAGATCAACAATGAGTGCATCGAGAAGGCCCTAACCCAACTCAAGGGAGCAGTTATGGAAGTTGGGTATCTTCTCAAATGTATTCTTGTGGTTCTTGTTTTCTTTGGCCTTGCTTTACTAGTCAAAATGTGATGATGTATTGTCATGTACCAAAAATGAATGATAAAAGAAGTTTAAGGACTTGCAAAGAAATATACGCGGACGGGATGGGGCAAATGGATGCGGCCATGGCTGGCGCACGGCCACCGCAGATCCAGTGACAGGCCCGGACACGACCCAAATCCCTACCCAAACGAACAGAATCCGGACAAAACGGGCGTCCGTTTGAGGTCGCGCGGTGGAGTTGGCCTTATGGACGCTGTAGGACGAAACCGATGGTGAGCGAGGACATAGTAGTGGGCGTCGGTGGTTTCGTATTTTGTGCCACTATCATCTCCCACGCATCCACCATTTGCCCCATCCTCTCCCCTCTCTCCTTTCTCCTCTCTCACCAGTAGCAACCGCAGCCAGAGCCGGGCGCAGGAAGGCGAAGGCATAGCATGGGCGACATTCGCTGCTTGTCGCCGGCGTAGGTATGGCCCCTGCCTGTCCTCGAATCTTCTCCCCTTGTCGTTTATCCCCTCGGCACGGTAGTTTGTTGGTGGTCGTCGACGGGGGAAGAAGTGGTTACCGCGGTGTCAGAGGGGTGGCGTTGCTTACCGCGGCGGTGACGAGGTAGTTTGTCATGATCTTGAATTTTTTAGTTATACCGCAGCGTTGTAGCGTGATTTCCTTTGCTATTTTGTCGGTTAGATCCCATCTCAAATAGGCGCATCCACATCAAGTAGTTACGGCGAGGGATCTTGGTTCGGCGCCCCAAAAATCTAGGGTGATTTTTGGTTGATTTTTCAGGTTGATTTTGCAGTTTCCCCTCAAACCCTAGATAGACATTTTTGGTTCAAACTTGATGTGGTAGAGAAATCAGTAGTTGTGGTTGATCCTCTTTTCGATTTTGGGGTTGTTATTTTTTTCTACACACTTGCAACTGAGGTGTATCCATTTGGCATTTGTAGATGTATGAGTTGCACCAAAACAAAATGCAGTTGAATACCTTGATTTCGGGATGGTGTGGTTTATGTGTAGGAGAGGTACATCCAACTTGGCTAAACTTGTTGTGACTATGCATTTTTAACCTGTGAGGGTGTGTAACTGAAACAAATTTTGTGTGCAACTACATGCCTTTTAGCATGCAACTTGAAGAAATGATTTGTGCAACCAGAAGTTGACATTGTGCATAACCTGTTTTTTGCAGTAAAAATGAGTGTAGAAGGAGAAAATGGTGGAAGCAAAGGAGGGATAATTTCATTACCCATGTGCTTTTCGTAGAGAAGGCTTTTTGAGCAAGCTTGATGTGTTATGCGCGTTGACTTCACTTTTTTGTAATTGTTCGTTCTTGTTGTTTTTGTCTCATGTAGGGGAATGTACCGCAGTCTAATTAGTGAAATCAGAAATGGACTGCTGAGCGGGCCCTTCGCACCTCCGCCGACGAGGGTGATGAAGTTCAGGTAAGGATCTAGGATAACCTAAACAGTTGTTTCCGTACTTGAGGCATTGTACGGAATTTTTTTCAGTGTGAGTAACTAGGCTCTGAAATATGAGTTTTTGGTGTTTTGTCTATTTGTTTTTTTAAGCTCCTTCTTGTGATTTTATTTTGTGTCATGTATGTAGGCAGACGATGGTGATCAATATCGTCTTGTAAAGCGTCAAAGACGGATAGCGAAAGCCGTAGTGCCCGATGTAGGCGCTTCCTCATCTGCAGCAGCTGTTGAGGTATATCTAATTGACTATTTTTGTTGTAATCCTTTTGCAGTTGCACATTAATTTTTTAGTAGTTGGTTGCCCTTACTTTTGTTGTTGCACATGAAAATGATTGGGGTTGGCACACTTTTTTACCTTTGTTGGTCCATATAAAAATGATATGATAGTTGGTAGTATTTTTTATGGGAGTTTATTTTTTCCCTGGGTCATTCTCATGAAAATGATAGTAGTTGCATAATAAATTGGCTGTAGTTGCACATTAAATTGGTAGTAGTTGGCACCCCTTACATTTTTGTTGTTGCACATGAAATTGATTGTAGTCGGCACCCATACCTTTGTTGTTGCGCATGAACTTGATTTTAGTTGGCACCCATTACCTAGCCATTTTCAATCTGCTTGTAACTGTTAACATGTGCATCATATTAAAATATGCCTTATATCAAAGTTGAGCATTTCCCTGTGATCTACATGATGGTGTCATTTTCATCTATATTAGAATCCATCTGCCTGATGCAAATTGTGGTTCAAAAGTGCATCCCGATGTTAATTGCAGAAACTGTTAATTTTTCCCAACTTTTTCTTTTGATGATGGCCATGAATATATAGCTCATGTGGACATGATTCTTACATTTATTTTACACTTCATCGTGTGTACTTTCATGCCATGCCCATTGATGCCATGTTAAGTTTCTATAGCCATGAATTTGTGCCCATTGATGCCATGATTTTGTGCCAATGGAATAGAATGAACCTTGGCATGTCTACTACATGTACACAGCATTTTCTTGCATATTTAAATTTGTTTTACTTGTTGTTCTCTTACTGTTAAGAGAGCATGATGATGTTTCACAATGCATATCATTTTTTCTCAACGGAGTGAAGGTGGAGAGAAAGGAAATGAAGCAAATGAACCCCATCGACGTTCACAGGCTGGGAGGATAAGGGCCTCACCAGGGAGGTTTGTCAAGATGAATATGGATTTGGCACCCGTTCGAAGGACTTTCCTATACGAGAAGATGTTGGGGGGGCTTAGTGAACTTAGCTGACACGCTGCCTTCGGAGTTGACTAAGTTCCTGGTCCAGTCTTATGACCCAAACAACTCTGCTATGGTCTTTCCAGGAAGGGGCACGATCCTAGTTGACGCTGCCAATGTACACAGAAATTTCGGTTTACCAGACAGCGGGCCACGTCTAAAGTATACCGTTGAAAGTAACTTGGTGAGTAGATTTAATGAGATGTTCAACTACACTAGACCAACCAAACACCCCAGGGTCGCCTCCTTTTGGAAAACCATCAAAGCAATGAAGAGAGCAACTGATGACAAGTTCCTCACCGAGTGGCTTGCACTTGCTTTCAACACTTTCCTAGCTCCTACCACCAGTCTTTGTCTTAGCCCGCACAGCTATGGGGTTGTGCTGGAACCTGGACTACTGTCAAAGAGTAATGTTTGTTTGTTTGTTGCTAAACACATAAACGAAGCATTCGACAGCATGGGCGAGGAGAAACAAACAATCTGTTGTTGCATGTACCATTTAATGGTGAGTAAAGTAAAACTATAGTTTTTTCGGGTAGATGTAGGTTTTTTTTGCACTTGCTGCTTTTTGACCATGCATTTTTTCTCACATGTTCTTTTTTGTGTTGGTAATGGTGTGCGACACATGCTTTTCTCTAGTTTTGTACACAAAATTGATTTTTTAGTTGTATGTAGTTATATGGTAGTTGCACACATGCATATGATAGTTGCATACTTGCTGTGTTTATGTTGGGTTCAACGGTAAGGTGCGTCGACTGCAAATTAAAATTTTCCTACGCGCAGAACAACCAGGAACATGCTATGGGAATGAATCAGAGATCGTTACCACTGGACGCGCAGTGCCGTGCAGCGGAAGAAGAGTTGGGGCAGCGTGTCCGCGTGGTTCGTCTCCTTCTCGTACGATCTCCCTCGAACAGCCGGTCGTTGGATCCCACGTACAAGTTCACCGGAGCAGCGCAGGTGCACCGCCTTTAACGGTATCCGCGCATGCAGGAGGAACGTCGTGCGGCGGACTGCTAGGTCCGATCACACAACCGACGATGAGTGGAGGTGTCTATTCGGAACACATGCAAACCCTAGCGACAGCGCCGAAGCGATCAACCAATGAGTGTGCCGCACCTCCACTTTATATAGGCGTCCGTCGCGGGCTCAACACTTGAGCCTCGCACGGACCCTAAAGCCCAAAATCTGTTCGGCCGGGATCCGAGTCCGAATAGGATCACATCTGACTCGTGGAGTCTGATCCGGCCTCACAGGTTCCTTCCCTTAAGCGCGCGACCCCTTAGGTTCAAGTCGGCTTGGTCGCAGGTCGGATCACCTCCGACCTGCTCGACTGGTAGCGGCCTCTAGCAAGGCGTGCCGACCACCAAGCAGACAATGAAGCCGGTTGGCGAACCTGTACATCACACTTCCATTCCTTTTGCCACACGATATATGTTGTCGGGCTCAAGGCGAGTCTGTCATCCTTGTGCTAGCCCGACCTTTTATCGTTCCAGTGAAGCCGACCACAAACCGGATTATCTCATAATCCTTGTCGCATGGCCATGTTTATCCTGGTCGGATCACACGAGGGGCCCAGAGTATATCTGTCCTGATCGGAGGGGCAAATCCCATCTTGCTCGACCATGTCTCGTAGCATGGGTCTGGACAAGCCCGAAACCTACCTTTGTAACTACCCAATCACGGAGTAGCATTTGGTCGGCCCGAAGCAGGTCTATCACCATACCGAGTACATGTTCCAGCTCAGGTCTTAGGACATAGAACGTATGTTGTACTAGAGACTCACATATGACATATCGCTATGTCTCATAGTTGGGTCTGTCCGACTTGGACCTTATCTCAACTCGGATCCGACTATGTCGAATCCGACCAGATCCTTCCAAGTCCATATTATCCGGTTAGCATCCAATGCTCCATGGCTAGTGAGACCAAGCCATCGACCATGTCATATGCTAGTCTACTCGGCTGCGCGTCCACACAGCCCTTTCGACTATGGACCTTTTAGGACAGTCATCATACAATACATAGTCCCACAAACAAGTCACGTACTTGCTGATACACATCATTGATAATGTCCAAGGACTATCTTTATTCATAAACACATAGGAAATATCATCATACATGATTGCCTCTAGGGCATATCTCCAACAGTTTAGGTTGCCACAAGAACTCATTTGGAGTTTTTGCACATAGTTATATGGTAGCTGCATATAGTCACATGATAGTTGCACACTTCTGTCTGATTTAGTTGCGGCCAAATCAATTTTTTTCTTTGTGTTTTATGCTTGCTTTTGTTTCTACATCAGCTCAAAGAGCAATACAGAGGAGCGAACCGATCAACAATTTTTGGAGGACTATTGCAGGAGGAAGCATTCGTGGCTTCAAAGGTTTTGATCAGTTATAATCCACATGTGAGTTCATGTCCCTTTTTTGCAAAACAGTTTTTTTACTCCTGTATTTCTGAAGTCACACACACACATGTAATTTTTTTCGTAGCTTGGTTGCATCAATGAGTGTTTTTAGTTGCACCAAGTAGGGATTTCAGTTGCACCAGAGGCTGATTTTCAATTGCAAACTAACTTTTTTCTCTCTATTGATTCAATTTTCAACTTTTTTAAATTATTTACAGAAAAAGTTCAGTCTGGAAAGCATGCTCCATGATCTATGCAAAGGAGTAACGGAATAGCTTGGCACGTTCATTGAAGGTGCTGCCAAGTTTGATGAAGAAGAACTAGAGTTAAGTCCTCCCAAGAGGCCGCAAAGAATGGGTTACAGCTCGTGTAGCGGTCACCCTAAGCGTAAAGGTGCTGCCACTACTAGAAACAGAGAATTTGCCATCAGTTAGCTCTTTGCTGTCTGCTAGCGGATGACAAAGAAGGCCTTTGCCTTCTGCTTATAAAAAACGGACGACAAAGACATGGCTGACGACAAAGACACTATTTGCCATCAGCCAGTTCTTTCCCGTCTACTAGCAGACGGCAAAGAAATATTGTCGTCCGCTAGCTGACGACAAAGAGGTGGGGGTGGGGTCTAGTGGAGGGAGGCTTATTGCAATGGCCCACCCCGCCTCTTTGCCGTCTGCTAGTGGATGGCAAAGTACGGCAAAGAGGATGCTACCTAACGGCCCTAACGGCCCACCCCCTCCTCTCTCTCTCTCTCTCTCTATCTATCTATCTATCTATCTATCTCTTTCTCTCTCTCCCTCTTTCTCTCCCAGACCGCACCCCGCCGCCGCCCCAAACCGCACCCCGCCCCCGATCACACGCCGCCCGGCCTGTCAGCCACCCCGCCGTTCCTTCCCCACCCCCAACCACACGCCGCCCGGTCCGCCTCCCTCCCCACGCCTCCTGCCTACTACGGCCCGCCACTCCACCCCACGCCCCCCGCTCAGGCCGCCCCCCTGCCCCCAAGGCCCGGCCTCCCGATGCCCCACCCGCCTCGTCGGCCTTCTCCACCTCCCCACTCCGTGAGCCCCTCCCCTCTTTTTGTTTTCAATTTTTCTCTGTTAATTAGTATAGTTTAGTTAGTGTAGTTAGTGTAGTTTAAGTTTAGTTTAGGTTTTTTCCTATTTTTTAGGTTTAGATTTAGATTTAGTTTAGGTTTTTCTGTTTTTTAGGTTTAGGTTTATATTTAGTTTAGTTTAGGTATAGTTAAGAATAAAGATGAAAGATGAAAAAATAAAATAAGAAGAAGAAGAAGAAGAAGAAGAAGAAGAAGAAGAAGAAGAAGAAGAAGAAGAAGAAGAGGAGGAGGAGGAGGAGGAGGAATAAGAAGAAAAGGAGGAGGAGGAGGAGGAGGAGGAAGAAGAAGAAGAAGAAGAAGAAGAAGAAGAAGAAGAAGAAGAGGAGGAGGAGGAGGAGGAGGAGGAAAAAGAAGAAGAGGAGGAGGTTAGGGGTGCGTCGGCACCGACAGAACCAGGTCGAGGTTAGGGGTGTGTCGGCACCGACGGAACCGGGTAGAGGTTAGGGTTGTGTCGGCACCGACGGAACCGGGTCGAGGATCGTCGGTCGCCAAGGGGTCGAGGGTTGGGGTAGAGGGTCGAGGATCGCCGATCACCGGTAGCCGAGGGGTCGAGGTCTAGGGGTCGATGGTCGAGGATCTTCCGGTCTGAGTGCTGACCGACTGGTGTTGTAGCTTAAGATAAGGACGTCCCCTAGCTGAAGGTCATGAGCATGGGTGAACTGCTTCCATCCGTGCGCGAAGAATGGATGGAAGCAGTTCGCCCGCGCTGATGACCTTCAGCTCGGGCACCTCCACATCTTAAGCTACGACAACAACCGCACCATGCTCACAGTGAAGGTGTTCGACAAGACCACCGAGGGGTCGAGGATTGCCGAGGAGTCAAGGGTCGCCAAGAGGTCGAGGGTCGCCGAGGGGTCGAGGGTCGCGGGGTCAATGGTCGAGGATCTTCCGGTCCGAGTGCTGACCGAATGGTGTCATAGCTTAAGATGAGGACGTCCCCGAGCTGAAGGTCATGAGCGTGGGTGAATTGCTTCCATCCGTGCACGAAGAACAGATGGAAGGAGTTCGCACGCACTGATGACCTTCAGCTCGGGCACGGTCGCATCTTAAGCTACGACAACAGCCGCACCATGCTCACAGTGAAGATGTTCGACAGGACCGCCGAGGGGTCAGGGTCGAGGGGTCGACGGTCTCCGAGGGGTCGAGGGTCGAGGATTGCCGAGGGGTCAGGGGTCGAGGGGTCAACGGTTGCCGAGGGGTCGATGGTCGAGGGGTGAGGGGTCGAGGGTCGAGGGGTCGATGATCGCCGAGGATTAAAAGCCAAGTGTTGAAACTTGAAACACCCAAACTAACTCATGACAAAAAATCAAAGCGTAGAAAGATAAACCAAAGACGAAACAATACGTAGTGAGAGGTTGTGCAACTAGGATGATATTCTGTAACAACTTTTTTAACGAATTTGAGTGGATGATGGTGAAGAACTCAAAAGCCATTGGTGTCTTTCGACTTCTTCGCCATCATCCTCTCCAATTCATTAAAGAAACTGGTACAGAAAATCATCCTAGCTGCACAACCTCTCACTATGTACTATTTCGTCTTTTATTTCTCTTTCTACGCCCTGATTTTTTTTGTCAGTTTGGTTGTTTGAAGTTTCAAAACTTGGTTTTTAATCCTCATCGCCGAGGGGTCGAGGGGCGCCGAGGGGACAAGGGGTTGAGGGGTGAGGGGTCGACGATCGCCGAGGGGTTCCTAAGTTTTGTTGTACTTGATGATGATACACTAGCACTAGTTAATTATATGCATATTATCGATATTAATTTTTTTATGTTGTACTAATTTCGTTTACTCTATGTCATGGCAGGTGTTGAAAGATGGTGGGTGTGGGTAGGGAGCGCTCCGAGGCTCCTTCTTCATTGGTGCGTGGTGGGAGGGTTACTTCCATTCCACCCCAGACTCCCCGGAGAGCGTTGGTCGATAGTATGAAGACACCGGTGGGCGCTTCTTCGTCGGCGTCGTTGCCCACCGGGGGATGAGTGATACCTCTTGAGCATGTGTTAGTTTTCCCTTGAAGAGGAAAGGGTGATGCAGCAAAGTAGCGTAAGTATTTTCCTCAGTTTTTGAGAACCAAGGTATCAATCCAGTAGGAGACTACACATAAATCGCCTAGTACCTGCACAAACAATCAAGAACCTTGCAACCAACGCGATAAAGGGGTTGTCAATCCCTTCACGGCCACTTGCAAAAGTGAGATCTGATAAAGATAATAAGATAAATATTTTTGGTATTTTTGTTGTATAGATTGGAAAGTAAAGATTGCAAAATAAACAGCGACAGAAATTGGCAAGTTGACGGGAAACTACTATGATGTAAAATAGACCCGTCGGCCATAGGTTTCACTAGCGGCTTCTCTCAAGATAGCATATATTATGGTGGGTGAACAGATTACTGCCGAGCAATTGATAGAAAAGCGCATAGTTATGAGAATATCTAGGCATGATCATGAACATAGGCATCACGTCCGTGTCAAGTAGACCAAAACGATTCCGCGTCTACTACTATTACTCCACACATCAACCACTATCCAGCATGCATCTAGAGTATTAAGTTCATAAGAACAGAGTAACACATTAGGCAAGATGACATGATGTAGAGGGATAAACTCAAGCAATATGATATAAACCCCATCTTTTTATCCTCGATGGCAACAATACAATACGTGTCGGTTCCTTTACATCACTTCGGGATCAAGCACATAAGATTGAACCCAAAGCTAAGCACTTCTCCCATTGCAAGAAAGATCAATCTAGTAGGCCAAACTAAATCGATAATTCGAAGAGACTTGCAAAGATATCAAATCATGCATATAAGAATTCAGAGAAGAATCAAATATTGTTCACAGATAATCTTGATCATAAACCCACAATTCATCGAATCTCGGCAAACACACCGCAAAAAGTATTACATCAAATAGATCTCCAAGAACATCGAGGAGAACTTTGTATTGAGAACCAAAGAGAGAGAAGAAGCCATCTAGCTAATAACTATGGACCCGAAGGTCTGTGGTAAACTACTCACACATCATCGGAGAGGCTATGGTGTTGATGTAGAAGCCCTCCATGATCGAATCCCCCTCCAGCAGATCGCCGGAAAAGGCCCCAAGACGGGATCTCACGGGTACAGAAGGTTGCGGCAGTGGAAAGGTGGTTTCATGGCTCCCCTGGATGTTTTCGAGGTATAAGAGTATATATATGCGAAAGAAGTAGGTCCGTGGAGCTACGAGGGGCCCACGAGGGTGGGGGCGCGCCTACCCCCTGGGCACGCCCTCCTGTCACGTGGCCGCCTCGTTTCATCTCTGACTTCCACTCCAAGTCTCCTGGATTGCGTTTGTTCCAAGAATGATCCTCGCGAAGGTTTCGTTCCGTTTGGATTCCGTTTGATATTTATTTTCTGCAAAACACTGAAATAGGCAAAAAAAACAGCAATTTGCACTGGGCCTTCGGTTAATAGGTTAGTCCCAAAAATAATATAAAAGAGTATATTAAAGCCCATTAAACATCCAAAACAGATAATATAATAGCATGGAACAATAAAAAATTATAGATACGTTGGAGACGTATGAAGCATCCCCAAGCTTAATTCCTACTCGTCCTCGAGTAGGTAAATGATAAAAAACAAATTTTTTGATGTGGAATGCTACCTAACATAATTTTCAATGTAATCTCTTTATTGTGGCATGAACGTTCAGATCCAAAAGATTCTAGATAAAAGTTTAATATTGACATAAAAATAATAATACTTCAAGCATGTAATCAAGCAATTATGTCTTATCAAAATAACATAGCCAAAGAAAGCTTATCCCTACAAAATCATATAGTTTGGCCATGCTTCATTTTCGTCACACAAAATGCTCCCATCAAGCACAACCGCGATGACAAGGCAAGCAATTGTTTCATACTTAGCCTTTTCAAACTCTTTCAACTTTCACGCAATATATGAGCGCGAGCAATGGACATAGAACTATGGGTGGAATAGAATATGATGATGAAGATTGTGTCAGAAGACAAAAAAGGAGAAAGTCTCACATTGACGCAGCTAATCAACGGGCTATGGAGATGCCCATCAATTGATGTCAATGCAAGGAGTAGGGATTGCCAGACAACGGATGCACTAGAGCTATAAATATATGAAAGCTCAACAAAAGAAACTAAGTTGGTGTGCATCCAACTTGCTTGCTCACGAAGACCTAGGGCATTTTGAGGAAGTCCATCATTGGAATATACAAGCCAAGTTCTATAATGAAAAATTTCCACTAGTATATGAAAGTGACAAAAATAAGAGACTCTCTATCATGAAGATCATGGTGCTACTTTGAAGCAGAAGTGTGGAAAAAGGATAGTAACATTGCCCCTTCTCTCTTTTTCTCTCATTTTTTTATTTGGGCCTCCTCCTTTTTTATGGCCTCTTTTTTTTTGGGCTTCTTTGGCCTCTCTTTTTTCGTCCGGAGTCCCATCCCGACTTGTGGGAGAATCATAGTCTCCATCACCCTTTCCTCACATGGGAAATGCTCCAATAATGAAAATCATCAAACTTTTATTTACTTACAACTCAAGAATTACAACTCGATACTTAGAACAAAATATGACTCTATGTGAATGCCTTCGATGGTGTACCGGGATGTGCAATGAATCAAGAGTGACATGTATGAAAGAATTATGAAGGTGGCTTTGCCACAAATACGATGTAAACTAGATGATCATGCAAAGCAATATGACAATGATGGAGCGTGTCATAATAAACGGAACGGTGGAAAGTTGCATGGCAATATATCTCAGAATGGCTATGGAAATGCCATAATAGGTAGATATGGTGGCTGTTTTGAGGAATATATAAGGAGGCTTATGTGTGATAGAGCGTATCATATCACGGGGTTTGGATGCACCAGAGAAGTTTGCACCAACTCTCAAGGTGAGAAAGGGCAATGCCCGACACCGTAGAGGCTAGCAAATTGCGGAAAGGTAAGAGTGTGTATAATCCATGGACTCACATTAGTCATAAAGAACTCATATACTTATTGCAAAAATCTACAAGTCATCAAAACCAAGCACTATGCGCATGCTCCTAGGGGGATAGATTGGTAGGAAAATACCATCGCTCGTCCCCGACCGCCACTCCTAAGAAAAGCAATCAAAGAACACCTCATGCTTCAAATTTGTCACACAATGTTTACCATACGTGCATGCTACGGGACTTGCAAACTTCAAAACAAGTATTTCTCAATTCCACAATTACTCAACTAGCATGACTCTAATATTACCATCTTTATATCTCAAAACAACTATCAAGTATCAAACTTCTCATAGTATTTAATGCACTCTATATGAAAGTTTTTATTATACCCGTCCTGGTTGCCTATCATATTAGGACTAATTTTATAGCCAAAGCAAATTACCATGCTGTTCTAAGAGACTCTCAAAATAATATAAGTGAAGCATGAGAGATAAATAATTTCTATAAAATAATATCACCACCGTGCTCTAAAAAGGTATAAGTAAAGCACTAGAGCAAAATTATCTAGCTCAAAAGATATAAGTGAAGCACCTAGAGTATTCTAATAAATTCTGATTCATGTGTGTCTATCCAAAAGGTGTGTACGGAAAGGATGATTGTGTTAAACTAAAAAGCAAAGACTCAAATCATACAAGATGCTCCAAGCAAAACACATATCATGTGGTGAATAAAAATATAGCCTCAAGTAAAGTTACCGATAGACGAAGACGAAAGAGGGGATGCCTTCCGGGGCATACCCAAGCTTAGGCTTTTGGTTGTCCTTGAATTTTACCTTGGGGTGCCTTGGGCATCCCGAAGCTTAGGCTCTTGCCACTCCTTATTCTAAAATCCATCAAATCTTTACCCAAAAACTTGAAAACTTCATAACACAAAACTTAAACAGAAAATCTCATGAGCTCCGTTAGTGTAAGAAAATAAACCAACACTTTAAGTTACTATAATGAACTCATTCTTTATTTATATTGGTGTTAAACCTACTGTATTCCAACTTATCTATGGTTCATACCCCCGATACTAGCCATAGATTCATCAAAATAAGCAAACAACACACGAAAAACATAATCTGTCAAAAACAGAACAGTCTGTAGTAATCTGTATCAAACGTATACTTCTGGAACTCCAAAAATTATGAAACAAATTGTTGGACGTGAGGAATTTATCTATTTCACCCCCACCACGGTGCTCCCACCTTCTCCGGCGATCTCCCTCCTTCTCCACTAATCTGTGGATCCTCTTCGATCATCAACTCAGGCGTCCTATCTGGATCAAGGAAATACCCATCTCCAATGGGTTCTTCTGGGGGATCTACCCTTGGCTTGGATTTCTCCAAGGGTAGGGTTTTTGCAGATGAGGTTTTCAGATCTACTGGGCATTCGGTTCATCCTTTGGGGCACAGGAGGTCGTTCATCTTAGTTGTCTCATTTAGCCGCCATGCTTTTCGTCTCTTGGAGGATTCTGTGGTAGCGGCTTTGGAAGCAGCAATTGGAGGTTCGGCTATTGATCTTCATGTTGAACACATCAAGGACAAGGTTTATTCTTTCCATGTCTCTTGGAAGCAAGTTGGTTTTATCATTATGGATCTCCGTTCCTTTGCCTGTGATATGTTCAAGTGTTATTTTCATTTGTGGGGTAATGGGGGACCTAATTGGATTAGAGAACTCCGGATCTGGAGGAAGGAATGTGATGCTGACTGGATTTTAGTTAGTCTACAAAGCGTCGATCATCTTTAGGTCTTTTGGCCATGCATAAGCCTCCGGCTAGATCGGCTATCAAGTCTGATGCTTCTGACCAGAAAAAGCTTTCTTTTGCCACGTTTGAGCGATACTCTGCTTGCAAAGGATATATATATCCAGCGACGCAAAATTGCATTGACACCATGAGGGATGCTGGGTATGATCTTCCTGCTCATGAGCGTGTAGTCATTCATCAATCGCCACCCGCGGACTTGCTTTGGACTGTGGCTCATCCACCCATTGTTTTTGCTCTCATTACTCCTTTGCGGCGTTGAGCTGCGGAATCATCTGTCTTGGTGATGATCCGGTTTACGAGAACTTTCCCACGTGCATGCTGGGATTTCGTCTGCACATTTCATGGAGGCGGGATTTCCACCCATTCAAACCAATTGTCAGGTTTCTGACCCAGTGGTCTTGGAGGCCCACCATGCCTCTACCCCATCTTTGCTGCTTAGCCCAACTGCTACTGGGCCTTCCACGTCTCCGGGTCCAACTTCTCTGGGCCACGGTTCAGATATCCCCTCCTCTCAAGAGGCTGCAAGGCAGTTTGAAGCTATGGTCGATGACATGGTGGACCGTGTGGTTACCTGCACTATTTGCTCGCAGAGGGGCCACATCAGTGACATGTGGAATGCGAGCGGTCTGTTCGGCTTGCTCTCGCCCCGGTCACTCTTCCCGCGACTGTAATGATTTCGCGCGCTCCAATGGATTGGTTTGGAGGCCAATTTCGGTGCAACAAAAAACGAGTGTATCGGAATCTGTTGCTTCTCATGGGAACAGAGCCGGAGTTATTGGGATAGACTGTCCAGTCCCATCGCCGCCGCCTCCATTGCATCTTCCCTCTCCCCAAGCCAAAGAAAACCCCCCGACAAGTGTCTGGTTCTTCCATCGCGAACTACGAGTTCGATCCTCAGTGCTTTGTGCCTCCTGGCCATCACATCATCGATGGTGGCGATCGTCGACTTCCACACACCTTCTTCACGCCTGCTGCTCGCCCGCCCCGGCGTCATGAGGACTTCATGGTTGCCGAGGTGATGCCGGCGCCTGAGGGGCCGCTCGGCCCGGTGCGGGAGGAGGTTGTCCAATTTCTGCAAAATAGAGGTATTCTGGTCCGATCTACTCAGCCGTGGTTTCATGGGGTGGGTCTGTTTCAAGTTAGGGATCCGTCAGTTCGACACACATTGATTCAGCATGCACCTTTTCCTTTGGGCAACGATCGTTTTGTTAGATTTATGAAGCATGATGAGGGAGATAATTTCAAGGGAACACATGGTTTTCGCAAGGGCTGGTTAATGTTCATTGGGATTCCCCTAGACTACCGCACTACTGAATACATCTCGCAGGAAGTAGGCACTTTTGGAAAGTTTATTTCCTGGGATAGTGAAGATCCTTATCTTGTCCAAACTTTGGTCGAAGCCAGCTTTCCAGATATGTCGTTGGTTCCAAGAGATGTTGTGTTTGGTGATTATGCGGAATATGGAGGTGCTCAAGTGTCTTGGACTGCAGCTTGTTATGTTCTCGGTGCTGACTTTGCAGATCAGATGCCGAATGACGAAGACCCCATGCCTCTTGATGGAAACCCCATCCTTTGCACAGTAATCTGGTTCCAAATAATTTGATGTTTGCCTTACCACCATACCCAATGTTAGGATGGAATGATGCACTGTCGTTCCTCCTCCTCACTTTGTGAATGATGAAGCTCTGGTTGGGGTAATGCAATGTGGGAGATGAAGGCGTGAGCGAGCAGGCCCCTAGCCGGCTGCTCTGAACAGGATCAAGTGTCAATAGTGATTGATCAACTTTGAGGATCTGCTCACGTGGAGCAACAGGAGCGGGCGTTGAGATTCAACAACAAAGATGATTTGCCACTCCCGGATCCTCGGCATGTCTTTGAGGAAAATCAGCTTGCAATTGTACCTTACCACCACTTGTGATTCAAAGACATGAAATCTTTATTGGCATGGCACGAATTGTGGCTGGACCTCCTCTCCCTCCGGAGATTATTTGGAAGAGAACTTTCCAGAACCTTATGTTTGATTTCACAGTAAAGGAAGTGCCAAGGTCTATCTTCTTCAAACCGGTGGGCACAATCATTTATTACAAGAGGTCTGGTCCATTGCTTTTGATGAATCTAGAATGAAGCCTTGTTTGTGCCTTCTCGCCCATTGTTCGTGCTATCGTAAAACCTGTCATGGCGAAGCGTCCGGTGGCGAACTTTATTTGTGGAGCTGCCATTGTTTGATTCCTATTTACGAAGAGGTTGCTACGCTAGTTCTATTGTTTCTGCTTTGATTCACCATCCCTTTGGTTTTTTCTCAGGAACAATCTTCCGAGAGAAAGCGAAGAGGAAGAAGAAGGCTCTGTTGTTGATACGTCATCGAGACGTTGCACTCGGGCGCGGCAAAGTTGGATGGTTTAAAAACGTGGTTTTGAGCAGCTCCCTTATAGCCATCTAAGAAGCGCCCCGTGCAAGCCCATGGAAGACAAGGACAAGGCCCAGCCCATCGCTGCTGCGATTGACTCGATGATGCTCACCTCTTGCACCACCACACACCCGATCCATATTCTTGGTGTGGGCGCGGGCTGGAGATTGATCCTCTCTTCTATCGGTGGACAAGCTTATGGCTAATCCACAGAGGACTCTTCGCATCTTGACAATGTTTATGTCACCTTTTATGTTGAGGCCGAGTGTACTGTTATGCTTGTTTTCTTTTGGTTGAACTGTGTCCGGTGCAGGATGTGGCACTTTGTGGTTCTGAACTTTGTTATCTTTTGGGTGGTATGGCACTGCGTGTCATGCTCCTTTTGTTCCTCTACGCAATGGTTATTCATGAATCGTGTGACAACGCGTAGTTGGAAAGTTTTATGTTGGAATGTTCGTGGTCTGAATTCTGAGGCTAGGCAGCGTTCTGTCAGGGAGAAAGTAATGGAGAGTCAGTGTTTAGTGATTTGTCTGCAAGAAACTAAGCTAACTTCATGCTCGCGTTCAACCATGAAAAGCATTTGTCCCTATGGTTTTGATCAATTCGTTGAGTCTCCCTCTAGAGGAGCCTCTGGGGGACTTTTAACAGTGTGGCGATCGATGTGTTCCATGGCACTCGCTTGAAGTTAAACCCTATGCTATCGTTATGCAATTTACCTCGGTTCATAATAATGAGCGGTGGTTTACGGTTAATGTATGGCCCTTGTCGGGGTGAGTTGCGTGATGAGTTTGTTTCGTGGATTTACAACTTAGACATCGACCTGGATATGAAGTGGATGCTCATGGGGGATTTCAACTTTATTCATTCCACTGAAAATAGGAATCTCCCCGGTGGTGATATAAATGATATGTTTATTTTCAATGAAATAATTGGCCATTTGGGACTGCTGGAGCTTCCTTTAAAGGCAGGAATTTTACTTGGTCTAATATGCGGGATGGCCTCTTACGGAAGCGATTAGACTGGTGTTTACTTCTGCTAGTTGGATTAACACTTATCCCATGACTCAAGTGACCCCTTTGGCCAAGACTGCGTCTGATCATGTGCCTTGTCTGGTGACCATTACTACTGCAATTCCAAAAGCACATATCTTCAGGTTTGAATTTTTTTGGATCCATCAGGTTGGTTTTATGGATTGTGTGTAGGAGGTTTGGAATCGTCCCTCTCGTAAGGCCCATATTTCAGCAATTATTGTTGACAAATTAAAGGCTTTGCGGTTTGCTTTGAAGAAATGGCAGAAAGGTTTATCACATATTAAGAGGTTAATTGAGAAGTGTAACTGGGTTATTCTATGGTTGGACAATCTTGAGGACATGAGGTCTCTTTCCAGACCAGAGTTAAATTTCAGGAAACTCACAAAATTGCACCATGAACATCTGCTGCACATGCAATATCTGTACCGGAGGAAAAGATGTACAATCAAGTATATTAAAGTGGGAGAGGAAAACTCTAAGTTCTTTCAGGCCATGGCAATGGAGAGGTATCGAAAGAACTCTATTGCTAGACTGTTATTGTGTGATGGTTCAGTAACATCAAACCATGAGGAAATAGCCAAAGAGTTCTTGTTATCCTTCAAAAGCAGAATGGGGACGGTTCGGTCAATTTCTTTGGAGGAAAATATATTATCTCTAATACATAGGGTTCAGGGCTTGGAGGTGCTCACAAAACCTTTTGATCTAAAAGAAATTGAACAGGTTATTAAAGATCTGCCTATTGATAAGGCTCCGGGGCCCGATGGCTTCAATGGACTTTTTTTAAAAAAGTGTTGGCACATAATTTCTGCCGAGTTTTATTTAGCTGGTGAATGAGTTTCATGCTGGAACAGTGCAGCTAGAAAACCTGAATGATTCATTCATTACTCTGATCCCAAAGAAGTAGTCTCCTCGAGAGTGTGGGTGACTTTAGGCCTATTTCATTAACTCAGTATTGGCACGAAATTCCTTACAAAGCTTGCTGCAAATAGATTTCAACAGAGATCACCGGATGTGTGCATAAAAATCAATATGGTTTCATAAAATCGCGAACAATCCAGGATTGTCTTGCTTGGACCTTTGAGTATATCCATCGGTGCAATCAGTCTAAGCGGCCCATCCTTTTGCTTAAGTTAGACTTTGAGAAGGCTTTTGATTCTACCCAAAGATGAAGCTATCATAAAATTCGATTGCAAAGGGTTTTGATGAGCGATGGATTATCTGGATTAGCGATTCTTGTCATCCGCACTTCTTCCATCTTCCGAATGGAGTTCCAGGAAATCACTTTAAATGCAAATGTGGAGTTAAGCAAGGGGACCCAATCTCTCCCTTTCTCTTTGTTATTGCGGCTGGTCTCTTACAGACATTGATCAATGATCTTCTTCGGCAAGGTTTACTATGCAGGCCTCTGCCTAATCATGACCCTGATTTCCCTGTTGTCCAATATGCTAATGACACACTGCTTTTCTTAAATGCTGACAAAGATCAATTGGGGGCACTGAAATCAGTATTACATTCATTCTCAAAGGCAACTGGTCTTCAGATTAATTTCCATAAATCCTCCATGTACCCCATTAATGTGATTGACCAGGATGCTTCTGATCTTGCTGCCCTTTTTGGATGCAATTTAGGCAAAATGCCTTTCACTTATTTGGGACTGCTAGTGGGGACTACCAGGCCCAAAATAGTGGATCTTCTTCCCCTTGTGGATTGTATGGAGAGAAGATTGACAACAAGTTCTTGGTTCTTGCCTCAAGGGAGCAGATTGCAATTAGTTAACTCTGTCATTTCTTCTTTGCCTATCTTCTTTCTTTGCAGCTTGTCAATTCCTCAGGGCATTACGAAACAATTGGAAAGAATTGAGGCGGTGTTTATGGAGGAAATATGGTCGGAAAGGGACATTCATTGGCTGCTTGGCCACTTGTTTGCGAGCCTAAGTTGAAGGGGGCTTGGAATCTTAAACCTTGGGTTGCAAAATGATGCTCTCCTTCTGAAACAACTAAATAAATTTTATAATAAGATGGATGTGCCTTGGGTTCGATTAGTGCAGGATTCTTACTATTTTGAAAGGATTCCACATGATACTACTCTTTGTGGCTCTTTTGGTGGAGAGATATCTGCAAGTTGATGGATAATTTCAGATCGTTACTTGGTTGATGTTCATAGTGGAGATCTTGTGTTGTTCCTGGTCGACTATTGGCATTTTGGAAACAGTTCTGTCCCTCTGCAGGATCGATTTCCTAGGCTCTATTCTTTTTGTCTCCACAAAAATCTCTCAGTCAAGGAAGTCTTTGAGGCTACTAGTTTCCAGGAACTTTTTTACTTGCCTCTTTCTGAACAAGCTTTTCGGGATCTACAACAGCTTTCCTCCTTAATGGGGTCTTTCAGTACCTCTCATGACCACTGGAGATGGAGGCATGGTAAAAAGTCTGAATATACTGCAAAAAAGTTTTATGATTTTGTCTATCAGGCAATGGTATCCAACCCCGTTCTGGGGTGGATATGGAAAACTTGATGTACTATGTCGATCAAGATGTTTGCTTGGCTTGTTATAATGGACAGAGTTAACACTAAAGACATGATTCAGAGGAGGCATTGGAAGATTAATGATGGACCAGAATGTGTTCTTTGTCCTACTGGAATACTAGAGGACAGAAATCACCTCTTTTTCCAGTGCAATTTCAGTGTTCGCGTGTGGAATTATCTGCAAATTGTATGGAAGGATTGTGATGATATGGTGGAAATTGCTTGCCATGCTAGGAAGGATTTCAACAAGCCTTTCTTTGGGGAGGTGGTTTTCACGGCCTGGTGGAATATTTGGAAGATCAGGAATGACAGAGCTTTCAGGAACATCCAGCCATCTTTCAGGGCATGGAGAGGTGGCTTCATTCATGATCTTACTCTGCTCTCTCACAGAATTAAACGAAAATATAGAGAGGCCCTTCTTAAGTGGATTGATTTTCTACCTCCTTGAGGAGAGATGCTCCTCTTTAACATTGTACATATTAGGTATAGTACACCCCTTATTTGTATAGCTTTCTTTAGAGTCTTCTTTCTTTTTCCTTTCCTCAACTTGAGGAAATCTTGTATGGTTTTTGTCTATTATTAATAAAATGCTATGGGGCTTAAGCCCTGCAGTCTTCATGGTCAATTTTTTTATCTATTTATCATCTGCAAAAATAATCAACCTAAAAGCATTCTCCAGTAAAAAATGGAAGCTAATCTCGTGAGCGCTCAAGTTTCTGTTTTTTACAGCAAGATCACAACGACTTCACCAAGTCTTCCCAAAGGTTCTACTTGGCACAAACACTAACTAAAACATAAAACCACATATAAACAGAGGCTATACGAATTATTTATTATTAATCAGGAAAAAAATCAAGGAACAAAAATAAAATTGGGTTGCCTCCCAACAAGCGCTATCGTTTAACGCCCCTAGCTAGGCATCGATATTTCGATGATGCTCACATAAAAGACAAGAATTGAAGCGCAAAGAGAGCATCATCAAACACGTAACAAACACATCTAAGTGTAACATACTTCCTGTGCATAGGCATCTTATAGGCAAACAAATTATCATAGCAAGCAAAAACTAGCATACGGAAGGAAGTGGAAAGAAACAATAGCAATCTCAACATAACGGGAGGTAGTTTAGTAACATGAAAATTTTCTACGACCATATTTTTCTCTCTCATAATAATTACATGTAGGATCATAAGAAAATTCAACAATATAGCTATCACAAAACATATTCTTAACACGATCCACATTTATGCAAAGTTGACACTCTTCCAAAATAGTGGGATTAACATTAACTAAAGTCATGACCTCTCCAAACCCACTTTTATCAAAAATTTCATAAGATCGATCATACTCCAAAGTAGTGGGATCTTAAGTTGACACTCTTACAAACCCACTTTCAATATTATTGCAAACATTATTATTAATCTCATATTCATCATGAGGCTTAAATAAATTTTCAAGATTGTAAGAAGAATCACCCCAATCATGATCATTGCAACAAGTAGAGGACAAAGCAAAACTAGCATCCCCAAGCTTGGGGTTTTGCATATCCTTAGCACAATTGACATTAATATAATTTATAATAACATCATTGCAATCATGCTTTTCATTCAAAGATTTACCATGAATCACTTCATAAGGTACTTCATCACAATTTTCAGATTCACGGATTTCAAGCAAAGCCTCATAAAGATAATCTAGTGCACATAACTCACTAGCAATTGGTTCATCATAATTGGATCTCTTAAAAATATTAGCAAGGGAATGAGGATTCATATCAATAGATTTTTAGCAAGCGAAGATGCAAGCACATAGAAGGCACATGGTAACACAAGATCAAATGGAAGAAGGGCGAAAGAAAAGGGCAAATTTTGTGAAGTGGGGGAGAGGAAAACAAGAGGCGAATGGCAAATAATGTAATGCGAGGGATAAGAGTTTGTGATGGGTACTTGGTATGTCTTGACTTGAGCGTAGATCTCCCCGGCAATGGCGCCAGAAATCCTTCTTGCTACCTCTTGAGCATGCGTTGGTTTTCCCTTGAAGAGGAAAGGGTGATGCAGCAAAGTAGTGTAAGTATTTCCCTCAGTTTTGAGAACCAAGGTATCAATCCGATTAGGAGACTACACGCAAAATCGCCTAGTACCTGCACAAACAATCAAGAACCTTGCAACCAAAGGCGATAAAGGGTTGTCAATCCTTCACGGCCACTTGCAAAAGTGAGATCTGATAAAGATAATAAGATAAATATTTTTGGTATTTTTGTTGTATAGATTGGAAAGTAAAGATTGCAAAATAAACGGCGGCAGAAATTGGCAAGTTGACGGGAAACTAATATGATGTAAAATAGACCCGCGGGCCATAGGTTTCACTAGTGGCTTCTCTCAAGATAGCATATATTACGGTGGGTGAACAAATTACAGCCGAGCAATTGATAGAAAAGCGCATAGTTATGAGAATATCTAGGCATGATCATGAACATAGGCATCACGTCTGTGTCAAGTAGACCAAAATGATTCTGCATCTACTACTATTACTCCACACAGCGACCGCTATCCAACATGCATCTAGAGTATTAAGTGAAGGAAATATGCCCTAGAGGCAATAATAATGTTATTATTTATTTCCTTATATCATGATAAATGTTTATTATTCATGCTAGAATTGTATTAACCGGAAACATAATACATGTGTGAATACATAAACCTACAGAGTGTCACTAGTATGCCTCTACTTGACTAGCTCGTTAATCAAAGATGGTTATGTTTCCTAACCATGAACAAGGAGTTGTTATTTGATTAACGGGATCACATCATTGGTTGAATGATCTGATTGACATGACCCATTCCATTAGCATAGCACCTGATCGTATAGTTTGTTGCTAGTGCTTTTCTTCATGACTTATACATGTTCCTATGACTATGAGATTATGCAACTCCCGTTTGCCGAGGAACACTTTGGGTGTTACCAAACGCGTCTGGCAATCGGGTGATTATAAAGGTACATTACAGGTGTCTCCAAGAAGGTACATGTTGGGTTGGCATATTTCGAGATTAGGATTTGTCACTCCGATTGTCGGAGAGGTATCTCTGGGCCCTCTCGGTAATGCTCATCACCTAAGCCTTGCAAGCATTGTAACTAATGAGTTAGTTATGAGATGATGTATTACGGAACGAGAAAAGAGACTTGCCGATGCGAGATTGAACTAGGTATTGGATACCGACGATCGAATCTCGGGCAAGTAACGTACCGATGACAAAGGGAACAACGTATGTTGTTATGCGGTCTGACCGATAAAGATCTTCGTAGAATATGTAGGAACCAATATGGGCATCCAGGTCCCGCTATTGGTTATTGACCAGAGAGGTGTCTCGGTCATGTCTACATAGTTCTCGAACCCGTAGGGTCCGCACGCAAGGTTTCGATGGCGGTTATATTATGAGTTTATGAGTTTTGATGTACGAAGGAGTTCGAGTCCGGATGAGATCGGGGACATGACGAGGAGTCTCGAAATGGTCGAGACGTAAAGATCGATATATTGGACGACTATATTCGAGTTCGAAAGGTTCGAATGATTCGGTATTTTTCGGAGTGGGGAGTTACGGGATTACAGGAGAAGTAATGGGCCTTGATGGGCTTTAGTGGGAAAGAGAAAAGGGGCCCTATAGCTGGCGCAGCCTTCCCCTTCCTAGTCCTATTAGGATTAGGAGAAGGGTGGCGCCTCTCTCCCTCTCCCTTGGTCAAACCCTAGTTGGACTAGGATTTGGGGGAATCCTACTCCTAGTAGGAGTAGGACACCTGATGCGCCTCCCTCCTGGCCGGCCAGCCCTCCCTTCCTCCTTTATATACAGGGGCAGGGGCACCCCATGACACACAAGTTGATCATTGAGATCGATTCCTTAGCCGTGTCGGTGCCCCTTCCACCAAACTACACCTCGAATATACCGTTGCGGAGCTTAGGCGAAACCCTGCGCGGTGGAACATCATCATCGTCACCACGCCGTCGTCTTGACGGAACTCATCCCGACACTTTGCTGGATCGGTCCGGGATCGTCATCGAGCTGAGCGTGTGCAGAACTCGGAGGTGCCGTCGTTCGGTGCTTGGATCGGTCGGATCGTGGAGACGTCGACTACATCAACAGCGTTGTTATAACGCTTCGCTTTCGGTCTCACGAGGCGTGGGCGGACGACTCTCCCTCTCGTTGCTATGCCATCACCATGGTCTTGCGTGATCGTAGGAAAATTTTTGAAATTACTCGTTCCCCAACAAAGGCATCCGAGCCTGGTTTTATGCGTTGATGTCATGTGCACGAGTAGAACACAAGTGAGTTGTGGGCGATACAAGTCATACGCCTACCAGCATGTCATACTTTGGTTCAGCGGTATTGTGAGATGAAGCGGCCGGACCGACATTACGCGTCGCTTACGCGAGACTGGTTTCACCGCTGTGAGCACTCGTTGCTTAAAGGTGACCGTGGTGTCTGTCTCTCTCACTTTAGTTGAACTGAGTGTGGCTACGCCCGGTCCTTGAGAAGGTTAAAGCGGAGTCTATTTGACGAATATCGTTGTGGTTTTGATGCGTAGGTAAGAACGGTTCTTGCTCAGCCCGTAGCAGCCACGTAAAACTTGCAACAACAAAGTAGAGGACGTCTAACTTGTTTTTGCAGGGCATGTTGTGATGTGATATGGTCAAGACATGATGCTATATTTTATTGTATGAGATGATCATGTTTTGTAACCGAGTTATCGGCAATGGCGGAGCCATATGGTTGTCGCTTTATTGTATGAGATGCAAGCGCCATGTAATTGCTTTACTTTATCACTAAGGAGTAGCGATAGTCGTAGAAGCAATAGTTGGCGAGACGACAACGATGCTACGATGGAGATCAAGGTGTCGCGCCGGTGGCGATGGTGATCATGACGGTGCTTGGAGATGGAGATCACAAGCACAAGATGATGATGGCCATATCATATCACTTATATTGATTGCATGTGATGTTAATCCTTTATGCATCTTATTTTGCTTTGATTGACGGTAGCATTATAAGATGATCCCTTACTAAATTATCAAGAAGTGTTCTCCACGAGTATGCACCGTTGCGAAAGTTCTTCGTCTTTGAGACACCACGTGATGATCGGGTGTGATAGGCTCTACGTTCAAATACAACGGTGCAAAACAGTTGCACACGCAGAATACTCGAGTTATACTTGACGAGCTATGCATATAAGATATGACCTCGGAACACGGAGACCGAAAGGTCGGCGTGAATCATATAGTAGATATGATCAACATATTGATGTTCACCATTGAAACTACTCCATCACACGTGATGATCGGTCATGGTGTAGTTGATATGGATCACGCAATCACTTAGAGAATCGAAGGATATTTTTCTAAGTGGGAGTTCTTAAGTAATATGATTAATTGAACTTTAATTTATCATGAACTTAGTCCCGGTAGTATTTTGCAAATTATGTTGTAGATCAATAGCTCACGTTGTTGCTTCCCTATGTTTTTATATGTGTTCCTAGAAAATTGTATTGAAAGATGTTAGTAGCAATGATGCGGATTGGATCCGTGATCTGAGGTTTATCCTCATTGCTGCGCAGAAGAATTATGTCCTTAATGCACGCTAGGTGCAGACCTATTGCAGGAGCGGATCGAGGCGTTATGAGCGTTTGGCTAGCTCAATATGATGACTACTTGATAGTTTAGTGCACCATGCTTAACGGCTTAGAATCGGGACTTCAAAGGCGTTTTGAGCGTCATGGACCATATGAGATGTTCCAGGAATTGAAGTTAATATTTCAAGCAAATACCGAGTTGAGAGATATGAAGTCTCCAACAAGTTCTATAGCTAAAAGATGGAGGAGAATCGCTCAACTAGTGAGCATGTGCTCAGATTGTGCGAGTACTTCAATCGCTTGAATCAAGTGGGAGTTAATCTTCCGATAAGATAGTGATTGACAGAATTCTCTAGTCACCATCACTAAAGTTACTAGAACTTCGTGATGAACTATAATATGCAAGGGATGACGAAAACAATTCCCAAGCTCTTGGCGATGCTAAAATCGTGAAGGTAGAAATCAAGAAAAACATCAAGTGTTGATGGTTGACAAGACCACTAGTCTCAAGAAAAGGGCAAAGGGAAGAAGGGAACTTCAAGGAAAAGCGGCAAGCAAGTTGCTGCTCGAGTGAAGAAGCCCAACCTAAGCACGAGACTAAGTGCTTTTGCTGCAATGGAACTGGTCACTAGAAGCGGAACTACCCCAAGTATTTGGCGGATAAGAAGGATGGCAAAGTGAACAAAGGTATATTTGATATACAGATTATTGATGTGTATTTTACTAGTGTTCATAGCAACCCCTCGAGATTTGATACTGGTTCGGTTGCTAAGAGTAGTAACTTCAAAGCAGGAGTTTCGAGAATGAATGAAACTAGTTGAAGGGAAGTGACGATGAGTGTTGGAAGTAGTTCCAAGATTGATATGATCATCATCTCACACTCCCTATACTTTCGGGATTAGTGTGGAACCTAAATAAGTGTTATTTGGTGTTGAGCATAAATATGATTTGATCATGTTTATTGCAATCTGTTATTCATTTAAGTAAGAGAATAAATTGTTGTTCATTTACATGAATAAAACCTTATATGGTTACACACTCAATGAAAATGGTTCATTGGATCTCGATCATAGTGATACACATATTCATAATATTGAAACCAAAAGATGCAAAGTTAATAATGATAGTGCAACTTATTTGTGGCACTTGCCGTTTAGGTCATATTGGTGTAAACGCATGAAGAAAACTCCATCTTGATGGACTTTTGGAATCACTTGATTATGAATCATTTGATGCTTGCGAACCGTGCCTTTTGGGCAAGATGACTAAAACTCCGTTCTCGGAACAATGGAACAAACTCTTGACTTATTGGAAATAATACATATATACCGATGTATGCGATCCAATGAGTGTTGATGCTCGTGGCAAGTATCGTTATTTTCGACCTTCACAAGATGATTTGAGTAGATATGGGTATATCTACTTGATGAAACATAAGTCTGAAATAGTTGAAAGGTTCAAAGAATTTCAGAGTGAAGTGGAAAATCATCGCAACAAGAAAATAAAGTTTCTGCGATCTGATCGTGGAGATGAATATTTGAGTTCTGAGTTTGGTCTTCAATAAAAACAATGTGGAATAGTTTCACAGCTCACGCCACCGGAACACCACAACGTTATGGTGTGTCCGAGCGTCAGAATCGTACTTTATTTTGATATGGTGCGATCTATGATGTATCTTACCGATTTACCACTATCGTTTTGGGGTTATGCATTAGAGACAGCTGCATTCACGTTTAATAGGGCACCATCTAAATCCGTTGAGATGACACCGTATGAACTATGGTTTAGCAATAAACCTAAGTATGTCGTTTCTTAAAGTTTGGAGTTGTGATGCTTATGTGAAAAAGTTTTCACCGATAAGCTCGAACCCAAATCGAGAAATCGTCTTCATAGAATACCCAAAGGTAACTATTGGGTACACCTTCTATCACAGATCCGAAAGCAAGATATTTGTTGCTAAGATGGATCCTTTCTAGAGAAGAAGTTTCTCTCGAAAGAAGTGAGTGGGAGGAAAGTAGAACTTGATGAGGTAATTGTACCTTCTCCTTTATTGGAAAGTAGTTCATCACGAGAATCAGTTCCATGATTCCTACACCAATTAGTGAGGAAGTTAATGATGATGATCATGAAACTTCAGATCAAGTTGCTACTAAAACCTCGTGGGTCTTCGAGTAAGATCCGCACCAGTGTGGTACGGTAATCTTATTCTAGAAGTCATGTTACTAGACCATGATGAACCTACGAACTATGAGGAAGCGATGATGAGCCCAGATTCCGCGAAATGGTTTGAGACCATGAAATCTGAGATGGGATCCATATATGAGAACAAAGTGTGGACTTTGATGGAGTTGCCGATGATCGGCAAGCCATATTATATAAATGGATCTTCAAGAGGAAGACAGATCTTGATAGTAGTATTACTATCTACAAAGCTCGACTTGTCGCAGAAAGGTTTTCGACAAGTTCAAGGTGTTGACTACAATGAGATTTACTCAATCAGTAGCGATGCTTATGTCTGTCCGAATCATGTTAGCAATCGCCACATTTTATGAAATCTGGCAAATGGATGTCAAAAATACATTCTTTAATGGATTTATTAAAGAAGAGTTGTATATGATGCAACGAGAAGGTTTTGTCAATCCTAAAGGAGCTAACAAAATGTGCAAGCTCCAGTGATCCATCTATGGACCGGTGCAAGCATCTCGGAGTTGGAATAAGCGCTTTGATAGTGTGATCAAAGCATATGGTTTTATCTGAGACTTTTGGAGAAGCCTGTATTTACAAGAAAGTGAGTGGGAGCACTACAAGATTTCGATAAGTATATGTGAATGACATATTGTTGATCGAAATAATGTAGAATTATTCTGCAAAGCATAAAGGAGTATTTGAAAGGAGTTTTTCAAAGAAGGACCTCGGTGAAGCTGCTTACATATTGAGCATCAAGATCTATAGAGATAGATCAAAGGCGCTTGATAAGTTTTTCAATGAATACATACCTTGACAAGATTTTGAAGTAGTTCAAAATGGAACAGTCAAAGAAAGAGTTCTTGCCTGTGTTACAAGGTGTGAAATTGAGTAAGACTCAAAACCCGACCACGGCGGAAGATAGAAATAGAATGAAAGTCATTCCTATGCATCAGCCATAGGTTCTATAAAGTATGTCATCTTGTGTACGGATCTATTGCATACCCTACCACTAAGATTGGCAAGGAGTGCAATAGAGATCTAGGAGTAGATCAATGGACAGCGGTCAAAATTATCCTTAGTAGAATAAGGATATGTTTCTCGATTATGGAAGTGGAAAAGGTTAGGTAAGTAAAGGTTACGTCGATGCAAGTTTTAAATCTAGATGACTCGAGTCTCAATCTAGATACATATTGAAAGTGGGAGCAATTAGCTAGAGTAGCTCCGTGCGAGCATTGTAGACATAGAAATTTGCAAAATACTTACGGCTCGAATGTGACAGACCCTTGACTAAAATTATCTCACAAGCAAAACATGATCACACCTTAGTACTCTTTGGGTGTTAATCACATAGCGATGTGAACTAGATTACTGAATCTAGTAAACCCTTTGGGTCTTGGTCACATGGCGATGTGAATTATGGGTGTTAATCACATGATGATGTGAACTATCGATGTTAATCACATGGTGATGTGATCTAGATTATTGACTCTAGTGCAAGTGGGAGACTGAAGGAAATATGCCCTAGAGGCAATAATAATGTTATTATTTATTTCCTTATATCATGATAAATGTTTATTATTCATGCTAGAATTGTATTAACCGGAAACATAATACATGTGTGAATACATAAACCTAGAGTGTCACTAGTATGCCTCTACTTGACTAGCTCGTTAATCAAAGATGGTTATGTTTCCTAACCATGAACAAGGAGTTGTTATTTGATTAACGGGATCACATCATTGGTTGAATGATCTGATTGACATGACCCATTCCATTAGCATAGCACCTGATCGTATAGTTTGTTGCTAGTGCTTTTCTTCATGACTTATACATGTTCCTATGACTATGAGATTATGCAACTCCGTTTGCCGAGGAACACTTTGGGTGTTACCAAACGTCACAACGTGAATCGGGTGATTATAAAGGTACATTACAGGTGTCTCCAAGGTACATGTTGGGTTGGCATATTTGAGATTAGGATTTGTCACTCCGATTGTCGGAGAGGTATCTCTGGGCCCTCTCGGTAATGCTCATCACCTAAGCCTTGCAAGCATTGTAACTAATGAGTTAGTTATGAGATGATGTATTACGGAACGAGAAAAGAGACTTGCCAAGATGTGAGATTGAACTAGGTATTGGATACCGACGATCGAATCTCGGGCAAGTAACGTACCGATGACAAAGGAACAACGTATGTTGTTATGCGGTCTGACCGATAAAGATCTTCGTAGAATATGTAGGAACCAATATGGGCATCCAGGTCCGCTATTGGTTATTGACCGAGAGGTGTCTCGGTCATGTCTACATAGTTCTCGAACCCGTAGGGTCCGCACGCAACAAGGTTTCGATGCAGTTATATTATGAGTTTATGAGTTTTGATGTACGAAGGAGTTCGAGTCCCGGATGAGATCGGGGACATGACGAGGAGTCTCGAAATGGTCGAGACGTAAAGATCGATATATTGGACGACTATATTCGGAGTTCGGAAAGGTTCCGAATGATTCGGGTATTTTTCGGAGTACCGGGGAGTTACGGGATTACGGGAGAAGTAATGGGCCTTGATGGGCTTTAGTGGGAAAGAGAAAAGGGGGCCCTATAGCTGGCCGCAGCCTTCCCCCCTTCCCTAGTCCTATTAGGATTAGGAGAAGGGGGTGGCGCCCCCTCTCTCCCTCTCCCCTTGGTCAAACCCTAGTTGGACTAGGATTTGGGGGGGGAATCCTACTCCTAGTAGGAGTAGGACACCCCTGGTGCGCCTCCCTCCTGGCCGGCCAGCCCCTCCCCTTCCCTCCTTTATATCTGAGGCAGGGGCACCCCATGACACACAAGTTGATCATTGAGATCGATTCCTTAGCCGTGTGCGGTGCCCCTTCCACCAAACTACACCTCGAATATACCGTTGCGGAGCTTAAGGCGAAGCCTGCGCCGGTGGAACATCATCATCGTCCTGCCACGCCGTCGTCTTGACGGAACTCATCCCGACACTTTGCTGGATCGGAGTCCGGGATCGTCATCGAGCTGAGCGTGTGCAGAACTCGGAGGTGCCGTCGTTCGGTGCTTGGATCGGTCGGATCGTGGAGACGTCGACTACATCAACAGCGTTGTTATAACGCTTCGCTTTCGGTCTCACGAGTGCGTGGGCGGACACTCTCCCCTCTCGTTGCTATGCCATCACCATGGTCTTGCGTGATCGTAGGAAAATTTTTGAAATTACTACGTTCCCCAACATTAAGTTCATAAGAACAGAGTAACACATTAGGCAAGATGACATGATGTAGAGGGATAAACTCAAGCAATATGATACAAACCCCATCTTTTTATCCTCGATAACAACAATACAATACGTGTCGGTTCCCTTTCTGTCACTGGGATCGAGCACCGCAAGATTGAACCCTAAGCTAAGTACTTCTCCCATTGCAAGAAAGATCAATCTAGTAGGCCAAACTAAATCGATAATTCGAAGAGACTTGCAAAGATATCAAATCATGCATATAAGAATTCAGAGAAGAATCAAATATTGTTCATAGATAATCTTGATCATAAACCCATGATGACCCACAAGTATAGGGGATCTATCATAGTACTTCTGATAAGTACGAGTGTCGAACCCAACGAGGAGCAGAAGGAAATGATAAGCGGTTTTCAGCAAAGTATTCTCTGCAAGCACTGATATTATCGGTAGTTGATAGTTTTGTGATAAGGTAATTTGTAATGGGTAACAAATAACAAGTGTAAATAAAGTGCAGCAAGGTGGCCCAATCCTTTTTGTAGCAAAGGACAAGCCTGGACAATTTCTTATATGAAGGAAAGCGCTCCCGAGGACACATGGGAATTATCGTCAAGCTAGTTTTCATCACGTTCATATGATTCGCGTTCGTTACTTTGATAATTTGAGTATGTGGGTGGACCGGTGCTTGGGTGATGTCCTTACTTGGACAAGCATCCCACTTATGATTAACTCCTATTGCAAGCATCCGCAACTACAAAAGAAGTATTAAGGTAAACCTAACCATAGCATGAAACAAATGGATCCAAATCAGCCCCTTACGAAGCAACGCATAAACTAGGGTTTAAGCTTCTGTCACTCTAGCAACTCATCATCTACTTATTACTTACCAATGCCTTCCTCTAGGCCCAAACAATGGTGAAGTGTCATGTAGTCGACGTTCACATGACACCACTAGAGGGGAGACAACATACATCTCATCAAAATATCAAACGAATACCAAATTCACATGACTACTAATAGCAAGACTTCTTCCATGTCCTCAGGAACAAACGTAACTACTCACAAAGCATATTCATGTTCATAATCAGAGGAGTATTAATATGCATATAGGATCCGAACATATGATCTTCCACCAAATAAACCAACTAGCATCAACTACAAGGAGTAATCAACACTACTAGCAACCTACAGGTACCAATCTGAGGCTTTGGGACAAAGATTGGATACAAGCACTACAAAAAAAGACACATCCGTGACATTTTGGGCCGAACGAAATTTTTTTCTGTCATACTTAATGACACTTCTATGACAATAATTATGACAAAACACAGTATCATCATAGATGTGGTGGGGTCCTACTTCTATGACAAAAAATCATGACAGAAAATGGGCTTTTCATCCAGGCGGGCGGAGACGCGGCTGCATGACATTCTTTGGGCCGTCCATGGCGGAAAAAACCGTGGTAGAAGCGAGGCGAGGAAAATATCGGGGTTCCGATTACGGTGGGTGGTCGGGGCGAGCGATCGCGCTTTCTCGTACATGCAGCGCGTGGAGTGCGGCGTTGAGCTCTAATCGAACCCGGCGAGGCGTTGGGCTCTAATCGAACCCGGCGATTGCGGCGGCGATCGCGTTCTCGAACCCGAGCGATCGATCGATGGCGGTTAATCAAGCCGATCGGCGATTCCTTGATCTTGCTGCTAAGCTGAAGCCGATCGATGCTGCCTCCGGATGAGCAATGGCGTTCTTTGGGGGGTTTGGATGAACAGTTCTGGTGGGGGTGGATGAGCAGGACCCGTGGCATTGCCTCTGGATGAGCAATGGCGTTGTTGGGGGTTTTGATGAACAGTTCCGGTGGGGTGGATGAACATGACCCCGATTGTTCGAGCGGTTGGGGCTGGATGAACAGGACCCGTGGAGGCAGGATGAACAGGACCACCCGTGGAGGAAGGATGAGCAGATGAGACGGTGGAGGGCTGGATGAGCGATGGCCCGTGATGGGGTGGTTGAGCAGAGCCCGTGGAGAGGGCTGGTTGAGCAGTAGCCGGTGGAGTAGTGCGCGGTGGAGGCTGGATGAACAGGAGCCCATGGATGAACATTCGCAGGTGGAGGCTGGAGGAGGTCGACGGTGGATGAATAGTAGCCCGTGGAGGCTGGAGGGGGTCGACGGTGGAGATGAACAGTATCCCGTGGAGTCCCGTTTTGCGGTATGCCACACCCCTCCCGATGAACAGGACCCCCGTTTCGACCGTAGCGCTCCAACACAAGTCCGTTTCCTCTGTTTTGCGGTACGCCACACCCCTCCTGATCAACAGGACCCCCATTTCGACCTTAGGAGGTCCGTTTCCTTCGTTTTGCGGTACACCAGATCCCTCCCGATGAACAGGATCCCGTTTCGAACGTGGCCGGTCGAACACAAGGCCGTTTCCTCCGTTCTACGGTACGCCAGGCCTCGTTTCCATCGGCTGTTCCATCCAAGCCGGTTGGCTCCCACGCGTTCTATTGCCTCCCGATGAACACGACGCATTCCGTTGCCTCCGCATGAACACGATGACGACGCTGTCTCTCCATTCCGACCCAGCCATGTACGACGACCCTCGGCCATACATACCGCGGTAAGCGTTCGAGACCCGCCCGTATGTAATGTGCGTGGCGATTTACTTTGTTGCACCCAGCTGCTGTACATGCGTGTACATGCTACGTGCGGCGCCTCTACTACGACACGTGCGGCGCCTCTACATCGACCGATATGTATGCATTACGTTCGCGACCAGAATGACAACGCTACGCACGCTTCAACCAGGTGGGTCCCGACTATCAGGCACTTCCTTGTGTGTGAAGATGTAGCTGGTGGGTCCCAGCAGTTAGGGGGCCGAATCGTTCTTTTTTTTTGACTAGACGCACTTCCTTGCGTGCGAAGATGTAGCTGGTGGGTCCCAGCAGACAGGGGGAAACGTTTTTTCATGAAATATGGTGGCCCGTCCGGTGGGTCTCCGTTGTCAGGTGGGGGACTAATTATTTTGCGCGTAATAAGGAGACACTTCCTTCTTTGCGACCGTGGACCCGGTATCGACCTCTCCACGTCTGATACTCTTCCAATGGAAGCCGTTCCTTGACCACGTTGACCACGCCGCACCGAGAGCACCAGGCGGTGGGCGACGGCGAGGCCTAGGAAGGGGACGACGCGGAGCCGGGGAAGACGCGGCAGTGGATGCCCACGCGTAGAGGAGTATGAGGGTTCACTAGTTCGGTGCAGTGTGAGTCTGTCGTCGCCGCAGAATAACAGGGTTGTGGGTGAGTAGAGGGATGGCCTGGCCAGCGGTGGGAGTAGTAGGGGGCGGTGAGGCCTGCGCCGCATCGCAGCCGACCATGGGAGGCAGGAGCACGAGGCACGACCGGCGCTGGTTTGGGCGGCTGGAGCAAGAAGACCAGAGGTTGAAGAAGCACTACGGCCGTTGGATGGACATCATACGTTCACTGGAGCTATAATCGTGCGTATTGACTAAGTTGACAAAGCCCTCCATACCCGTCAACTTAGTAGGCCCACAAGTCAGCCTCCCACTATAATGGGTCCCAGCTAGCTGGGGAGTATTCATTTTTTTGTGCGTAAGAAGGAGGCACTTCCTTGCGTGCGAAGATATAGCTGGTGGGTCCGAGCTATCAGCGGCGGTAATGTTTTTTCACGAAATACAGAGGCCCTTTCGATGAGTCCCAGATGTCAGGTGGAGGAATTATTATTTTGCACGTAGTAGGGAGGCATTTCCTTGCGTGCGGCCGTGGACCCAGCTGTCAGCCTCTCCACGTCTGATCCGCCAGATGCATGTCGATCGTTGACCACGTTGACCAGGCCGCACCGAGAGCACCAGGCGGTGGGCGACCGCGAGGCCTAGGAAGGAAACGACACGAGCGAGGGAAGACTCGACGGTTGTTTCCCACGCGAGAGGAATACGACTGTATGAGGGTTTACTCGTTAAATGCGCCATCACGGAGAATAACAACGGTGTGGGTGAGTAGAGGATGGCTAGGCCAGCGATGGGAGTGCGGTGGGGGTGGTGAGGCTGTTGGCAAAGCACAGCCGGCCGCAGAGGAGGAGAGAGCGAGCAGTCCCGCCGGTGCTTGTTTGAGCAGTTTGGAGCAGGAAGAGCAGAGATTGAAGAAGACGACGGCCGTTGGATGGACATCCAACGATCCTTTGCTTGTCGTCAACCTTTTTAGGAAAGCCTCAAATCTATGGAAAACATCATACAACCCATCTGCCATTATTTCCAATAATTTACAGCCCATTTGCTAATTCTTAAGGTTTTTTTGGAGCCCATATTCTTTTTGTTAGCATTACAAGCCATATTGTGGCCACGGTTAAAAAATTATACGAATTTTTGCATATTTCGGTGGGGTCCGAACTGTTTTTAATCCTGAAATTTCGAGTCACGTTCAAACTGATTTTAAAAATAAATATATATCAATATAAAATCCAACAAATTGTCCACGCATAAAAATCAATGCAATTTATAATCTCGAAATGAAAAAAAGAAATTTGAAACTAATTGCCAGTTTGATGTGTTTTAAAAATGTACAGCCGATTTCTCATTACTGATAGGTCATTTTCTCGGCCAGCTGAGTGAAAGCTCTCCTCGTCTTGAAAGATTTGCAGCCCAACATGCCTGACAAAGCGACTTACTTGGCAAATCACAAAAAACTGGGCTGTGGCCGTGGACCCGGTTGTCAGCCTCTCCACGTACAGTACTCTTCCGATGGAAGTCGGTCGTTGACCACATTGACCACGCCGCGCCGAGAGCACCAAGGCGATAGACGACGCGGAGCCGGGGAAGACGCAACAGTGGATGCCCACGCGGAGAGGAGTACGAGGGTTCACTGGTTCGGCTGCGGTGTGAGGCTGTCGTCGCCGCAGGACCAAGCTAGCGGTGGGAGTAGTAGGGGCGATGAGGCCTCAACGGCAACGACAAACCGCCACCGGAGGCGGAGCAGGCGGTCTCGCCGGCGTTGGTTTGGGCGGTGGTGCAAGAGGAGCAGCGATTGAAGAAGCGGCAGGACCGTTTGATTCAAATCCAGCAGTTCTCGCTGCTAGAATCGTTTGTTGACTAAGTTGACAAGCCCTGCTTACACGTCAACTTAGTAGGCCCACAGGCCAGCCTCCCAACCGGTGTGCCCCTGTTGTCAGCGGGAGGAATCATTTTTTTTCACGTAATAAGGAGGCAGTTCATTGCGTGCGGCCAGGCCAGCGGAGGGAGTAGGGTGGGCCGGGGAAGCCTGCGCGGCATCACAGCGGGCCACAAGAGGAGGGAGTAGTGATACGTCTCCAACGTATCTATAATTTTTGATTGCTCCATGCTTTATTATCTACTGTTTTGGACCATATTGGGCTTTATTTCCCACTTTTATATTACTTTTGGGACTAACCTATTAACCGGAGGCCCAACCCAGAATTTTTGTTTTTTGCCTATTTCAGTGTTTTGAAGAAATGGAATATCAAACGGAGTCCAAACGGAATGAAACCTTCGGGAACGTGATTTTCTCAACAAATATGATCCAGGAGACTTGGACCCTCCATCAAGAAAGGAGGGAGGCGGCCACGAGGGTGGAGGCCCCCCCCCTAGGGGGGGCCCTGCCTCGTGGGCCCCCCTTTGCTCCACCGACGTACTCCTTCCTCCTATATATACCTACGTACCCCCAAACGATCAGATACGGAGCCAAAAACCTAATTCCACCACCGCAACCTTCTGTATCCACGAGATCCCATCTTGGGGCCTGTTCCCGAGCTCCGCCGGAAGGGAAATCCACCATGGAGGGCTTCTACATCAACACCATAGCCTCTCCGATGAAGTGTGAGTAGTTTACTTCAGACCTTCGGGTCCATAGTTAGTAGCTAGATGTCTTCTTCTCTCTTTTTGGATCTCAATACAATGTTCTCCCCCTCTCTCGTGGAGATCTATTTGATGTAATCTTCTTTTTGCGGTGTGTTTGTTGAGACCGATGAATTGTGGGTTTATGATCAAGATTATTTATGAACAATATTTGAATCTTCTCTGAATTCTTTTATGTATGATTGGTTATCTTTGCAAGTCTCTTCGAATTATCAGTTTGGTTTTGCCTACTAGATTGGTTTTTCTTGCAATGGGAGAAGTGCTTAGCTTTGGGTTCAATCTTGTGGTGTCCCTTCCGGTGTGATGAGGGGCAGCAAGGCACGTGTTGTATTGTTGCCATCGAGGATAACAAGATGGGGTTTTATCATATTGCATGAATTTATCCCTCTACATCATGTCATCTTGCTTAAGGCGTTACTCTGTTTTCTTGAACTTAATACTCTAGATGCATCTTTGGATAGCGGTCGACGAGTGGAGTAATAGTAGTAGATGCAGGCAGAGTCGGTCTACTTGTCTCGGACGTGATGCCTATATACATGATCATACCTAGATATTCTCATAACTATGCTCAATTATGTCAATTGCTCAACAGTAATTTGTTCACCCACCATAGAATACTTATGCTCTTGAGAGAAGCCACTAGTGAAATCTATGGCCCCCGGGTCTATTCTCATCATATCAATCTTCCATCACTTTATTATTTCTTTGCTTTTTACTTTTCCCTTTTATTTTACTTTGCATCTTTATACCAAAAATACCAAAAATATTATCTATCATCTCTATCAGATCTCACTCTTCTAAGTGACCGTGAAGGGATTGACAACCCCTAATCGCGTTGGTTGCGTTGAGCTATTTGTTTTGTGTAGGTACGAGGGACTCGCGCGTAGCCTCCTACTGGATTGATACCTTGGTTCTCAAAAACTGAGGGAAATACTTACTCTACTCTGATGCATCACCCTTTCCTCTTCAAGGAAATCCAACGCAGTGCTCAAGAGGTAGCAGGAAGATATCTGGCGCCGTTGCCGGGGAGGTCTATGCAAAAGTCAACATACCAAGTACCCATCACAATCCCTTATCTCTCGCATTACATTATTTGCCATTTGCCTCTCGTTTTCCTCTCTCCCACTTCACCCTTGCTGTTTTATTCGCCCTCTCTTTTTCTTTCGCCTTCTTCCCGTATGTATCTTTGTTTGTGTTTCCTTGTGCCTTCTATATGCTTGCATCTTTGCTTGCTAAAAATCTATTTATATGGACCCACTTAAAGTGTTCTACTTGGATCATCTTCGATCCTTATGCGCTCGTGCTGAAGCCCCAACTAGCCTAGTTGATGGGAAATCTTTAGATGAGCATGCTCATTTTGTGCGTCATCGTTTATGCGAAAAGGGAAGCTCTTATGGTATCATATAAATAGTTTGCTATGATATGCTTGGAATCTTTGTGAAATTTGTGATTTTACTTGTTGCTCTAAGAACCCTAAAAAACACCTTCCCTACCTAGGTGAGTTCAATGATAATGAAATCTTATCTTCTTATGCAAAGGGTGTTTATAATTACTATGATATCGAACAAATTGAAGAATTTGTCGTTTTTAAGGGTGCTCATGAAGTTGCTTCTTTGGTTGAAAAGTACGATTTTACTCTCAACGAATCTGAAAATTCCGTCATACTTAAATATTGCAATGAAAACTTTGCTCATAATGTCTATGTCCAAGAATTTATTGAAAGAATGACCGTTGCTTCGGAAAAAAATAATGATATGCATGAATCTATAGGCAATTGTGATTCCGATGATTTGATTGAAATATCCCTTGATGAACATGATGCTTGCTATTCTTGTGGCCATGATGCCAATATTTATGAAGATGAATTTGCTATAGTTCCGTATGTTAAACATGAGATCGTTGCTATTGCACCCATACTTGATAGTTCCTTCAATAAAAAGCATGATTGCAATGATTTTACTATAAATTCTCTTAATGTCAATTGTGCTAATAATATGCAAAGCCCTATGCTTGGGGATGCTAGTTTTGCTATGTCTACTACTTGTTGCAATGATCATGATTAGGGTGATTCTTCTTCTTATGATATTGAAAATTTATTTAATCCCCATGATGAATATGAGATTGATAATATTGTTTGCAATAACATTGACAGTGGTTTTGGAAGAGTGTCAACTTTAGATCCCACATATTTGGAGAATATTCAATCCTATGAATTTTTTGATAAAAGTGGGTTTGGAGAGGTCACGACTTTAGTTAATGATAATCCCACTATTTTGGAAGAGTGTCAACTTCGCATGCATGTGGATCGTGTTGAGAATATGTTATGTGATAGCTATATTGTTGAATTTTCTTATGATCCTAAATGTAATTATTATGAGAGAGGAAAATATGGTTATAGAAATTTTCATGTTACTAAATTACCTCTCGTTATGTTGAGATTGCTATTGTTCCTTTTCGTTTCCTTGCATATGCTAGTTTTTGCTTGCTACGATAATTTGTTTGCCTATAATATGCCTATGCATAGGAAGTATGTTAGACTTAAATGTGTTTGTCACATGTTTTATGATGCTCTCTTTGTGCCTCAATTCTTGTCTTTCTTGTGAGCATCATTGAAATCTCAATGCCTAGCTAAAAAGGCTTTAAAGAAAAGCGCTTGTCGGGAGACAACCCAATATTTTTCCTTGCTGCTTAGTAATAAATAATCCATCTACCTTCTGTGTAGATGTGGTTTTATGTTTTAATTAGTGTTTGTGCCAAGTTAAACCTATAGGATCTACTTGGATGATAGTTATTTGATCTTGCTGTAATTTCCAGAAACTTTCAGTTCACGAAAACAATTATTAAAATTCACCAGAACGTGATAAAATAGTGTCGGGAGGTTGATCGTTCCCACGAACACCTATGGGACTGGCGGACCGAGTCCCTTGTGGTTCGGTGGGGTGGAGATTGCACAAAGAGCGGATCGAGCGATGCACACGAGCAGTTTACCCAGCTTGAGCTCTCCCGGAGATAATACTCCTCTTGCTGCTTGGTTGATTGTATTGTGTTCTTGCTAGGGAGCACAGAGAGCTACAAATCCTAGCTTGAGTGTGTGTAGTCTTGAATGAGTCGAACTCTCGCTGAGCCGAACCCTTTCTACGTTGCACATGGGCCTCCTTTTATAGGCTCAAGGGGTTACCACAGGTGGCAACGTCGACGAGGGTAAAAATGGGAAAAAGAGTTGCGGTTGGTGCAACTACTTGGTACAGTGTACTCTACCTAACTCTGACGGCAAGGGACAAGAGTAATAAATGCCCGTCCATGTCGCCTAAACAGTGCAACAGGGACCGTTAGGAGCGCCACCGTTCGCCATGATGGCCTTCTGTCAGCGCCGCTTATCGCTGCTCTCCGCTGGCTGCACAGCCCCTTGACACGCGTGCCTGGAATAGCCCCATGGCGACACGTTGGCGGATGAGCTGGAGCGGAGACGAAGAGAGGTTGCCTGCCGCGGCAAGCGCCTTGCAGCTGAACCCTTGTCGCACTTTCGGAAGCTTGTCGCTCACGAGCCTTCCGACAAGCTCCTCTTGCCGGGTCATGTCTTCTTCGTGCCTTGAGTGGCCTTCCGGCAAGCTCCTCTTGCCGGGCTTTGAATACTTTGTTCTTGAATGGCTCCAAAGGAACCGCGGAGGATCTTGGCGATCACTAGGCAAGCCTTCCCGCTGGTGCTGAATCTGCCCGTGCACGAGTTCGGGATACTAGGGTACCCTACTCTAGTACACCGAGAGAGCCCCGGCCTGGGCCACACACGGTCTTGGCGCTGTTGGGCGAGCCCAAAAAAGTCTGCAGACACGCTGCCTAGATCACGCCGTTACTCGCCCCGGACCCACCACGTCCCCACGAACAGCCTGCCGCTACTAAGCGTGGCGTCGTGGGAGAGATCGTGGGGCTTTCTTTAATTGAAGCGGGCGTCCGCCTCTCCCTCCTTATAAGCGGGGAAGCAGGGCAGGGCGCCCACCTTGCCATTCTTGTCACATCTCAAAACCACCGCCGCCCCCCTTCTTCTCAAGTCCGAAGAGAGCGGCGCCCCACTTCATTGCCACCGGCGCCACCAACACCGTCGGACTCCTCCACCCCCCGCCATGGCTCAAAGCCGACAAGGGAAAGGCGTGAAGTCGGCCGAGTGCAGCGGCTCATGGCGCCATGGAAGGAGCAGGCCACCTTCGACCCTCTCGGCGCCAAGGAGCCGAGGAGGGCTACTACCTCTTTTGGTCGACGGAGACGCGGGCGCACCCGCGCACGAGGGTGATCTCCGCCGCCGCATCCGAGAAGGTCTCTGTCGGGTATCCCTTCTTCGCGCTTTTCTTCTACTGCGGGCTCTGCCCGCCCTTTTCCGAGTTCTTTTGCGACATCATGAATACCTATGGCCTCCGCCTCCTTGATTTCACCCCCAACGCTCTCCTGACCATGGCGGTTTTCGCACACCTCTGCGAGAACTTTGTCGGAGTCCACCCAAATGTAGCCCTTTTCCGCCACTACTTCATGCCCCGCATTGAGAGAGGAGAGCCACTTGCCGGAGGGATTGCTTGGATCTCTAGGATCGGCAAGAAAGAAGCATATCTGGAAGGAGAGCTCCGTAGCAAGTGGGAGGAGTGGAGAGCCGATTGGTGTTGGATCATAGAGGAGAACCCGCAGCCCTTCATTGCCCTGCGCCAAACTCCCATAGTGCGCGGCAATGATTGGAGCAACTTGGCGCCGGAGGATGCCAAGTTGAAGATTGCCGTGACCCCCATCCTGCGCCTCAGGCATGCCGGGCTTACCGTGGGCGCTGTTGGCGCGGATTTCCTTCGCCGCCGCATCGCTCCCTTGCAGGAAAGGAGGAGACCTGCTTGGGAGTTCCAAAACGCAGCGGATATCATGAGGCTGCGCCCGGGCCTCAACTGGAACTTCACCGTCTTGGAGCTGGATGCAATGCTGCTGGAGCTGTTCAAGAACGACGCAGATCACCCCGAGTGGTTTATGTTGCCGAGAGGGGCCGTTCCTTTGTGCAACAACTCGTCGCTTGACCGCATCCGCGCGAAGATGCCGTTGTGCGATTCCCATGGGATCGTTCCAACATGGCAAGAGCCCGCCGACGATGTCGTGCAGCAGTTCTTCGACAGCTTGGAAGAAGTGACGATCCGCGCCGACGAGCAGAAGTGGCTCACCCGCGACACCACCGACGCCGAGCTGCAACGCATCGCCAACAGGCTGGAGGAGGCGGCAGAAGCTGCTGCCGCTGGCGAATTTGGGTTCACCGTGGAGGAGGCCGAGGCAGCAGAGGCGGCAAGCCTTGCCGACCGAGAGGAGCTTGCCGGCGAGGAGGAGCAGGCCGAGCCCGAAGCTGAGCCGAACGAGCCTGCCGGGGGCGCCTCCCCTCCACCTTCAGGTAGCTTGCAGCGGGAGCCCAGCCCCGCCAAGAAGGCGCCTCATAAGACCGGGAAGTGGCGGGGCGGCAGACAGACCAACAGCCGTCTCGCCCGCCTGCAGCTCCTCCACCGCGACAAGCTCTGTTGTCGCGGAGCCTCACGCCGCCACAGCCACATGAGCGGGACCTTCTGGGACCACGGCTCCCGCACCCGCCAAGCGTCAGAGGGAGCCTACTCTTCCAGCTCGTCGCACCGGAGGCGGAGCGGAATTTGACTTCTCCGCTCTCAGCTCCGAGGAAGAAGAAGAAGAGTAAGACCTTGTCGCTGTTATTTGTAATTCTTCGATTTGCTGCTTAGTCTTGCATCTGATTTGCTTCATTCTGAACTTTTTCCTTCTTCAGGACGCTAGCTCAGAGAGCGTCGAAGAGAGCCAAGACCCCGGTGGTTGTCATCAAAGACGATCCCCCCGTTGCGATAGGAGGCACGTCTGAGACCCCATTGCCGGATCCGACAACCCTTCTTCAGAGCAGCCCCCAGCACAGCCCCCAGCGTAAGTATTTGGTTTATTTCTTACAGTTAGGTGTGCGTGGGCGCTCCTTCTTTACTGATATTTGTCTTGTCGAATTGTGTAGGAGCAGAGCAGCCTCATCAGGAGAGCCTGGAAGTCGCTCCTGAAATTCCGTCTGCTACGACTACGCCGCCAAGGGAGAATTCTCCGGCAAGGGAGCGCTCTCCGGGGAGGGAGGCTTCCCCGATAAGGGAAGTTTCTCCGACAAGAGGCAGCGCCGGCGATCCTCCGGTGGTGGAGACCGTGGCCACAGATCCCATTGCAGGTAATCTCCTTGCCTGAAAATTTCCCTTGGGTTCCTTTTCTTCTGTTCTTCTTTTCGAACATTTGGCTTGACTGTTCTTTCTTTTTCTGATCGTCAGATCCATCTGCCGGAGAGCCGATGGAGACTGAGGTTGCCGGCGGGGAGAATGCGTGCGGCAACAATGACGACGCCGCCAACATGAAGGAGGAGGCCGGCGCCGATGGGTCCGCCGGCGAGGAGGCCGCCAAGGCTGCTGGCGCAGAGGCTGGGGAGGGGTCTGGTGATCGTACTGACGACCCTGAGGCCGCAGGAGCGCCAGGCGCTACGCCGACCGCCGATCCCTCCGCCACCGATGCAGCGCCAGGCTCCGAAGAGCCCCAGCCCGGCGCCTATCTGAAGGCCGGCGACGGCGTCTTTATCAAGCTCCCATGGGCGTCGAGCTCCAGGGCGCCGGTCGAAGGAGAGACCTTCGACGAGGACCTGCTCGCCTCCGCTGGTTGTCGCTGGTTGACGCGCCAAGCAGCAATAAAGGGCGAGTCGAGGAGGAGCAGCTACTGAAGAGGCTGCTGTCGCTCTACCGCGCCAGGCAAGCCAAGCTGGGGTCCCGGGAAGCGCTTGTCGCGAGGGCGGGAGCTGACATGGAGAAACGCGCAGAAGAGCTCCGGCGCGCCAACCAAGAAACTCTTCGGGACGTAGCAGAGGCGCGGGAGCAACTCTCTGAAGAGCGCACGACCTTCATCCTTGAGAAGGCCGAGGTCGAGGAGCAGCAAAGGCTTGCCGGCGAGAAGCTCTCTGCGCAAGAAGGTGAGCTGGCGCAGCGGAAGATCAACCTCGACAGCTATGAGGAAGATCTTGCAGCCAAGCAATCAATTGGCGGAGCACTCAAGGAGGCAAAGGACGCCGCCGCAGCTGCCGAGGCCGCCAAGAAGGAATTGGAGACGAGGGTGGCGCAGCTGGAGGCCACCCTCCAGAAGAGCGGCGAGGAGGTCACCGGGCTGAAGCGCGAGCGCGAGAAGGACGCCTACACTCTTGGCGAGCTGCAGGGCCGTCTCGCGGAGAAGATTAAAGAGCTCGACGCCGCCAAGGACTCCAAGGTGGATCTTGAGCTGAAGCTGGCTACCTTGACGGAGACGTTGGACGGCGCCAAGGAGCGGGAAGTGGGTTTGCTGGAGAAGATCAAGGCCAACGAGGAGCTGCTGGCGAATGCCGTGACCGCCCAGGATACCCTCAGAGATAACGTGATGCACTGGACGGAGGGTCTTGTGGATACTGCCGCTGCCATCCACAATGAGCTGATGGAGCTAGGGATGGTGGATCTCGGGTACTCCACCGACGAGCGCCTTCAACCCAGCGCCAAGCTCAGCCTGTTCTTCAAGGGCGTGGTGACGGGTCTCCAGCGGCTCCGGGAGGAGATCCCAAAGCAGCTGGCCGATGAGTCGCGTCAGATCTGTGCCGGGGCTCTTCAGAAGGTGCTGATGAAGGTGGCCTTCCGCAACCCAGGCGTTAGCTTCGCCAACGTCCTCAAGTCCCTGCCGCCGACTGCTGATGTTGAAGCGCTCAAGGCCCTTGTCGCACCCATTGTGGACAGGGTGAGCGGAGTCAAGAGGGTCGATGGCGACCGCGTAGACTAGGCTACTCGTTTTATCTTTCCCTTGTCGCTGCAGATCATGTTTAGGAGAACAATTTATTAGATCTGCGACAAGTTATTTCTGTAATATAACTCTGTTTAGGCAATGATTGCAATGTTATTTCCTTTACTTGATTCCTTGCTTTGTATGTTAGTGCCCTACGCTTTTAGGGAACTTGTCGGCACGGGCACCTTTGCCATGAAGCGCCGAGTCGCGAACATCAAGCAACTTCTTGGCGATGCCGCCTCCGACAAGCAACCTTGTCGCAACTAGTTGCAGCTCACTTAAGTTGTTGAGCAGACTCGAAACAAAGTAAGGGCGCAAACTAGCCATGAGTTGGTTCCTTCGCACATAGGTTTTCCATAAAGTACTATCGTTCGAGGAAGATAACTTAAAAATTTAAAAACTGATTGCTCAAGCTTTGGCAACTTAGCTTTTCTGTTGTTTGCTTCCCGGTAAGGCGAAAACTTTCTCGAGCGACGCTTGGCGGCCCACACCATTATCTTCTCCTTCCCCCCCGGCTAACTTTTGGGCGAAGGAACCTTCCTTTCTTTTGAAAAGAAAGAAGAGAAAATAAAGTTATGGAGCCTGGTGGCTCGTTATTGCTTACCGGGTGTGGGTGCTGCACAAAATGTCAGATAAAACATGCAAAATGATGATGAAAGCATGAAGTTGACAATTTCTTGCGCAACACATGAGCTTTACTGATGCACGGGGTCTGCGCCCGGCTTTGTACAAATGATTACATGCAACATGGGCAAGACTTGTACAAAAGGTGGTTGCCGAAACAAGGTTCCGGCAACCGCGCCCTATGGGTAAAACTTACGAAGATGCTCAATATTCGAGGAGTTGCTCACCGAATGCCATCTTGGTCTCAAAGCGGACAGCGCCAGCCTAGTGACTCGTCTCACCCGATAAGGGCCTTCCCACTTTAGCGTCAACTTGTTGGAATTCTTGGCGGATTGAGCGCTACGAAGAACAAGGTCGCCTTCCTCGAAACTTCGGCACAAACTTTGCGGCTATGGTAGCGGCGCAAAGCTTCTTTGTAATGAGCAGCTCGTCTGCGGCTCAAGGCGATCCTCCTCAAGGAGCGGCGTCTCATCTTGTCGCAGCTGCTCTTGCTCGAGCTCATCATAGCGAGCACTCGAGGTGACCCGTATCTGAGTTCCGTGGGGAGAACTGCCTCTGCTCCATAGACTAGGCGAAAGGTGTCCGGCGATGGCTCGATTTGGCGTCGTTACGATCGACCAAAGAACCACCGCAGCTCCTCAATCCAGCTTTCTTCCGCACTTGTGCAGCCTGTCGAAAGTTCTGGTCTTGAGTCCTCGCAGACTTCAGCATTTGCCCTCTCTCGCTTGACCGTTGCTTCTCGGATGAGCAATGAAGCAAAGCGCAGACCTTGGCGCCAAGATCTTGGGCGTCTTGCATGAAGGTGCGGCTCGTAAAGCTGTGTGCCGTTGTCGGTGATGATCCCGTTAGGAATCCCAAAGCGGCAAACAATTGACTGAAGAACTTGATCGCCGATCGTGGCTGTCACCTTCCTCATCGCTTCCACTTCCGGCCACTTTGTGAACTTGTCGATTCGACGTACAAGTACTCAAAGCCCCGACGGCTTCGGGGAAGGGCCGAGATGTCGAGCCCCGGACGAAAATGGCCAGGATAAAGGGATTGTCCGGAGAGCTTGAGCTGGGTGGTGTATCTGCTTGGAATGGAACTGCACGCTTCACACTTGGTTACTTGTGCGATTGCATCACGGAGGGCTGTCGGCGAAGAAACCTTGCCGAAAGCTTTGCGGCAAGTGCTCTTGCGCCAATGTGGTGACCACATATGCCTCCGTGTATCTCGCCAACAGCTTTCATCCATCTTCCCGATGAATACACTTCAATTTCACACCGTTGAGTCTTCTTACATGCAGGATGTTGTCGACAAACTGGTACATACTTGACCGCCGGGCTACTCTTTCCGCTTCTTCTTGCTCTTGGGAAGTTCTCTGTCTCAAGGAAATGGGCGATCTGTTGTGCCCATGTTGGAGCTTGTGGCTCGACAACAAGGACTAAAGGCACATCTGCCGCTGCGGGGAACATCGGCTTCTCGGCAAGAACCTGCGGCTCACCGGAGTTGATGATCCCGACAAGCTTGCCGGAGCAAAACTTGTCGGGAGCGTCCGCTTCAACGAAACAAACCCTTGGGCTTGTCGGACAGGCTGCTCCTCGGCGATATCTGCGTTGATTTTGGGGACCTTCTTAGCGGCGGCTTGGGGAGCTCTGCGGAAAGTAGTCACCAGAAACCAACTTCCTCTTCTTGCTCTGTCCAGTTGATGGCGTTACAGTCGGCCGAGTTAGCTTGAGCACAAAGATCCCTGGTTCCACAGGTACTTTGAGTGCGGCGCACTTTGACAGGCCACCAGCTATGTCATTCTGAGCTCTTGGAACATGTTCCATTTGTAGGCCGTCAAAGTGCTCTTCTAGCTTTCTCACTTCATCAACGTAGGCTTCCATCAATGGACTCTAATAATCTTTGTTTACTTGGAGGACGACAAGCTGTGAGTCACCCCTGACAATGAGCTTCTTGATCCCAAGGTCTACTGCAATTCTGAGACCGGCAAGCAAACCTTCATACTCTGCAGTATTATTTGTTGCCTGCTCCTTGGGAAAGTGCATTTGGACTATGTACTTGAGGTGTTCTCCGGTGGGTGCGATAAGCAGCAAGCCGGCACCGGCGCCTTGCAGCGAGAAGGCACCTTCAAAGTACATCAGCCACTCTTTATTTGTTTCCTTAACGGGGATGCTCATCTCTGGAATTTCTTCATCTTGCGTTGGCGTCCATTCTGCTATGAACTCTGCCAGTGCCCTGCTTTGGATAGTTGAAGTGCTTTCAAACTTGAGGCCAAAGCTTGATAGTTCGATGCCCACTCGACAATCCTGCCTGTTGCTTCGGATTTTGCAATATCCTCTTCAGCGGAAAGCGAGTGACGATCGTGATCTCATGTGCTTGGAAGTAATGGCGCAGCTTTCGAGGCCATGAGGAGGCGAAAAGCAATTTCGCACACCGTAGTACCTTGACCTAGCCCGTGCGAAGGGAACCGACAAAGTAGATAGGCGCCAGTACCATCCTTTTACGCATCTTCTCGCAATCCTGCAGATCCGTCCTTGTCGGGACGAGCTTGCGGTGAAGCCCCATGCTTGTCGCTGGATGCGTCTGCCATAGTTGCCGGCTCATCATCCGCCTCCCTCTCCGCTACTAACGCAGCACTAACCACTTGATTGGTTGCCGCTAGATATAGCAGCAACTTCTCTTGTGGCCTAGGTGCGACAAGTATTGGAGTGGAGGACAGTACCTCTTTAAGTCCTGCAGTGCAGCCTCCGCTTCGGGAGTCCATTTCATTGGACCTGCCTTTTTCAAAATCTTGAAAATGGCGGGCGCTCAGCAGACCTAGAGATAAACCTGCCGAGAGCAGCCACGCGACCGGCAAGCCTTCGTACATCCTTGACGCGCTTTGGTGCTTCAATCTGCTCAATGGCCTTGATCTTGTCGGGATTGGCTTCAATTCCTCTCGAGACCACGAAGAACCCGAGAAGCTTGCGGAGGGAACTCCAAACACGCACTTCTCGGATTGAGCTTGAGGTTGATCTTGCGCAGATTTGCAAAGGTTTCATCCAAATCTTGAATCGAGTTACCTGTCCTTGCTCTTGACCACTATGTCATCCATATAAGCTTCCACATTTCGTGTATTTGCGGCTCAAAATCATGATGGACTACTCTTGCAAGCGTTTAACCAGCATTCTTGAGCCCAAAAGGCATCCGTACAAAGCAAGATGTGCCACATGGGGTGATGAATGCGGTTTCTCCTCATCCTCTTCGCCATGAAGATCGATGATATCTCGAGTATGCATCAAGAAATGAAACCAAATCACATCCGGCCGTGGAGTCAACAATCTGGTCGATACGTGGCAAGGGAAATGGGTCTTTTGGACAAGCTTTATTAACGTCTGTAAAGTCGATACAAAGTCTCCATTTCCCATTTTCCTTTCGTACAACTACCAGATTGGCCAACCACGTGGGATGGAGCACTCCTCTGACAAGGCCTGCTGCTTCCAATTTCTTGATTTCTTCTGCTATGAATTCTTGGCGCTCCACTGCCTGCTTCCTAACCTTCTGCTTGACGGGTCGCGCATGAGGACAGACAACGAGATGGTGCTCAATTACTTTCCTGGGAACACCGGGGATGTCAGAAGGTTGCCATGCAAACACGTCGACGTTCGCCCGCAGGAAAGCAACGAGCGCGCTTTCCTATTTAGGGTCAAGCGTGGCACTGATGGTGAAGGTACCACCAGTGCCGTCCTCCTTGGCGGACACCTTCTTGGTCTCTGGAGCAGCCATCGTCTTCTTACACTTGCCTGTGGAGCTCGATGGTGCGTCCTCGACGGTAGCGCAGCACTCCGAAGAGGTGCGCTTGCCGGAGTGGGCATCAGAGCTCTTGCCGGACTTGGTCTTCTTCTTCCCCTCGGGAGCTTCAGCGGCAAGTGACTTGTTATCTGCAACGGCTGCTACTTCCCGGTAGATCTTGTCGGCGCAGATAAGAGCATCCTTCTTGTCACCGGGGACAGAGATGACGCTTATCGGGCCGGGCATCTTGAGCAGGTTGTATGCATAGTGAGAGGCTGCCATGAACTTGGCAAGTGCTGGATGGCCAAGTATCCCATTATAAGGCAATGGGAAATCAACAACGTCGAACGTGACCCTCTCGATCCTGAAGTTTAGCTCGCTGCCAAATGTTACCGCAGCGTGATCTTCCCTTCGCTTGCTCCTTCTGGATTAATTCCTTGAAATGTGCGGTCTCTTGAGCTCATTGTCGGGGATCTTAAGCTTCGGAGCACCGCAGAGGAGATCAGGTTCAAGCCGCCCCGCCGTCAACCAACATCTTAGTGACCTTGAGGTTGCGGATAGTTGGTGAGACCAACATCGGCAAGCACCGGCAGTGAGTTACGCGATCGGGGTGGTCCTCAATATCAAAGATGATGGGCGTCTTGGACCACTTGAGGCTTGCGTGACTCTACGGATGGTTCTCGCTGCATTAACCTCCGCATCCTTTGCTTGAGTTGGCGGTGTGAGGTATCTGAGAGAAGCACCGCCAACAACGAGAGGACCTCCATGGCTTTACGAAACTCCTGCTCATCAGCTTCATCATCATCCATGTCTTCGTCGTCGTCGTCTTCATCTTCATCTTTGTCGTGGCCGCGGGGAGGTCTGTCTCCTTGCCGCTGCTTGGCCTTGCCGCGGCGTCCTCCCCGGCCGGGTCGCTTCTTACTAGCTGCCCCAAAGACCTTCTGGGCCTTCTCCTTGTCGCGCCGCTCGTACTCAGCTTTCTGCTGCTCAACAAGCTGCTCGACCTTCTTGCAGCTCTGGAGGTCGTGGCCCTTGGTGCGGTGAATCTTGTAGTACTGCTTGTTGGAGCTGTCCCCTTGTCGGCGGTTGCCACAAAGCTTCAATGGTCGGCCAGCCAATCAACCTCCTTGCGGAGCCACCAACCTTGGCCTTCTTGGCGGCACCATCCTTGCCGGACTGCTCGACAACTAGTACCTCTTTGCTCTTCTTCCTTCGGTTGTTCCGCCGCCGACTCTTCTTTGCCGGGGCGGTCTCCTCACTGTCAGATCCTGCTTCTGCATTTTCTACTGGGAGTCTCCTCCCTTCTTCAGCACGTGCACACTTGTCGGCCAGGGCATACAGCTCACTGACATCCTTGACTTTGCACATCGCCATCTCTTCCCTCATCCTGCGGTTCTGCACGTTTTGATGAAACGCGCTGATCACCGCGGCAGGGTGGACATCTGGGATGTTGTAGTGCACGCGGCTGAATCTCTGAATGAACTTGCGCAGGGACTCTCCTTCCTTCTGGGCGAGCAAGTGAAGGTCACTTTCTTGGCCATGAGGCTCGTGGCCGCCTGTGAAGGCGCCGACAAACTGATGGCATAAATCCGCCCAAGAAGATATGGAACTGTCCGGCAAGTGCATGAGCCAAGATCTGACATTGGGCTTGAGCACCAGCGGGAAGTAGTTGGCGAGGATCTTGTCGTCTCGCCCCCCAGCAGCTTGCACCGCAATGGTGTAGATGCTGAGGAACTCCGAGGGGTGCGTCTTGCCATCCTACTTCTCTGGCACGTCTGGCTTGAAGTTTTTCTTGTCGGGCCACTGGACTTGCCGCAGCTCACGGGTGAACGCGGGGCAACCTACCGCGTATGGCAAGTCACCTGGTTCCCTTGGCGCTTGCACGTCAACAGTGGGCCCGACGCGTTGGTCTGACTGACGCCGCGCTTCTCTTCGGCGCTCGATGCGAGTTCGAGCGTCTTCTTGTTGTCGTTCTTGAAGAACTTGGCGCTGGTCGCGACGAGCTCGCGGATCCGACGACGCGGTGGAGTCGCTGTCGAGGTGGATCCGACGAGTCGGCGATCTTGGCCTTCGGGAAGGGGAGTGCATGGTGGTTGCACCCCCGCAGGTTTCGTCGCCACCGGCTCGTGCCTTGTCGCCTTGCCGCGGCTGCGATGTGCTTGGTTGCCGCGGAGTGTCGCTGTTGGCAAAGCCGATGAGACTCTGAATGGTGGCCCTCCATTCGTCGACCTTGTCTACCGTCGGAGGGTAATCCAGGAGTAGTTGAGCCCGCGCCAAAGCTTACGCTTGAGTGGTGGGCGGTAATGGCGAACGGTGCGAGGAGCGGGATGTGCTCGGACTCCTAAATACTTTAGAAGGAGCAGCATCCCGTCCAGGCGACCGTGCCCTTCGCCGCACCAGCTTTGTTGGCGCGAATCGCTCTTGAGCATCTCTGGATCCACCAGCTTGATCACGGCCCAACGAACGTATGGTGCTGCGAGCACCATGACGTTGTCGGTCCCGCGCTTCCTGAGATGGACGCGGTACGTATCCGGACGCCGAGGTCTGCGCCGCCTTGTCCTTGGACTTGGCAGCGTCATGGGCTTCCTCATCGACGCCCGTTCCTCCGCCAGCGCCTTCCCCACCACTTGTCAGCTCCGGTGGTGGTGGGTTTGACGCGGACGGCTCTGCTGCCGCCGAAGCCTTCTTCTTCGGTGGCATGTTGATGAAGATGATGAAGAAGTTGCTCGTGTGAACGCCGGATCGGGTTCACACAGCCTCGACGCACTTACCTACAGGCGCGCCAAAGATGTCGGGAGGTTGATCGTTCCCACGAACACCTATGGGACTGGCGGACCGAGTCCCTTGTGGTTCGGTGGGGGCGGAGATTGCACAAAGAGCGATCGGCGATGCACACGAGCAGTTTACCCAGCTTCGGAGCTCTCCGGAGAGATAATACTCCTACTGCTGCTTGGTTGATTGTATTGTGTTCTTGCTAGGGAGCACAGAGAGCTACAAATCCTAGCTTGAGTGTGTGTAGTCTTGAATGAGTCAAACTCTCACTGAGCCGAACCCTTTCTACGTTGCACATGGGCCTCCTTTTATAGGCTCAAGGGGTTACCACAGTGTAACGCCGACGAGGGTAAAATGGGAAAAAGAGTTGCGCTTGGTGCAACTACTTGGTCTGATGTACTCTACCTAACTCGACGGCAAGGGACAAGAGTAATAAATGCCCGTCCATGTCGCCTAAACAATTACAACAGGACCGTCAGAGCGCCACCGTTCACCACGATGGCCTTCGTCAGCCGCTTATCGCTGCTCTCCGCTGGCTGCACAGCCCGTTGACACGCGTGCTGAATAGCCCCATGGCGACATCGTTGGCGGATGAGCCGGCGAGACGAAGAGAGGTTACTGCCACGGCAAGCGCCTTGCCGCGGCTGAACCCTTTGTCGCACTCGAAGCTTGTCGCTCATCGAGCCTTCCCGACAAGCTCCTCTTGCCGGGGTCATGTCTTCTTCGTGCCTTGAGTGGCCTTCCCGGCAAGCTCCTCTTGCCGGGGATTTGAATACTTTGTTCTTGAATGGCTCCAAAGGAACAGCGGAGGATCTTGGCGATCACTAGGCAAGCCTTGCCGCTGGTGTCTTTCTGCCTGCCACGAAGTTCGGGATACTAGGGTACCCCTACTCTAGTACACCGACAAATAGTGATTCAAATTTCTGCTGATCAATAAACAAATTGCCTAGGTCTTCCTATTTTGGCTGAATTTTTGGAGTTCCAGAAGTTTGCGTTAGTTACAGATTACTACAGACTGCTACGCTTTTGACAGATTCTGTTTTTCGTGTGTTGTTTGCTTATTTTGATGAATCTATGGCTAGTAAAATAGTTTATAAACCATAGAGAAGTTGGAATACAGTAGGTTTAACACCAATATAAATAAAGAATGAGTTCATTACAGTACCTTGAAGTGGTCTTTTGTTTTCTTTCGCTAACGGAGCTCATGAGATTTCTGTTGAGTTTTGTGTTGTGAAGTTTTCAAGTTTTGGGTGAAATCTTTTGATGGATTATGGAACAAGGAGTGGCAAGAGCCTAAGCTTGGGGATGTCCATGGCACCCCCAAGATAATCCAAGTACATCAAAAAGTCAAAGCTTGGGGATGCCCCGAAAGGCATCCCCTCTTTCGTCTACTTCCATCGGTAATTTTACTTGGAGCTATATTTTTATTCACCACATGTTATGTGTTTTGCTTGAAGCGTCTTGTATGATTTGAGTCTTTGCCTTTTAGTTTACCACAATAATCCTGGCTGTACACACCTTTTGAGAGAGCCATACATGAATTGGAATTTGATAGAATACTCTATGTGCTTCACTTATATCTTTTGAGCTATATAGTTTTGCTCTAGTGCTTCACTTATATCTTTTAGAGCACGGTGGTGGATTTGTTTTATAGAAACTATTGATCTCTCATGCTTCACTTAGATTATTTTGAGAGTCTTAAATAGCGTGGTAATTGCTTAATAATAATAATATGCTTGGTATTCAAGATTTGTAAAACTTTCTTTTGAGTGCGTTGAATACTAAGAAAAGTTTGATGCTTGATAATTGTTTTGAGATATGAAGATGGTGATATTAGAGTCATGCTAGTTGAGTAGTTGTGAGTTTGAGAAATACTTGTGTTAAAGTTTGTGATTCCCGTAGCATGCACGTACGGTGAACCGTTATGTGATGAAGTCGGAGCATGATTTATTTATTGATTGTCTTCCTTATGAGTGGCGGTCGGGGACGAGCGATGGTCTTTTCCTACCAATCTATCCCCCTAGGAGCATGCGCGTAATACTTTGCTTTGATAACATCTAGATTTTTGCAATAAGTATATGAGTTCTTTATGACTAATGTTGAGTCCATGGATTATACGCATTTTTCTCATCCTTCCACCATTGCTAGCCTCTCTAATACCGCACACTTTTCGCCGGTATCATACACCCACCAAATACTTTCCTCAAAACAGCCGCCATACCTACGTATCATGGCATTTCCGTAGCCATTCCGAGATATATTGCCATGCAACTTTCCACCGTTCTGTTTATTATGACACGCTCCATCATTGTCATATTGCTAGCATGATCATGTAGTTGACATAGTATTTGTGGCAAAGCCACCGTTCATAATTCTTTCATACATGTCACTCTTGATTCATTGCATATCCCGGTACACCGCCGGAGGCATTCACATAGAGTCATATTTTGTTCTAAGTATCGAGTTGTAATTGTTGAGTTGTAAGAAAAAAGAAGTGTGATGATCATCATTTTTAGAGCATTGTCCCAAGTGAGGAAAGGATGATGGAGACCATGATTCCCCCACAAGTCGGGATGAGACTCCGGACGAAAAAGAAAAAAAAAGAAAAAAAGGAGGCCATAAAAAAGGGAGAACTTTGTTTTTGCCACTCTAGTTTTTGCCCACTTTGCTTATGCCACTCTAGAATTTGACATTTCACTTTTGCCACTCTTAGCTTTTGACAATATATCACTTTTGCCCTTCCGTGGCAAAAACAAAATTTTCCAAGTGGCAATTGTGATACATGTCAAATTCTAAGAGTGGGAAAAGTGAAATGAAAAATTATCGTTTTTGCCACGGAATGGCATTTGTGATGTATTATCAAAAGCTAACAGTGGCAAAAGTGAGATGTCAAATTCTAGAGTGGCATAAGCAAAGTTGGCAAAAACTAGAGTGGCAAAAATAAAGTTTTCCCATAAAAAAAGAGAAAAGGCCCAAATAAAAAAATTGAGAGAAAAAGAGAGAAGGGACAATGTTACTATCCTTTTACCACACTTGTGCTTCAAAGTAGCACCATGATCTTCATGATAGAGAGTCTCTCATTTTGTCACTTTCATATACTAGTGAGAATTTTACATTATAGAACTTGTCTTGTATATTCCAATGATGGGCTTCCTCAAAATGCCCTAGGTCTTCGTGAGCAAGCGAGTTGGATGCACACCCACTTAGTTTCTTTTATTGAGCTTTCATATACTTATAGCTCTAGTGCATCCGTTGCATGGCAATCCCTACTCACTCACATTGATATCTATTGATGGGCATCTCCATAGCTCGTTGATACACCTAGTTGATGTGAGATTATCTTCCCCTCTTTTTGTCTTCTCCACAACCACCATTCTATTCCACATATAGTGCTATATCCATGGCTCACGCTCATGTATTGCGTGAAGATTGAAAAAGTTTTGAAAATGTCAAAAGTATGAAACAATTGCTTGGCTTGTCATCGGGTTGTGCATGATTTAAATACTTTGTGTGGTGAAGATAGAGCATAGATGACTATATGATTTTGTAGGGATAACTTTCTTTGGCCATGTTATTTTGAGAAGACATAATTGCTTTGTTAGTATGCTTGAAGTATTATTATTTTTATGTCAATATGAACTTTTGTCTTGAATCTTTCGGATCTGAATATTCATACCACAATTAAGAAGAATTACATTGAAATTATGCCAAGTAGCACTCGCATCAAAAATTCTTTTTATCATTTACCTACTCGAGGACGAGCCAGAATTAAGCTTGGGGATGCCTGATATGTCTCCAACGTATCTATAATTTTTTATTGCTCCATGCTATATTATCTACTGTTTTGGACCATATTGGGCTTTATTTTCCACTTTTATATTACTTTTGGGACTAACCTATTAACCGGAGGCCCAACCCAGAATTGCTGTTTTTTTGCCTATTTCAGTTTTTCGAAGAAACAGAATATCAAACGGAGTCCAAACGGAATGAAACCTTCGGGAACGTGATTTTCTCAACAAATATGATCCAGGAGACTTGGACCCTCCGTCAAGAAAGGAGTGAGGCGGCCACGAGGGTGGATGGCGCACCCCCCTAGGGCGCGCCCCCCTGCCTCGTGAGCCCCCCTTTGCTCCACTGACGTACTCCTTCCTCCTATATATACCTACGTACCCCCAAACGATCAGATACGGAGCCAAAAACCAAATTCCACCGCCGCAACCATCTGTATCCACTAATACGTCTCCGTCGTATCTACTTTTCCAAACAATTTTGCCCTTGTTTTGGACTCTAACTTGTATGATTTGAATGGAACTAACCCGGACTGACGCTATTTTCAGCAAAATTGCCATGATGTTGTTTTATCTGCAGAAAAAAAAAGTTCTCGGAATGACATGAAACTCCACGGAACCTCTTATAAAAAATAATAAAAAATCCTCACCAAAGATGAAGACCAGGGGGTCCACAACCTGTCCACGAGGGCGGGGGGCGCGCCCCCTACCTCGTGGGCCCCCTGGAGACCCTCCGACGCCAACTCCAACTCTATATATTCGCTTTCGGAGAGAAAAAAATCAGGAAGAAGAAATCATCGCGTTTTACTGTACGGAGCCGCCACCAAGCCCTAAAACCTCTCGGGAGGGCTGATCTGGAGTCTGTTCGGGGCTCCGGAGAGGGGGATTCGTCGCCGTCGTCATCATCAACCATCACCAATTTCATGATGCTCACCGTTGTGCGTGAGTAATTCCATCGTAGGCTTGCTGGACGGTGATGGGTTGGATGAGATTTATCATGTAATCGAGTTAGTTTTTTGAGGGTTTGATCCATAGTATCCACTATGTTCTGAGATTGATGTTGTTATGAATTTGCTATGCTTATTGCTTGTCACTAGGGCCCGAGTGCCATGATTTCAGATCTGTACCTATTATGTTTTCATGAATATATGTGAGTTCTTGATCCTATCTTGCAAGTCTATAGTCACCTATTATGTGTTATGATCCGACAACCCCGAAGTGACAATAATCGGGATACTTCTCGGTGATGACCATAGTTTGAGGAGTTCATGTATTCACTATGTGCTAATGCTTTGTTCCGGTTCTCTATTAAAAGGAGGCCTTAATATCCCTTAGTTTCCATTAGGACCCCGCTGCCACGGGAGGGTAGGACAAAAGATGTCATGCAAGTTATTTTCCATAAGCATGTATGACTATATTCAGAATACATGCCTACATTACATTGATGGATTGGAGATAGTTCGTGTCACCCTATGTTATGATCATTACATGATGAACCGCATCCGCATAATTATTCATCACTGATCCAATGCCTACGAGCTTTCCCTATACTGGTTTACGCTTATTTACTTTCCCGTTGCTATTGTTACAATCACTACAAAACACCAAAAATATTACTTTCGCTTTCATTACTCTTTTGTTACCGTTACCACTATAATCATACTACTTTGCTACTAAATACTTTGCTGCAGATACTAAGTTATCCAGGTGTGGCTGAATTGACAACTCAGTTGCTAATACTTGAGAATATTCTTTGGCTCCCCTTGTGTCGAATCAATAAATTTGGATTGAATACTTTACCCTCGAAAGCTGTTGCGATCCCCTACACTTGTGGGTTATCAAGACTAATTTCTGGCACCGTTGCTGGGGAGCATAGCTCTATTCTTTGAGTCACTTGGGATTTATATCTGCTGGACACTATGAAGAATTTGAAAGACGCTATGACAAAAATTTATCCCTCAACTACGAGGGAGGTAAGGAACTGCCATCTAGCTCGCACTTGATTCACCTTACATTATGAGTAAGCTTGCGACACCTAAACCTGCTTACGCTATTCGCTACGATATGTCGCATGTTATTGATGATGCCACTACGCTATGCATGATACTTATGATGAAACTACTTCTATGCTTGATACTACTATGCCCTTAGTGAATTTCTTGATGAACAAATTGCTAGGGCTAGAGAGAAAGAAATTATTGAAACCGATAATGTTGATGAAATTGATGATGAAGATATGCCCGTTATTCCCGAGGGTTATGTTTTGATATGGAATCTTCGCAGCTATTTTTGCTGCAAAGATAGAAACGAACTTAAGAGGCTATTATTTAAATGGAGTAAAGAATCTCTTAGAGATAGAATGAAACCTGACCCTGCTTTTGCTACTTCACCTATTTGTGTTCCCGATAAGGATTATGAATTCTCTGTTGATCCTGATATAATTACTTTGGTTGAATCTAATCCTTTTCATGGTTATGAATCTGAAACTGTTGTGGCACATCTTACTAAATTAAATGATATATCCACCCTGTTCACTAATGATGAGAGATCTCGCTACTTTTATATCCTTAAAATATTTCCGTTCTCATTAAAGGGTGATGCTAAGATATGGTTTAATTCTCTAGATCCTGGTTGTGTGCGTAGTCCCCAGGATATGATTTTTTACTTCTCTGCTAAATATTTCCCTGCTCATAAGAAACAAGCTGCTTTAAAGGAAATATACAACTTTGTGCAAATTGAAGAAGAGAGTCTCCCACAAGCTCGGGGGAGGCTTCTCAAGTTACTTAATGCTTTGCCTGATCATCCTCTTAAGAAAAATGAAATACTTGATATCTTTTATAATGGACTAATCGATGCTTCCAGAGATTACCTGGATAGTTGTGCTGGTTCTCTTTTCAGGGAAAGAACACCTGATGAAGCTGAAATTCTATTGAATAATATGTTGACAAATGAAAATAATTGGGCACCTCCTGAGCCAGCTCCTAAGCCAATTACTGAGCCTACTCCTAAACCAACTCCGAAGAAGAGAGGTGTTCTATTTCTCAGTCCTGAAGATATGCAAGAGGCAAAAAAAATCTATGAAAGAAAAAGGTATTAAAGCTGAAGATGTTAAGAATTTACCCCCTATTGAGGAAATACATGGTCTTAATTTACCGCCTGTTGAAGAAACATATGATCTTAATCCATTACCTATTGAAGAACCTCATGGTCTTGATAACCCGACACAGGTAGTAAAGGTAAATTCTCTCTATAGATATGATAAAGCTGAAGTCCCTCCTACTTAAATTGCTAGCCAGTGCTTGGATGAGTTTGATAACTTTATGTTTAAGCAAGAAGACTTCAATGCTTATTTTGGTAGACAATTGAAATACAATTCTGATATGATTAAATACTTGGGTGATTATATGGCTGATGTTAGATGTGAACTTAAACTTGTTAGCAAACATGCTTCTATGGTTACCACTCAAGTAGAATAAGTACTTAAGGCTCAAAATGATTTGCTCAATGAAATGAATAGTAAGAAAAATTAGTATGCTGTTAGAGTGGCTACTAGAACTGGTTGAATGACTCAGGAACCTTTGTATCCTGAAGGCCACCCTAAGATAATTGTACAAGATTCTCAGAGAATAATACTGATGTGCCTAGTTCTTCTAAAAGGAATAAATAGAAAAATGATAGGACTTTGCAAACTTCTAGTGAACCTATTGCTGAACCACCCGAGAATCCAAATGATATATCTATTTCTGATGCTGAAACACAATTTGTTAATGAACATGAACCTAGTGAAAGTAATAATGACGATGTTCATGATGATGCTCAACCTAGTAATGATAATGATGTAGAAGTTGAACCTGCTGTTGATCTTGATAACCCACAATCAAAGAATCAACGTTATGATAAGAGAGACTTTGTTGCTAGGAAACATGGTAAAGAAAGAGAACCATGGGTTCAGAAACCCATGTCTTTTCCTCCCAAACCATCCAAGAAAAAGGATGATGAGGATTTTGAGCGCTTTGCTGAAATGATTAGACCTATCTTTTTGCGTATGCGATTAACTGATGTGCTCAAAACAAATCCTTATGCTAAGTATATGAAGGATATCATTACCAATAAGAGAAAGATACCGGAAGCTGAAATTTCCACCATGCTTGCTAATTATACTTTTAAGGGTGGAATACCAAAGAAACTTGGAGATCCAGGAGTACCCACTATACCTTGCTCCATTAAAAGAAATTATGTCAAAACTGCTTTATGTGATCTTGGAGCTGGTGTTAGTGTTATGCCTCTCTCTTTATATAGTAGACTTGATTTGAATAAGTTGACACCTACTGAAATATCTTTGCAAATGGCTGACAAATCAACTGCTATACCTGTCAGTATTTGTGAGGATGTGCCTGTTGTGGTTGCAAACGTTACTATTTTAACGGACTTTGTTATTCTTGATATTCCCGAGGATGATAGTATGTCTATTATTCTTGGAAGACCTTTTGTGAATACTGTAGGGGCTGTTATTGATTGCAACAAAGGCAATGTCACTTTTCATATTAATGGTAATAAGCACACGGTACACTTTCCGAGGAAACAACCTCAAGTTTATAGCATCAATTCTATTGGAAAAGTTCCATCGATTATTTTTGGAGGTTTTGAATTTCCTCTTCCTACTGTCAAGAAGAAATATGACATACTTATTATAGGGGATGTGCATCCCCATTGAGGTAACATAGTGTTATTCAAAATTTCTCCGGTTTCATGTTATTCGGAATGAGTTTGTTAACAAGACTTGATCAGCCTTGTTAGTGGATTCCTTTTGATGATCATGAGACGGATGAAACTAGAAGGCACAACCTTCTGTACCCTCTTTATACTTTCTGTTATTTAGTTGAAATAAAGTAAAAATAGTATTTTTTTGTCTGTTTCTTGATTTATCTGTGCAATATAAAAATACCCCGAAAATAAAAGTTCTCCAAATGCCATGCCAATTTAATATGATTTTTTCGGGAATATTTGAGGATTTATGGTGCATAAATTACCACGGGGGGAGCTGCCACCTGCCACGAGGTGGGCGCGCCCTACCCCCCTGTAGCGCCCCCACCTCGTGGGCCCACAGTGGCCCTCCTCCACTTATTCCTGCACCCATCCTCTTCTTCTTCCTCCCACAAACATGAATATCTGGCTCAAACACGAGTTCCAGCCCACGTTGCTGTGATTTTCGATCTCCTTGCTCAAAGCACCTCTCACCAAACTGCTCGGGGAGATTTTTGCTTGGTATGTGACTCCTCCATTGAGTTCTAGCCCACGTTGCTGTGATTTTCGATCTCCTTGCTCAAAGCACCTCTCACCAAACTGCTTGGGGAGATTGTTCCTTGGTATGTGACTCCTCCATTGGTCCAATTAGTTTTTGTTCTAGTGCCTTATTCTTTGCAAATTTGTGCTGCATTGGTGACCATGTTCTTGAGCTAGCATGTCAAATTTATATGGTTCCAAGTAGTTCTAATGCATGATTTATCCTCTAGGCACTTATAGGAGTAGTTGCTATCATTTTTATTGAAGTTGGTTCACTTTTGTTTGAAGTTACTAAAAATTTCAGAAATTTTTCAGAGAAAACAATATGTTTAGGAAGATGTTTCAAGGTGGTTCTTCAAGGAAGCAAGGCCCTAGGCTTGCAATGCGCGATGCCGATGAGGAGCCCCAAAGGGACGCTCCCGTGAGGCCCTGTGAATGGCCTTTGGAAAATTTTATGGATCGAGCGGGAATCAAAGAAGAATTTAACGCATATTTGCGTAACGCCGGTCTTGTGGACTTTGAGGCAGACAAATGCCCACAGTATCATGATCTCACTAGTTCATCTATGAGGAGACAAAAGGAAGACATGTTATTACCAGAGAGGAGGCAGATGAGTACGAGAGGAGAGCGGAGGCAGCTCGACACCACGTTGCAGCTCGGGAGGCGATAGTCGCTGCATCACAGTACGACCCCAACTACAACTATGGATATCCGCCAGGCCATCCTTGGCAATAAACCAACTTAGGCCAAAAGCCTAAGCTTGGGGGAGTACGTATTTCCCACCGACATTACATTGATGTTCACACACTCATTGCTAGATGTCGTTGCTCATACTTTTTCACTGTAATATCCATGCTAGTTTATTTGCTTTTTCCTGCTTTCTTCTTGTGTGTTTGTTAAACTTTAAGAAAAAAAATTAGTGTAGCTTCTAGTTAGTTTACTTTTCCTGCTGTAGTAGTAATAATTAAAAAGAAAACCCAAAAATATTTCCTGTTCTTCTTTTGCTTGTTGGGAGCTTTCCCGTGTAAATAGTTTTATTTCTTTTCTTTTCTTTGGGGGTCGATAGGAGAAGACCATAATTAAATTGTTGAAGTGGCTCTTATATGCATTATTGTTGATTTAACCAAGAGCCCCTATTGCCTTGTCTTCTCCTGTTTATTGAATGCTCGCAGATTCCAGCTTAGTCCAATGCACTTGCACTCTTATTATTATCCACATCGTTCGGTCGTGCAAGTGAAAGGCAATAATGACGATATATGATGAATTGATTGGGATAAGCGAAGCTGGTATGAACTCGACCTCTCTTGTTTTTGCAAATATGATGAGTTCATCGTTCTTGATTCAGCTTATTATGAATAAACATGTTTGCAATGACAATTAGAGATCATAGTTGCTTATGCCATGCTTGATTAGCTATCAGTTATAATGGTTTACCTTGCGTGCCAACATGCTATTAAAATGGTTGTGATGTGGTATGATGGGGTGGTATCTTCCTTTGAATGATTTAAGTTACTTGACTTGGCACATGTTCACACATGTAGTTGAAACAAATCAACATAGCCTTCACGATATTTATGTTCATGGTGGATTATATCCTACTCATGCTTGCATCCAATGTTTATTAATTTTAATGCATGTTCATGACTGTTGTCGCTCTCTAGTTGGTCGCTTCCCAGTCTTTTGCTAGCCTTCACTTGTACTAAGCGGGAATACTGCTTGTGCATCCAATCCCTTAAACCCCAAAGTTATTCCAGATGAGTCCATTATACCTTCCTATATGCGGTATCTACCTGCCGTTCCAAGTAAATTTGTATGTGCCAAACTCTAAACCTTCAAAAAAACATTCTGTTTTGTATGCTCGAATAGCTCATGTATCAACTAGGGCTGTCCTTATCTTCCATGTTAGGCGGGTTATTCTCAAGAGGAGTGGACTCCGCTCCTCACTCGCGAGAAAATGGCTGGTCACCGGGATGCCCAGTCCCATGCTTTATGCAAACTAAATCAAAATAATTGCAAACAAAACTCCCCCTGGGACCTGATGTTTGCTGGAGGCACTCGTTGTTTCGAGCAAGCCATGGATTGATGCTTGTTGGTGGAGGGGGAGTATAAACTTTACCATTCTGTTTGGGAACCGCCTATAATGTGTGTATCATGGAAGATATCTCCATCTCTTAGTTGTTATGTTGATAATGAAAGTATACCACTCAAAATATTATTTATCTCTATTTCAAAACCGAGCTCTGGCACCTCTACAAATCCCTGCTTCCCTCTGCGAAGGGCCTATCTTATTTACTTTTATGTTGAGTCATTACCCACTTATTAAAAAGCACTAGCTGGAAAGCGCAACTGTCATTTGCATTCATTACTATTAATTTATATTGGGTATGACTATGACTGGATCTCTTTTACCATGAATTACAATGTCTAGCCAGTCCTTGATCTTTAAAGGTGCTCTGCATTTATGTTTTGCGGTCTCAGAAAGGGCTAGCGAGATACCATCCTGTTATATCATATTATGATTGTTTTGAGAAAGTGTTGTCATCCGAGATTTATTATTATGACTCGCTAGTTGATTATGCCATTGATATGAGTAAACATGAGACCCGAGAATTATTGCAAATGTGGTTAGTTATAATCTTTGCTGAAAACTTGAATGCTGGCTTGACATATTTACAACAACAAGAGCAAACAGAGTTTGCAAAAGTTTTTCTTTTTCTCTTTCAGTTTGTCAACTGAATTGCTTGAGGACAAGCAAGGGTTTAAGCTTGGGGGAGTTGATACGTCTCCGTCGTATCTATTTTCCAAACACATTTGCACTTGTTTTGGACTCTAACTTGTATGATTTGAATGGAACTAACCCGGACTTATGCTGTTTTCAGCAGAATTGCCATGATGTTGTTTTATGTGCAGAAAACAAAAGTTCTCGGAATGACTTGAAACTCCACGGAACCTCTTATAAAAAATAATAAAAAATCCTCGCCAAAGATGAAGACCAGGGGGCCCACACCCTGTCCATGAGGGTGGGGGGCGCCCCCCTAGGGCGCGCCCCCTACCTCATGGGCCCCCTGGAGACCCTCCGACACCAACTCCAACTCTATATATTTGCTTTCGGAGAGAAAAAAAATCAAGAAGAAGAAATCATCGCGTTTTACGATACGGAGCCGCCGCCAAGCCCTAAAACCTCTCGGGAGGGCTGATCTGGAGTCCGTTCGGGGCTTCGGAGAGGGGGATTCGTCACCGTCGTCATCATCAACCATCCTCCATCACCAATTTCATGATGCTCACCGCTGTGCTTGAGTAATTCCATCGTAGGCTTGCTGGACGGTGATGGGTTGGATGAGATTTATCATGTAATCGAGTTAGTTTTGTTAGGGTTTGATCCCTAGTATCCACTATGTTCTGACACTGATGTTGCTATGACTTTGCTATGCTTAATGCTTGTCACTAGGGCCCGAGTTCCATGATTTCAGATCTGGACCTATTATGTTTTCATGAATATATGTGAGTTCTTGATCCTATCTTGCAAGTCTATAGTCACCTATTATGTGTTATGATCCGACAACCCCGAAGTGACAATAATCGGGATACTTTTCGGTGATGACCATAGTTTGAGGAGTTCATGTATTCACTATGTGCTAATGCTTTGTTCCGGTTCTCTATTAAAAGGAGGCCTTAATATCCCTTAGTTTCCATTAGGACCCCGCTGCCACGGGAGGGTAGGACAAAATATGTCATGCAAGTTATTTTCCATAAGCATGTATGACTATATTCGGAATACATGCCTACATTACATTGACGAATTGGAGATAGTTCTGTGTCACCCTATGTTATGACTGTTACATGATGAACCGCATCCGGCATAATTATTCATCACTGATCCAATGCCTACGAGCTTTCCCTATACTGGTTTACGCTTATTTACTTTCCCGTTGCTATTGTTACAATCACTACAAAACACCAAAAATATTACTTTCGCTTTCATTACTCTTTTGTTACCGTTACCACTACAATCATACTACTTTGCTACTAAATACTTTGCTGCAGATACTAAGTTATCCAGGTGTGGCTGAATTGACAACTCAGTTGCTAATACTTGAGAATATTCTTTGGCTCCCCTTGTGTCGAATCAATAAATTTGGGTTGAATACTTTACCCTCAAAAGCTGTTGCGATCCCCTACACTTGTGGGTTATCATCCACGAGATCCCATCTTGGGGCCTGTTCCGGAGCTCTGCTGGAAGGGGAATCCACCATGGAGGGCTTCTACATCAACACCATAGCCTCTTTGATGAAGTGTGAGTAGTTTACTTCAGACCTTCGGGTCCATAGTTAGTAGCTAGATGGCTTCTTCTCTCTTTTTGGATCTCAATACATTGTTCTCCCCCTCTCTCGTGGAGATCTATTCGATGTAATATTTTTTTTGCCGTGTGTTTGTTGAGACCGATGAATTCTGGGTTTATGATCAAGATTATCTATGAACAATATTTGAATCTTCTCTTTTATGTATGATTGGTTATCTTTGCAAGTCTCTTCGAATTATCAGTTTGGTTTGGCCTACTAGATTGGTTTTTCTTGCAATGGGATAAGTGCTTAGCTTTGGGTTCAATCTTGCGGTGTCCTTTCCCAGTGACAGTAGGGGCAGCAAGGCACGTATTGTATTGTTGCCATCGAGGTTAACAAGATGTTTTTTTTATCACATTGCATGAATTTATCCCTCTACATCATGTCATCTTGCTTAAGGCGTTACTCTGTTATCTTGAACTTAATACTCTAGATGCATGCTGGATAGCGGTCGATGAGTGGAGTAATAGTAGTAGATGCAGGAGGAGTCGGTCTACTTGTCTCGGACGTGATGCCTATATACATGATCATAACTAGATATTCTCATAACTATGCTCAATTCTGTCAATTGCTCAACAGTAATTTGTTCACCCACCGTAGAATACTTATGCTCTTGAGAGAAGCCACTAGTGAAATCTATGGCCCCCGGGTCTATTCTCATCATATCAATCTTCCATCACTTTATTATTGCTTTGCTTTTTACTTTTCCTTTTATTTTACTTTGCATCTTTATACCAAAAATACCAAAAATATTATCTATCATCTCTATCAGATCTCACTCTCGTAAGTGACCGTGAAGGGATTGACAACCCCTAATCACGTTGGTTGCGTTGAGCTATTTGTTTTGTGCAGGTACGAGGGACTCGCGCGTAGCCTCCTACTGGATTGATACCTTGGTTCTCAAAAACTGAGGGAAATACTTACTCTACTCCGCTGCATCACCCTTTCCTCTTCAAGGAAATCCAACGCAGTGCTCAAGTGGTAGCAAGTAGGCAGTCCCGCCGGCGCTAGTTTAGGCGGCTGGAGCAGGATGATCAGAGATTGAAGAAGCACGTCGGTCGTTGGATGGACATCCAATAGTCACTGCTGCTAGAATCGTGTGTTGACTGACAAAGCCTTGCGTAAACAAGTCAGCCTCGAAATCTGTGGCTTGTACAGCCCATTTGCTATTATTTTATAATTTTACTCATTTTCTAATTCATATGGAATTTATTGCAGCCCGTTTTCCATTTTAGAATTGCTGCCCATTTTCCGTCAATCGAGGGTTAAAAATTAACTAAATATGTGGGAATTTTGAAAATTCACAAATTTTTGATGGGGAACAAAATATTCTTAATCCAAAAATTAGTAGGCATACTAAAAAAAATTTAAAAATAAATTAGTATTATGTCATGTTAAATCCAATGAAATACGTATAAGATATCAGTGAAGAACAAAAACAACAAAGAAACTAATATGCCATTTGCTATAATTTTTTTGGAATTTTCAACCCCTTTTGATATTACTTTTAACAGACACTGACCATACTCTTTGGCCAGGCCGGAATGCATCCCTCCTCGTCTTGAAAGATTTGCAGCCCGGTAAGTCGGAGAAAGCAAATAGGCGTAGCTTGGGTATTCTTCAAAAAGAAATACTGGGCTACCTATTTTCCCAAAGAAAAAACTGCTGGGCTGGTCATGTTGTTAGACGGGCCACAGAGACCGCACAACCCAGTTTATAGCCCGCTCCTCCGAATTACTACTAAAAAAAGTTGTGCAATTTTATCGTTAATTGACTATACGTTGAAAATGATGTGGGTCCCAGATATCAGCAGGGTGGATTAGAGTAAAAAAACGAGGGGTTCATCTGAGTAGTAAAAGAGGCGCTTGCTTGTGTTCGGGAGTGGACTTGGTGGGTCCGTACTGTCATACTCACAACTACCGTCCTCTCCCAATTCACTATGTTGACACGGACCGTTTCGACAAAAAACTATGTTGACAGGGCCGGACGGCGGCGCCCCGGCGAGCGCACCAAGGCGGAGGATAAAGTGTTGTCGCCAATGTGCTGGGCTGGGTTGGACATTCTTATTGAAAAATAAAAATGGTCCGGATCTATTTACGACGCTGACTATGATTTGCATGGGTCCGCTGGCTGCAGGAAGAAAATGCTGGGAGAAAGAAGACTGGTCGCTATCTTTGCCGAAGAATAATATCGACTGAATGTAACACCACTATCATAGGAAATAATATCCTCCTGTTAAATCGCGAATTTAAAGAACTAGTGCATGAGCATTTACCTTTATTTATTTATTTACTTATTTATGTTTAGGGGACCATGAGCATGTACCTGGGCCGGATTCATGTGAGAGCCTCCCTTCCAGTTAATTATGGGCTTCTCTATTTGGCCTTCATCAGTGGGCTGCATGTTATCAACAAGTGGAAATTGTGTTCCGTACGAAAAATAGTATGCGCTACGTACGGTACGGGGCACTAAAGGATCGAACCGTGGAACGACTTCCAAAACATTGTGTTTGTCATTCTAACAACACATTTATTCAACCAATGATTTAAATATACTACTGATTGTACATTGAAAACAGCAACAGCAAAGAACCAGGGCTGGGGGTGCAGCGAAGCGATAGCGGGGACGGAAGAGTGAAGACACGCTCTCTCTTCCAAACCAAACATCAGCCATCATTACAAAAGGGCTACCAAAAAGAACAAGTGCATGCATCAAACTAAATAAAGATCCTACTACACCAAGTGCATGCATCTAACTAACTGCTCGCTTAGGCGTTACTATTTATTAAGTCAGGAGATTGGTGACGGTTTGAACCAGATGGGTGCTGACGGGGAAACTCCAGCCACCAGGTCGAAGTCTGATACTTGCGACCCTCTCTCCTACTTTGGGCTGCAGAGCGTGGCGACACATATCAGGGTATGGTGCATGTAGAGACGCATGGTACGCTATGTACACAGTTTTGCCTGATGAACGAAACCGCGCTGCCATCATGATCCTTGCCGTCGGTTATCTCCTGGTTAATCGGATAATTCAATCCCACAAACAGAGAGCGTGTACCAAGGCTACATACCAACCTCCAGTCAAAAATTCCTGAAGGCCCAGAGAAGCGGGATCTGCTCAAAGACCTTGCGGTGGCTCGTGATTGTATTCCGCGAAACAAGGCGTCCGATGCGTGCGAGCGATCATCAATCGTTCGCCGTTATCTGATTGAGCCAGAACCACCTGCAATCGCCATGCCGCTTTTCTTTGAAAGGTTACGGGATTAGGAAGGGTAGGGACACCAAAGTGACCTACAACATCATATCAAGTTGAGTCAAATAACCCTCAAAAAAGTTGGAGTCAAATAAAAGGGCTCTTGATATAGTCAATCTTAAGAACAGCATGTTATGAGCATGAATATTTTTTCAGTAAATGTTGACGATAATATAAGCAAGCCATCATGATATCATAGGAAAGTAACATACTTCTTTGTAACAGCCGTTTGTAGCGATGATCGAGTAGGCCAGCAATACGTCCACCATAGAAGGAGTCGACGGTGTAAATGAAGCCCTTGTGTTCAATGGCATCGAGAACCATGGAGGATGTATGATCCTGCGATGGACATGCAGATTTATCCACTTACCGCAGATGACACATCGATAGGCGAGACCGCGGTTGAAGACACAATTAGCCTGAAGTCTTTATAATTTGCAGATCTTGTGGGCACTTGGCAGATTACAACCTTGAGCAAATCAAACTTGGTATCATGTTGACTAGTGTAAGATTCCGAGTATTACGGGCGCGGTGCGAAGCGATGGCAATGTTAATCGAAGGAAGGGGATCAATCGCGGGTGTAGACCTCGACGAGCATCCAGCTGCCGCGACCGTCGACGAGCACCATCCAAGACGTGTTCATGCCGACCCAGTACATACTGTTAATGTAGTTGAGGGTGACGGGGATCGGATCGCAATCAAGGGGGTTGATGCTCGCCACCCTACGATCGTTATGCTGCGTGACACGCCGTTTCTGAAGATCAGACGGCATCAACAAGCAAGGAGCTGGCTTAAAAAGCTCCGGTCTGAGGGCTTTGAGTAAACGGTACAGCCCCGATGAGCATGCCGCGAGCGGAATGGTACTGAGATTGTCCACACGAGAAACAATGAGCTTGATTACCTCTGTGGGGAGCGAATTCTAGCCACTCTTTCGACGGACGCTGCTCGGTTCTGCCATTGTTAGTGCTTGGGTTTCGGACAAGGGGGGAGGCGCCTTAGCGGGGATGGAAGATTGGACGAGGGGGGAGGCGCCTTAGCGGGGATGGAAGAGCGGACAAAGATGGAGAAGCGAATATGTGCTGCGGGAAGTGGACAGGTGATGATGACTACAACACGCCGCTTGACTTACGAGACACATACCAACAGCGTAGGGTCATATCGAAGTCAGACAACTTGCTTGAGTGATCATAGTACTGGTAGTCCCTACAGTACCTGCTACTATGCCCTAACTTGCTTGAGTAGAGTAGTAGTGGAGTAGGACTCTTCTCTACTAGCTACTAGCACCAGACAAGTAGTATGTTCTAATCTAAAATAGTTACAAACTTCAATGCCCGAGCGTGGAACGACTACGAACCGCCATTGGTGCTAACTCCAATCCTGCAAGTCATGGATTTGTTTCTTTTAACTTTCATTTAATCAGTAGCCAGCCTGCAAGTCATGTACACTGTACTGACAGTGGAACCCACAGAGTACTAAGAATACAAGATTAAGGATGCAATTAACTTTTTATAGAGGGAGAATCATACACACAATTAACTCAAATGGATTGGACGTGACTCTATTATTCTCCAACGCAACCGGCAAATTTCCTCCTGCGGGCCGGAGTAGGTTTCTTGGTTTGCATGCGGGTTTAACGGAGGGGTTTGATGGAGGTGAGGAGGCGTGTTCAACCGGGCGTGCAGTGGACGGCGCAGTACTATTCAATTTGACAAGTACAACTAGTATATTATAAAAAACAAAGAAGAGTAGTAGAGATAGATATAAGAATAGAGACTAGGGAGGAGCACCATCTACTGCTTCATGGGCTACTCCTGCGCTCCATTCGGCGGCTGCAACGTCCCCTACGACCACTCCCTCCTGCGCTCCATTCGGTGGGCGATGTTGAAATTTGGGGAGCGCACTCTCGCGACTGCTAGTAGCGATGACTTCACCGACGACGACTTCTTCCCCGACCTCGGCAACCTCTTCCTCAATGACATGGGCGACAACCTCAACGCCAATGGTGCTGCTCCCGTTGCACCGTATGTGTTTCTGTCCTTCCTGTTTGAAATCGTGGTAGAATTCATGTTTCTAGTCTGTGTCCTAGATTCGATCTATTCATCTACTATGCTAGTCCGCATGATTAGTTTAATCTCTGTTATAGCCGTCATGATTTATTTTGTAGTAAATCTCGTAGTAACTTGCTCATATATTCAACTGGCGGAACGTCCCCTACAGCCACTCCCGTTTCATGGACGGCCTAGTCGATGCCTCCAAGGAGCCCTTCATCTACTGCTATGAGTGCCCGGTGCCATTTTGGGGCTCGCTGGCGGACATCGTGCATCACTTGACGCAGGCGTGCGGCGATCACTACTGGCCCTTGGCGAAGAACATCAAGTATGAGACGTGCTACCCGTTCACCGTGCCGGAGTCGCTGGAGGATCAATGCCGCCTGCTAGTCTCGGAGGAGGACGTCAGCGTCTTCCTCTTGATCGTGGCCACCGGCGAGGCCCGCGCAGGCCGGCACCACATCTCTGTAGTGTGCGTTAGGGGCGACGCCGCTGACGCTGACACTGACACGAGGTCAATGTACGGGTGCGTGCTCACTATTACTACCCCTCGAAGGTACGTGGGCGGTGACACTGGCTACGTCAAGCTGACTTGGACTCTGCCGAGCTGGGACCTTCCCACCGATGTGGACATGGAAAGCGCACGGTATTATTTGAACCCCAATGATGTGCACGGGGACTCCAAGGAGGTTCACCTGGACATCTGCATTATCAAGTTAAATGTTGATCATTAGTCTTCGCTCAATGTAATCCGCTGTTTAAGCATGTGGAGACTTCCATGCATGATCTTGCTTTATTGGAGTAACGCGCATGAATAAAAGTGTATCCATTTATGGTTTAGTCTAGAATCTTCCATGTATGAATTTTTACTACAGTACTGGTGAAAGACTTATAATGAACCATTTCTTACATATCCTCTGCCCCCTTCCAAGTCATCCTGATTTAATCCCTCCGTCTAGGTGTATAAGGGCATGGTTAATACTTAAATAGTATAGCCAACTGTTGACTATAAGAAAGTGCCATGTCATCTATAGCCAACATGTATAACAATGGATACTCAAAAACTAATTCTTGAAGATCATTTCATGCAAAGCACAATAAGAGTTATTTCTTCACAAGTTTTGGATGCAGGTTGAACAGTTGAACACTTTGTTTGCAAAAGATACTTTTTATCTATTTCACTGGATATTTGTGAGCTCTAGTGATGAAATAATATCTGAACAAACCTATCGATACCCGTTACACATGAGATGACCCCCACATCCTTTGTCAAAATAAACAACTCCCCAATCAATGCATTTCACTCTTCCGTGCAACGCACGGGCACATTACTATAGGTTAGTACGACCAAAAATTGTACTAACATTATATATAGTACAATAAATGATGATGCATGTCACCTAAAATTATAGGAGTATCATTGAAAACTATGTTCAAATACGAATCCAACGATATTGTTTTTGTTGACATGCACTAACATTTTGTCAGTTAAATCTTCAGTCAAATTCTATGGGGGATAAACCACGACCGATGTAGTCGTACTACTATAGAGGGCGGCGCTGCGCGGGAGTCTCACCCCGCTCGTGGCGCGGCAGTAAAGCCGTCATATCACAAAACCCAACCACTCCTAGTAATAAGTGGCCTGGTAAAATAAACGGACAAGCAACCATCACATCCCTCTGTCTTTTTTGCATTTCATCTCTCTGCATTTACTTTCTCCAGTTCATCTCGCACACTCGATCCTTAGCTACTACTCCTAGTATCCCTAGATACTACTCCTAGGGCCAGTTCTTTTGGCAGCTTCCCCAGCTTTTCCCATAAGACTAGTCACAGTGGAGAGTAACATTAAGGCGCCTCACTCATTTATTTGGGCTTCTAAACTACTACTAGTAGTACCTCCATCCTATTTTATTCCTCACCATTGTAATTTGTGTTAAATTTTGACCAAATATTTAACTGATAAAATGTTAGTGCATGTGACATGCACTAACATTTCATTAGTTAAATTTATGATCAAAATTTGACATAGATTACAATGGGGACCAATAAACCAGGACGGAGGTAGTAGTTATGGGATTACTAATCTAGAAGCCTAAAAGAACTAGCCCCTGGTACTCCTACTAGTAGTAGTACTCAAGTTGGAATTCCAATTGCACAGCACAACTTGTTAGGCAAAAAAATTCGATACAGGGTGTAGGAAGCGGTTTGGGAATTTGCATGCCTTTCCGACCAGTGAGATACTCCGTACAAAGTACAACAGAGAAATAACCACAGAGAAGGAAGCTAAAAGTAAACAATCAAATGAGCATTTTTGCATTTGTTTTGCATTGAATCATTTCACAAGCTTGAATAGCGTTGTTTTTCTACTTCTACAAAAACCGCTTCGTAGTGTTAAAACGTGCATTTGCACGTACGTAAGTAATAGTAGTACTCCCTCCGTCTAGGTGTATAAGTCTTCCCTCTTTCTTGGTCATGGTGCACAACCAAAGATGACTAGTTGACCTGGACGGAGGGAGTAGGACAGTCTGCAAGCATATATAGAGAGAGACGTGTAGTGCGATAGTATATGGTAAAGTTTGTGCTATATGCACGTACTTACAAAATGCGTATGAATACACAAGATTTCCAAACATTCCCTTTTACATACTTAATTAAGGATGCTAATAATTCCTGAACGTTCGGAATTTATCATTTGCGTCCCAAAACTAATGAGATCGCCTTACGAAACAAAAATTATACTCCTACTAAAAGCCACGACGCTCGCAGGAGCGCTTGCGGCGCACCACGAGAGCCCTGGTGCGCGGCCGTTTCCCAGCGGGCCGACACAACGCCTCTTCCTCAGCCTCGCAACTCGCGAGGTGCTAATTGGCGGCTTGCCGGCGAGCGAGCGCGATCTCACCGGTGTGGTGATCCGACGCCAACCGGTACTCCTCCTCGCTGGAAGCGTGCACCCGGTCCACGTACCGCCAAGCGTAGATGAGGCGCTTGGGCCCGACTACAGTCAGGATTTTGGCACGGGCATCCTCCGCCACCCTCACGGCCCTCGCACAAGCTTTCTGCTAAAGAGCCAATTGCCTGACTCTCTCGAACGCGACATAGGCCTGCCAGGCAGCTTGTTCCGCGGTGCGCTTCTCTTCCTCGGCCTTCTTCTCCGCCTCTATTTTGGCGCGCTCTGCTGGAGGCAAAGCCTCTCACAAGGTGACATCCATTTCTTTCCAAAGCTCCTCAAGGCTGGGGAGCTCAGCGGGCGGCGCGGCGTTCTCCTCGTAGCGGGGAGCCGACGCGTCCTCCGACGCGCGTTCTGGCGAGATTGGGAACACCGACGCGTCCACCTCGACGCGTCGCGGCGAGGAGCGGAACGCCGACGCGTCCTCCTCGACTAGTGGCGGCGAGGAGCGGAACACCAACGCGTCCACCTCGACGCATCGCGGCGAGCAGCGGAACACCGATGTGTCCTCCTCGACTAGTGGTGGCGAGGAACGGAGCGGCGACGCGTGACTGTCCGTGCGGTGCAGCGAGGGGCGCCTAGGGATTGGGAGGGGCGATGCCATGGTGGTCGACGTGAGAGGCAGCCAGGGAGGGGGAGGAGATAGCGATGAACGAGAACGTGATGGGGAGGAGATAGCGATGTAAGTGGGAGGCGCAGTATTTATAGCGAGCAATGGCACACCTACGTAAGATATGGATTGAGCTGCACTAACTTAACTGTAGGTCCAGTTGCGTCACTGACATGTGGGCCATACCCCTATTGGGCCCATATGTCAGTGACCCAATGCACCTGCAGTTAAGTAACAGCTACGTGGGCATATTTGTTGGAGTAAATTACGGGGGAGGGATGGGGTGGAAATATTGCTGGTCACAACGGATTGGACGAGCGCGGGGGGAGGAGAGTCATGCATGCAGATTTTTTCCACACGGGGTGGAGTGGCGGGACCACCGGAGGGAGAAGGAGAGTCTGGCAGGCATATTGTTTCCACACATGGAGAGGAAAAGATTTGGAGACGAACGGGCTTCCTGCAGGTATGGGGAACTGTCACGCCCAATATGCGACCCTATCCAAAAGGAACTCGAAGGTCCCACCAAGGATAGACCCGCATATTGAAACGTTTTTGCAAGGTGGATATCATTACATCAACATTACATAATACATAGGGATACAACCAAGACATACAATGTCACATGAATACAACAACATATACAAGATCAACATCCGACTACGGATGAATCATAAACAGAAACTCGAACAATATCCACCCTGCTAGCTCAGGCTGCCGACCTGGAACCTATCCCCTGATCGAAGAAGAAGCAGAAGAAGAGCTCCAATACAAGCAAACATCGCTCTCACGTCATGATCATCGCAAATCTGTACCTGCAACTGGTGGTGTAGTAATCTGTGAGCCACGAGGACTCAGCAATCCCATTACCATGGGTATCAAGACTAGCAAAGCTTAATTGGGAAAGGAAGGGGTAAGGTGGTGAGGTTGCAGCAGCGGCTAAGCATATATGGTGGCTAACATACGCAAACGAAAGCGAGAAGAGAATCAAAGGAACGGTCGTCAACTAGTAATGATCAAGAAGTGATCCTGAACTCCTACTTACGTCAGACATAACCCAGGAACCGTGTTCTCCTCTCGATCAACCCCGAAAAGAGACACTCACGGTTACGCACACGGTTGGTGTATTTTAGAAGAGTTTGCTTCAAGTTTACTACAACCGGATATTAACAAATTCCCATCTGCCACATAACCGCGGGCACGGCTCTAGAAAGTTTAAACCCTGCAGGGGTGTCCCCACTTAGCCCATGATAAGCTCTCGCGATCAACGAAGGATATTCCTTCTCCCCGGGAAGACCCGATCAGTCTCGGAATCCCGGCTACAAGACATTTCGACAGCAATAAAACAAGACTAGCAAAGCCGCCCGGATGTGCCGACAAATCCTGATAGGAGCTGCACATATCTCGGTCTCAGGGCACACCGGATGAGCAAGATGTCGGGTTGGCATAGACCCTGATTGCCCAGGGGGCGCCGGACATCGCTCGGTTTGGACCAGCACTCAGAGGAGAACTGGCCCGGGGGGGCTAAAATAAAGATGACCCTCGGGCTCCGGAAACCCAAGGGAAATAAAAGGGCATAGGTGAGGCAAATGGTAAAACCAATGTTGGGCCTTGCTGGAAAAGTCTTATTCAAAGCGAACTGTCAAGGGGGTCCCATAAATCACCCGACCGCGTTAGGGACGCAAAATCCGGGCACATAATACCGATATGACGGAAACTAGGGCGGCAAGAGTGGAACAAAACACTAGGCATAAGGCCGAGCTTTCCACCCTTTACCAAGTATATAGATGCATTAATTAAATAAGATATATTGTGATATCCCAACAAGTAAACATGTTCCAACAAGGAACAACATCTCCATGTTCCAACAAGGAACAAACTTCATCTTCACCTGCAACTAACAACGCTATAAGAGGGCTGAGCAAAGCGGTAACATAGCCAAACAACGGTTTGCTAGGAAGGGTGCAAAAGGTTAGAGGCGACATGGCAATTTGGGAGGCTTGAGGAACAAGTGATAGGTAGCGCAGCATAGCGAAAGAACGAAGCAACTAGCATAGCAATGATAGTAGTGAGATCCAGGGTAGCGGTCATCTTGCCTGAAATCCATAAGGAAGAAGAACGAGTCCATGAAGAAGATGAACGGATGAAGCCGAACCAAGCGTAGACGAACGAATCCTCACGATCGCAACGAAACAGGAACTAACAAGAAGAAGCACACAACATAGTAAACACACCACACATGAACAAGACATGATGCACAAACAAGCATGATGCATGACAAAGCTACATGAAGCTACTCATGGCAAGAGATGATGCATACAAGACCAACACATCAAGGCAAGTTTAAATGAGGCCGGAAACAACATAGAACAACTCCGGTAAGTCCTCATATGCAAATTTCGAAATTGGTCCAGAACTGAATAAACCTTATGTTCAAGTTGTTAAACAGCAAGTTAAGATGCACCACGATGATCTACACGAAATTCTAGTCAAGTTACATATAAAGTTCATTAGAATCGGAGCTACGGCCTAGAAGATATGAGCAAAACAAGATAAGCATGGCATTGACGCAAAATGCGCCCAAACATCAAGCAAACACCTCAAAAAAAGGATGCAACATGATAATATGAAACTACATGCAAAATCAAGCAAGTTTCATATAGAGCACACTCAAAACGGAGCAACGGTTCAACACATACACTCTATACAAGTCATGGCAACAATCTGTCCAAAACAGCAACCAGGCATATTGCAAGCATCAAAACAACAAGCTACAGCATCTTAACATAATAACAAAAGGCATGGACATGATGTACAGGTAAAGCATTACAAAACATGAACACTGAGCTATCTCCAGAAATGACTAAAACATGCTCAAAAAGACATGGCAAGATTCCAAATAATAACAGTTTCAGACTTTAGCAGAAAATAACATCAGGTTGCAATGTTTAGAGCTATCAAACAACATGCTACAGGAACTTATCATGGCAAACAAAGGCATGGAATGAATATAGTAATTGCATAGAACAAAAGTCCTTTACTGACCATGAGCCACAAAGGATCATAAAATATGATGGCACCCATGTAAACATGGCAAGTTATATGACAGATTCATACATGGCAGGAACAACAATAAGTAGGCATGTTGGTGAGCTTGAACCACTCACCACAAAGCAATAAATGGCATGGCAAGGCAACCAACAGTAAGAAGACATGGCATAGAATCTATACATGGCAAGAACAACATCATAGCATACACAGATCAACTACAACAACCTTGGCAAAATTGAATAACATGTAAACAATCTGCCAGGAAACATTTTATAGAAAAAGTAGAGCTCGATTGACTCAAGCTATGGCACTCCATAATTGCAAACGAGGGCATGAATGGATAGATAATAACCATATGGTCAAAACATCCTTAATGAAGTATCTCAAAATAAGCATGGATCTCTCGGTAGTATCAAGTTAACATGGCATAAAAATATCAGCAGAACAGGAGCTGAAATCAGCAACATCAAGAAGCCTAGTTTGCATGCTTGTGCTAGTCACCACAGAGATCACAAAAATACATGGAATACACCCCTATAAAGATGGCATGGCATATTACAAAACACATGTAGGACTTAAGTTCATAGGATGCACACATCAATCATGGCAAAAATGACAAAAGTGCATGTTCTGATAAGAAACTGGAACTAACATCACATAGCCCTCTTCCAACAGTATTTCGGGCATCAAGATGAGCTCAAATGTAAATGATGCAATGAGATGAAATTATTTACTCGTCGAGTCGAACAATTTGACATATTACACGCACGAAACGGAGCTACGGGTGCAAAGTTATGGCATGATGAAAATGCGACAAAATAATCACAGGAATATGACTTGGACGAAAATCCGGTGGAGAAGAAGTCAACCCTTCGTGGATCTCAGATCCGATCGGATCCGGGGCGCGCGGAAAACCGAGGTTCGCCGGAGGAGCGAGCCGGCGCCGGAGAAGGAGGGCCGCGGCGGGCGACGGGCGCGACCCCGGGCGGCGCGGCGGAGCTTAGGGCGGAGGCGGCCGGCGGCGAGGTCCGCCCGGCGGCGGCCAGGCGGCGGCGGCGGCGCGCGGCTGGCTGGGCAGGCAGCCTTCGGGCCCAGCCGGGCCCAGCGGTGGCGGCGGCGGGGGCGCGCCCGGGACACGTGGCGATGGCGGGTTGGTCCGGCGGAGCGGGCGGACACGTCCGCTGCCCGGATTTTTGTCCGGCGGCGGCGGGTGGAGTTTTTCTAGGGTTAGGGGAGAAGAAGACCCGAGATTTCGGAGGGGGAGGCTTATTTATAGGTAGAAGGAGCTAGGACAGTCCAAATGAGGTGCGGTTTTCGGCCACGCGATCGTGATCGAACGACCGAGAGCATGGAGGGGAGTTTGCTGGGTTTTGGGCCAGTTTGGAAGGGTGTTGGGCTGCAAAGGGAAGGAGGCTTTTGCGGTTACCCGGTTAACCATTGGAGTATCAAACGACCTCCAAATGACCCAAAACTTGATAGGCGGTCTACCGGTGCTATACCAAGGCCGCTTGTCAAACCTCGGTCCATTCCGAGAACGTTCAACACCCGCACATGAAAAGAGGTAAAAGGGGGGCGCCGGGAGACATAGGAGTGCCGGATTGCAAAACGGACAACGGGGAAAATGCTCGGATGCATGAGACGAACACGTATGCAAAAGCGATGCACATGATGACATGATATGAAATGCAGATGATGACATGGCAAAGTGAAACACGCAAGCAAAAGACATGGCAACACCGACGAATAACTGGCAGACACCTGGCGCAACGAATCCGGGGCGTTACAACACTCCTCCACTAACAAGAGATCTCGTCCCGAGATCTTAGGACCGAGACGGAAGGGAAAATGGATGAGGTGAACCAAGAACTCAAGAGAAGAAGTAAAGAATCGAGAGCACTCGAGAAAAAGAGAGGAACGACGAGAATGACGAGAATCAAAAGCTCATGGAAACATGATAGACTCAGAAACAACTCCGGTTCGAACGAGATAAGAAATGAATAAGACTGAAAGGATTTAGGCAGCACTCCGGTTGAACAAGGAAAGGATTAGAACATGAACTTCAGAAGATTGAGTGACACTTGACGAGATAAACAACGCAATGCCTCCGGAAGAATTGGAAGAATTGAATGAAAATAACTTAGAAGGAAGGATTGACTGGAGTTGTTGAGAAAATCAACAACGAAAGAATAAGGTTGTTGTGGACTTATGGATAACATCTCAAGATCATAAGGTGATAACCGGCCAGAAATTGAAATGATTGGATAGCTTAGAAGAACGAAGAAATGCAAAACTCCACTTCAAAAGAATGCGAAGAATTAATTACACTTAGAGATGCAAGAAGAAAAGATATTTGAATTCCACCAAAATATTGATGAAACTCTTGAAGAAAGAATTAAATCATGAAGAATCACCATTAAGACCTCCGGTAACGAAAGGATGATGAGATAGAATGAAGGACGAAAGAATAAGATGAGCATTGCGATGAATTAGATGGAGGATTCCGACGAGATGGACGAGGGAAATTTGAACTCCGGAAAAGAAAAGATGAAAACACTTGGAACTAGAATTTATTCCTCAAGAACAAACTCCGAAGAAAAGGATTAATCACTTGGAGGAAATAAGAATAAGATTTATTGTATGCTTATCCTTCATCAAATTAAATTGATGACAAGCAATGGATTCTGCATATTACTTATTCTTCTTGAAAAGGATTGAGAAGTGACATATCGCAAACTTGAGAAGGACTTCATGAACCACCGGTAGGATTGGAAAGAACGAATGAATATATGATGAGAACGGAAAAGGAATCTTCAACGAGCCACCGTAAGAGTTCAGAAATGCTGACGAAAAAGAAATAATCACCGGGAAGAATTAGAAGAACAAATAAGCTAGAGGGGATTTAGATGCAAAAGAGCGAAGAGATCGCGAACTGATTGAAGAATACTTGAACGAAGCACCGGGATAAATAGAGAACGATAACTGGAATGATGGCCTCCGGTGAAAAGAAACGGGAAAAGAACTTCTGACATACTCCAGATGGATGAGAAAGAATATCTGACAAACGGAATAATTCGAGAGGATGATATGAAGCTAGAACCACGAATCTTCGAGAGAACGGGCAAGATTTAGAGGAAAAATTCTCTTCTTCGGTCTTCAAATGATGACGAGAAACACCACCAAAATTACTGAGATACTCCGAGATAAAAAATAGAGAGGTTGAGCCAACAATGAAATGATTTGAAATCGATCTTGAAATAGGCAAGTGACTGATGAAATCCATTCTTACGTCACACTTGAAAAGAATTGGGAATAGCTCTGGGGAAATTAGAAGAGTCAGGTAAGATCCTGGGAAAAGACTGTTGGGGAACGTAGTAATTTCAAAAATTTTCCTACGATCACGCAAGACCATGGTGATGGCATAGCAACGAGAGGGGAGAGTGTCCGTCCACGTACCCTCGTGAGACCGAAAGCGAAGCGTTATATTAACGCTGTTGATGTAGTCGATGCGTCTTCACGATCCGACCGATCCAAGCACCGTTACTCGGCACCTCCGAGTTCTTGGCACACGTTCAGCTCGATGGCGATCCCCGGCTCCGATCCAGCAAAGCGTCGGGGAAGGAGTTCCGTCGGACGACGGCGTGGTGGCGATCTTGATGTTCTACCGTCGCGGGCTTCGCCTAAGCACCGCTACGATATGACCGAGGTGGAATATGGTGGAGGGGGCACCGCACACGGCTAAGGCGATCACGAAGATCAACTTGTGTGTTCTAGGGTGCCCCCTGCCCCGTATATAAAGGAGTGGAGGAGGGAGGCCGGCCCTCTACTATGGCGCATACAGGGAGTCCTACTCCCACCGAGTAGGATTCCCCTTCCTAGTCCAACTAGGAGACCTTCCATGTATTAGGAGTAGGAGACTAGGAAAGGGAGGAGAAGGGAAGGAAGGAGGGTGCGGCCTCCCTTAGTCAATTCGGACTAGGGCAAGGGGGGGCGCGCGGCCTGCCTAGGGCAGCCCCTCTCTCTTTCCCGTATGGCCCATAAGGCCCAATACTTCTCCCCGGCGAATTCCCGTAACTCTCCGGTACTCCGAAAAATACCCGAATGACTCGGAACCTTTCCGAACTCCGAATATAGTCGTCCAATATATCGATCTTTACGTCTCGACCATTTCGAGACTCCTCGTCATATCCCGATCTCATCCGGGACTCCGAACTCCTTCGGTACATCAAAACTCATAAACTCATAATATAAGCATCGCCGAAACCTTAAGCGTGCGGACCCTACGGTTCGAGAACAATGTAGACATGACCGAGACACGTCTCGGTCAATAACCAATAGCGGGACCTGGATGCCCATATTGGTTCCTACATATTCTACGAAGATCTTTATCGGTCAAACCGCATAACAACATCGTTGTTCCCTTTGTCATCGGTATGTTACTTGCCCGAGATTCGATCGTCGGTATCCAATACCTAGTTCAATCTCGTTACGGCAAGTCTCTTTACTCGTTCCGTAATACATCATCTCGCAACTAACTCATTAGTTGCAATGCTTGCAAGGCTTAAGTGATGTGCATTACCGAGAGGGCCCAGAGATACCTCTCCGACATTCGGAGTGACAAATCCTAATCTCGAAATCGCCAACCCAACATCTGCCTTTGGAGACACCTGTAGTACTCCTTTATAATCACCCGATTACGTTGTGACGTTTGGTAGTACCAAAGTGTTCCTCCGTAAATGGGAGTTGCATAATCTCATAGTCATAGGAACATGTATAAGTCATGAAGGAAGCAATAGCAACATACTAAGCGATCGTGTGCTAAGCTAACGGAATGGGTCATGTCAATCAGATCATTCAACTAATGATGTGACCTTGTTAATCAAATAACAACTCCTTGTTCATGGTTAGGAAACATAACCATCTTTGATTAACAAGCTAGTCAAGTAGAGGCATACTAGTGACATCTTGTTTGTCTATATATTCACACATGTATTATGTTTCCGGTTAATACAATTCTAGCATGAATAATAAACATTTATCATGATATAAGGAAATAAATAATAACTTTATTATTGCCTCTAGGGCATATTTCCTTCAGTCTCCCACTTGCACTAGAGTCAATAATCTAGATCACATCACCATGTGATTAACATCGATAGTTCACATCATCATGTGATTAACACCCATAATTCACATCGCCATGTGACCAAGACCCAAAGGGTTTACTAGATTCAGTAATCTAGTTCACATCGCTATGTGATTAACACCCAAAGAGTACTAAGGTGTGATCATGTTTTGCTCGTGAGAGAAGCTTAGTCAACGGGTCTGTCACATTCAGAGCCGTATCTATTTTGCAAATATTCTATGTCTACAATGCTCTGCACGGAGCTACTCTAGCTAATTGCTCCCACTTTCAATATGTATCCAGATTGAGACTTAGAGTCATCTGGATCAGTGTAAAATGCTTGCATCGATGTAATTCTTTACGACGGGCTTTTTTACACCTCCATAATCGAGAAATATTTCCTTAGTCCTCACTAAGGATGTTCTTGACCAATGTCCATGATCTACTCCTAGATCACCATTGTACTCCTTGCCAAATTCAGAGCAAGGTATACAATAGGTCCAGTACATAGCATAGCATACTTTATAGAACCTATGGTGAGGCATAGGGAATGACTTTCATTCTCTTTTCTATTTTCTGCCGTGGTCGGGATTTGAGTCTTACTCAATTTCACACCTTTGCAACACAGGCAAGAACTTTTCTTTGACTGTTCCATTTTGAACTATTTCAAAATCTTGTCAAGGTATGTATTCATTGAAAAACTTATCAAGCGTCTTGATCTATCTCTATAGATCTTGATGCTCAATATGTAAGCAGCTTCACCGAGGTCTTTCTTTGAAAACACTCCTTTCAAACACTCCTTTATGCTTTACAGAATAATTCTACATTATTTCCGATCTACAATATGTCATTCACATATACTTATCGAAATGTTGTAGTGCTCCCACTCACTTTCTTGTAAATACAGGCTTCACCGCAAGTCTCATATAAAACTATATGCTTTGATCACACTATCAAAGCGTTTATTCCATCTCCGAGATGCTTGCACCAGTCCATAGATGGATCATTGGAGCTTGCACATTTTGTTAGCTCCTTTAGGATTGACAAAACCTTCGGTTGCATCATATGCAACTCTTCTTTAATGAATCCATTAAGGAATGCTGTTTTGACATCCATTTGCCAGATTTCATAAAATGTGGCAATTGCTAACATGATTCGGACAGACTTAAGCATCGTTACGAGTGAGAAAATCTCATCGTATTCAACACATTGAACTTGTCGAAAACCTTTTGCAACAAGTCGAGCTTTGTAGATAGTAACACTACTATCAGTGTCCGTCTTCCTCTTGAAGATCCATTTATTTAACATGGCTTGCTGATCATCGAGCAAGTCAATCAAAGTCCATACTTTGTTCTCATACATGGATCCTATCTCAGATTTCATGGCCTCAAGCCATTTCGCGAATCTGGGCTCATCATCGGTTCCTCATAGTCCGTAGGTTCATCATGGTCTAGTAACATGACTTCGAACATGATTACCGTACCACTCTGTGCGGATTTTACTCTGGAAGACCTACGAGGTTTGGCAGCAACTTGATCTGAAGTTTTATGATCATCATCATTAACTTCCTCACTAATTGGTGTAGGAATCACTTGGAACTAATTTCGTGATGAACTACTTTCCAATAAGGAGAAGGTACAATTACCTCATCAAGTTCTACTTTCCTCCCACTCACTTCTTTCGAGAGAAACTTCTTCTCTGGAAAGGATCCATCTTAACAACGAAAAACTTGCCTTCGGATCTGTGATAGAAGGTGTACCCAATAGTCACCTTTGGGTATTCTATGAAGACGCATTCTCCGATTTGGGTTAGAGCTTATCGGTGAAAACTTTTTCACATAAGCATCACAACTCAAACTTTAAGAAACGACGACTTAGGTTTATGCTAAACCATAGTTCATACGGTGTCATCTCAGCGGATTTAGATGGTGCCTTATTTAAACGTGAATGCAGCTGTCTCTAATGCATAACCCCAAAGCGATAGTGGTAAACCGATAATAGACATCATTGATCGCACCATATCAAAATAAAGTGCGGTTCTGACGTTCGGACACACCATAACGTTGTGGTGTTCCGGTGGCGTGAGCTGTGAAACTATTCCACATTGTTTTAATTGAAGACCAAAACTCGTAACTCAAATATTCGTCTCCACGATCAGATCGCAGAAATTTTATTTTCTTGTTACGATGATTTTCTACTTCACTCTGAAATTCTTTGAACCTTTCAACTATTTCAGACTTATGTTTTATTAAGTAGATATACCCATATCTGCTCAAATCATCTTGTAAAGGTCGAAAAATAACGATACTTGCCACGAGCATCAACACTCATTGGATCGCATACATCGGTATGTATTATTTCCAACAAGTTTGTTGCTCGTTCCATTGTTCCGAACAACGGAGTTTTAGTCATATTGCCCAAAAGGCACGGTTCGCAAGCATCAAATGATTCATAATCAAGTGATTCCAAAAGTCCATCGACATGGAGTTTTCTTCATCGCTTTACACCAATATGACCTAAACAGCGATGCCACAAATAAGTTGCACTATCATTATGAACTTTGCATCTTTTGGTTTCAATATTATGAATATGTGTATCACTATGATCGAGATCCAATGAACCATTTTCATTGGGTGTGTAACCATATAAGGTTTTATTCATGTAAGCAGAACAACAATTTATTCTTTTACTTAAATGAATAACCGTATTGCAATAAACATGATCAAATCATATTTATGCTCAACACCAAATAACACTTATTTAGGTTCCACACTAATCCCGAAAGTATAGGGAGTGTGCGATGATGATTATATCAATCTTGGAACTACTTCCAATACTCATCGTCACTTGCCCTTCAACTAGTCTCTGTTTATTCGTAACTCCTGTTTGAGTTACTAATCTTAGCAACCGAACAGTATCAAATACTCGGGGGCTACTATAAACACTAGTAAGGTACACATCAATAACCTGTATATCAAATATAACCTTGTTCACTTTGCCATCCTTCTTATCCACCAAATATTCAGGGGTAGTTCGCTTCCGATGACCAGTTCCATTGCAGCAAAATACTCGGTCTACGGCTTAGGTCTAGACTTGGGCTTCTTCACTCGAGCAGCAACTTGCTTGCCGTTCCTTTTGAAGTTCCCTTCTTCCCTTTGCCATTTTCCTTGAGACTAATAGTCTTGTCAACCATCAACACTTGATGTTTTCTTGATTTCTACCTTCGCGATTTTAGCATCGCGAAGAGCTCGAGAATCTTTTTCGTCATCCCTTGCATACTATAGTTCATCACGAAGTTCTACTAACTTAGTGATGGTGACTAGAGAATTCTGTCAATCACTATCTTATCCGGAAGATTAACTCCCACTTGATTCAAGTGATTGAAGTACTCGGACAATCTGAGCACATGCTCACTAGTTGAGCGATTCTCCTCCATCTTTTAGCTATAGAACTTGTTGGAGACTTCATATCTCTCAACTCGGTATTTTCTTGAAATATTAACTTCAATTCTGGAACATCTCATATGGTCCATGGCGTTCAAAACGTCTTTGAAGTCCCGATTCTAAGCCGTTAAGCATGGTGCACTAAACTATCAAGTAGTCATCATATTGAGCTAGCCAAACGTTCATAACGTGCGCATACGCTCCTGCAATAGGTCTGTCACCTAGCGGTGCATTAAGGACATAATTCTTCTGCAGCAATGAGGATAAACCTCGGATCACGGATCTAATCCGCATCATTGCTACTAACATCTTTCAATACAATTTTCTCTAGGAACACATATAAAAACACAGGGAAGCAACAACGCGAGCTATTGATCTACAACATAATCTGCAAAATACTACGGGACTAAGTTCATGATAAATTAAAGTTCAATTAATCATATTACTTAAGAACTCCCACTTAGTCGACATCTCTAGTCATCTAAGTGATCACGTGACCCAAATCAACTAAACCATAACCGATCATCACGTGAAATGGAGTAGTTTTCAATGGTGAACATCTTATGTTGATCATATCGCTATATGATTCACGTTCGACCTTTCGGTCTCCGTGTTCGAGGCCATATCTGTATATGCTAGGCTCGTCAAGTATAACTCGAGTATTCTGCGTGTGCAAAACTGGCTTGCACCCGTTGTAGATGGACGTAGAGCTTATCACACCCGATCATCACGTGGTGTCTCGACACGACGAACTTTGGCAGCGGTGCATACTCGGGAGAACGCTACTTGATAATTTTAGTGAGAGATCATCTTAAAATGCTACCGTCAATCAAAGCAAGATAAGATGCATAAAGGATAAACATCACATGCAATCAATATAAGTGATATGATATGGCCATCATCATCTTGTGCTTGTGATCTCCATCTCCAGAGCATCGTCATGATCACCATCGTCACCGGCGCGACACCTTGATCTCCATCGTAGCATCGTTGTCGTCTCGCCAACTATTGCTTCTCGACTATCGCTACCGCTTAGTGATAAAGTAAAGCAATTACATGGCGTTGCATTTCATACAATAAGCGACAACCATATGGCTCCTGCCATTGCCGATAACTCGGTTACAAAACATGATCATCTCATACAATAAAATATAGCATCACGTCTTGACCATATCACATCACAACATGCCCTGCAAAAACAAGTTAGGCGTCCTCTACTTTGTTGTTGCAAGTTTTACGTGGCTGCTACGGGCTGAGCAAGAACCGTTCTTACCTCGCATCAAAACCACAGCGATACTTCGTCAAATAGACTCCGTTTAACCTTCTCAAGGACGGGCGTAGCCACTTTCAGTTCAACTAAAGTGAGAGAGACAGACACCCGCCACCACCTTTAAGCAACGAGTGCTCACAGCGGTGAAACCAGTCTCGCGTAAGCGTCTGCGTAATGTCGGTCCGGGCCGCTTCATCTCACAATACCGCTGAACCAAAGTATGACATGCTGGTAGGTAGTATGACTTGTATCGCCCACAACTCACTTGTGTTCTACTCGTGCATATGACATCAACGCATAAAACCAGGCTCGGATGCCACTTTGTTGGGGAACGTAGTAATTTCAAAATTTTCCTACGATCACGCAAGACCATGGTAATGGCATAGCAACGAGAGGGAGAGTGTCCGCCCACGTACCCTCGTGAGACCGAAAGCGAAGCGTTATATTAACGCGGTTGATGTAGTCGTGCGTCTTCACGATCCGACCGATCCAAGCACCGTTACTCGGCACCTCCGAGTTCTTGGCACACGTTCAGCTCGATGGCGATCCCGGGCTCCGATCCAGCAAAGCGTCGGGAAGGAGTTCCGTCGACCTGACGGCGTGGTGGCGATCTTGATGTTCTACCGTCGCAGGGCTTCGCCTAAGCACCGCTTCGATATGACCGAGGTGGAATATGGTGGAGGGGGCACCGCACACGGCTAAGGAACGATCACGAAGATCAACTTGTGTGTTCTAGGGTGCCCCCTGCCCCGTATATAAAGGAGGGAGGAGGGAGGGCGGCCCTCTACTATGGCGCATACAGGGGAGTCCTACTCCCACCGAGTAGGATTCCCCTTTCCTAGTCCAACTAGGAGACCTTCCATGTATTAGGAGTAGGAGACTAGGAAAGGGGAGGAGAAGGGAAGGAAGGAGGGTGCGGCCCCTCCCTTAGTCAATTCGGACTAGGGCAAGGGGCGCGGCCTGCCTAGGGCAGCCCTCTCTCTTTCCCGTATGGCCCATAAGGCCCAATACTTCTCCCGGCGAATTCCGTAACTCTCGGTACTCGAAAAATACCGAATGACTCGGAACCTTTCCGAACTCGAATATAGTCGTCCAATATATCGATCTTTACGTCTCGACCATTTCGAGACTCCTCGTCATATCCCGATCTCATCCGGGACTCCGAACTCCTTGGTACATCAAAACTCATAAACTCATAATATAAGCATCATCGAAACCTTAAGCGTGCGGACCCTACGGTTCGAGAACAATGTAGACATGACCGAGACCGTCTCGGTCAATAACCAATAAGCGGGACCTGGATGCCCATATTGGTTCCTACATATTCTCGAAGATCTTTATCGGTCAAACCGCATAACAACATCGTTGTTCCCTTTGTCATCGGTATGTTACTTGCCCGAGATTCGATCGTCGGTATCCAATACCTAGTTCAATCTCGTTACGGCAAGTCTCTTTACTCGTTCCGTAATACATCATCTCGCAACTAACTCATTAGTTGCAATGCTTGCAAGGCTTAAGTGATGTGCATTACCGAGAGGGCCCAGAGATACCTCTCCGACATTGGAGTGACAAATCCTAATCTCGAAATCGCCAACCCAACATCTGCCTTTGGAGACACCTGTAGTACTCCTTTATAATCACCCGATTCGTTGTGACGTTTGGTAGTACCAAAGTGTTCCTCCGGTAAATGGGAGTTGCATAATCTCATAGTCATAGGAACATGTATAAGTCATGAAGGAAGCAATAGCAACATACTAAACGATCGTGTGCTAAGCTAACGGAATGGGTCATGTCAATCAGATCATTCAACTAATGATGTGACCTTGTTAATCAAATAACAACTCCTTGTTCATGGTTAGGAAACATAACCATCTTTGATTAACAAGCTAGTCAAGTAGAGGCATACTAGTGACATACTGTTTGTCTATATATTCACACATGTATTATGTTTCCGGTTAATACAATTCTAGCATGAATAATAAACATTTATCATGATATAAGGAAATAAATAATAACTTTATTATTGCCTCTAGGGCATATTTCCTTCAAAGACCTGTGGGTTAGGGCCCACTGAAGAGATAACACCATTGGAAAGGGATGTTGAAGAGGTAGATGATGCACCGGAACAATTGAAATATTTGAATGAGGTGACAACCTCGAATTAATTCAAACACAGACGAATCTCCTGAGATGTCTTCGGAACTCCGGAATGATAAACTGGCGAGAGGCGAACGAGCAAGGAAAACACTTGATCCAAGAAAAAGAATATAATCAACCGAAAAACTTGAATTGAGTCCACCGGAAAAGAAATGAAGAATGTCGAACAAGACGAGAATTCACCGGTTGCAATGATTCTGGGAAGACTGAAGAGACTCCACACGAATGGAATTGATGCTCGAAACAGACTCAGACTCCGGGAAGAAGAGGGTGGGAGGGCGGGAAAACAAAGGCAACTTGGAAGGGGAACCGATGAATATCTTGAAGAGAAAACACCGGTTGAAATCATTGAGGAAAGAAAGGCAAAGACTTTGCACGAGTAGGATGGATACTCGATTACGACTCCGGTTCCGAGAAGAAGGGAGGGCGGGTGGGAAAACAAGGACAACTTCGGACAAGGAAAAACAACGACGTCGGAGGAAGAACTAAGGATTGAACTCAAAGATGAAGAGGCTCGAGTCAACTTGACGAGAAATGCACCGGATGACAAGAGCTGAGAACCAATGATCGGAAAACCAACTGCGTGATCCTAAAGAAAATTTGAAGGGGAAGAGGAGTAGTTCAAAACACCTACGTCACGATTCCCCACCAGAAGCGACGAAGGGCTGAGGAGTAAAAAGAATTCCTACTCTCGATATAACTAGACTCAAAACAGTTTTATTCTAGACTCAACAACGGCCAAACTACACGATCAATCAAGGGGGCTCTAAAGTCGGTCGAGGCTCGATACCAACTTGAACACGCCCAATATGCGACCCTATCCAAAAGGAACTCAAGGTCCCACCAAGGATAGACCCGCATATTGAAACGTTTTGCAAGGGGATATCATTACATCAACATTACATAATACATAGGGATACAACCAAGACATACAATGTCACATGAATACAACAACATATACAAGATCAACATCCGACTACGGATGAATCATAAACAGAAACTCGAACAATATCCACCCTGCTAGCCCAGTGCTGCCGACACGAACCTATCCCTTATCGAAGAAGAAGCGGAAGAAGAGCTCCAATACAAGCAAACATCGCTCTAACGTCATGATCATCGCAAATCTGTACCTGCAACTGGTGGTGTAGTAATCTGTGAGCCACGAGGACTCAGCAATCCTATTACCATGGGTATCAAGACTAGCAAAGCTTAATTGGGAAAGGAAGGGGTAAGGTGGTGAGGTTGCAGCAGCGGCTAAGCATATATGGTGGCTAACATACGCAAACGAGAGCGAGAAGAGAACCAAAGGAACGGTCGTCAACTAGTAATGATCAAGAAGTGATCCTGAACTCCTACTTACGTCGACATAACCCAGAAACCGTGTTCTCCTCTCGATCAACCCGAAAAGAGACACTCACGCACGCTTTACGGTTGGTGTATTTTAGAAGAGTTTGCTTCAAGTTTACTACAACCGGATATTAACAAATTCCCATCTGCCACATAACCGCGGGCACGGCTCTAGAAAGTTTAAACCCTGCAGGGGTGTCCCCACTTAGCCCATGATAAGCTCTCGCGATCAACGAAGGATATTCCTTCTCCCCGGGAAGACCCGATCAGTCTCGGAATCCCGGCTACAAGACATTTCGACAGAATAAAACAAGACTAGCAAAGCCGCCGGATGTGCCGACAAATCCTGATAGGAGCTGCACATATCTCGGTCTCAGGGCACACCGGATGAGCAAGACGTCGGGTTGGCATAGACCCTGATTGCCCAGGGGGCGCCGGACATCGCTCGGTTTGGACCAGCACTTAGAGGAGAACTGGCCCGGGGGGGCTAAAATAAAGATGACCCTCGGGCTCCGAAAACCCAAGGGAAATAAAAGGGCATAGGTGAGGCAAATGGTAAAACCAATGTTGGGCCTTGCTGGAAAAGTCTTATTCAAAGCGAACTGTCAAGGGGGTCCCATAAATCACCCGACCGCGTTAGGGACGCAAAATCCGGGAACATAATACCGATATGACGGAAACTAGGGCGGCAAGAATGGAACAAAACACTAGGCATAAGGCCGAGCCTTCCACCCTTTACCAAGTATATAGATGCATTAATCAAATAAGATATATTGTGATATCCCAACAAGTAAACAAGTTCCAATAAGGAACAACATCTCCATGTTCCAACAAGGAACAAACTTCATCTTCACCTGCAACTAACAACGCTATTAGAGGGGCTGAGCAAAGCGGTAACATAGCCAAACAACGGTTTGCTAGGAAGGGTGCAAAAGGTTAGAGGCTGACATGGCAATTTGGGAGGCTTGAGGAACAAGTGTAGGTAGCGCAACATAGCGAAAGAACGAAGCAACTAGCATAGCAATGATAGTAGTGAGATCCAGGGTAGCGGTCATCTTGCCTGAAATCCCGCAAGGAAGAAGAACGAGTCCATGAAGAAGATGAACAGATGAAGCCGAACCAAGCGTAGACGAACGAATCCTCACGATCACAACGAAACAGGAACTAACAAGAAGAAGCACACAACATAGTAAACACACCACACATGAACAAGACATGATGCACAAACAAGCATGATGCATGACAAAGCTACATGAAGCTACTCATGGCAAGAGATGATGCATACAAGACCAACACATCAAGGCAAGTTTAAATGAGGCCGGAAACAACATAGAACAACTCCGGTAAGTCCTCATATGCAAATTTCGAAATTGGTCCAGAACTGAATAAACCTTATGTTCAAGTTGTTAAACAGCAAGTTAAGATGCACCACGATGATCTACACGAAATTCTAGTCAAGTTACATATAAAGTTCATTAGAATCGGAGCTACGGCCTAGAAGATATGAGCAAAACAAGATAAGCATGGCATTGATGCAAAATGCGTCCAAACATCAAGCAAACACCTCAAAACAAGGATGCAACATGATAATATGAAACTACATGCAAAATCAAGCAAGTTTCATATAGAGCACACTCAAAACGGAGCAACGGTTCAACACATACACTCTATACAAGTCATGACAACAATCTGTCCAAAACAGCAACCAGGCATATTGCAAGCATCAAAACAACAAGCTACAGCATCTTAACATGATAACAAAAGGCATGGGCATGATGTACAGGTAAAGCATTACAAAACATGAACACTGAGCTATCTCCAGAAATGACTAAAACATGCTCAAAAAGACATGGCAAGATTGCAAATAATAACAGTTTCAGACTTTAGCAGAAAATAACATCAGGTGGCAATGTTTAGAGCTATCAAACAACATGCTACAGGAACTTATCATGGCAAACAAAGGCCTGGCATGAATCTAGTAATTGCATAGAACAAAAGTCCTTTACAGACCATGAGCCACAAAGGATCAGAAAATATGATGGCACCCATGTAAACATGGCAAGTTATATGATAGATTCATACATGGCAGGAACAACAATAAGTAGGCATGTTGGTGAGCTTGAACCACTCACCACAGAGCAATAAATGGCATGGCAAGGCAACCAACAGTATGCAGACATGGCATAGAATCTATACATGGCAAGAACAACATCATAGCATACACGGATCAACTACAACAACCTTGGCAAAATTGAATAGCATATAAACAATCTGCCAGGATACATTTTATAGCAAAAGTAGAGCTCGATTGACTCAAGCTATGGCACTCCATAATTGCAAACAAGGGCATGAATGGATACATAATAACCATATGGTCAAAACATCCTTACTGAAGTATCTCAAAATAAGCATGGATCTCTCGGTAGCATCAAGTTAACATGGCATAAAAATATCAGCAGAACAGGAGCTGAAATCAGCAACATCAAGAAGCCTAGTTTGCATGCTTGTGCTAGTCACCACAGAGATCACAAAAATACATGGCATACACCCCTGTAAAGATGGCATGGCATATTACAAAACACATGTAGGACTTAAGTTCATAGGATGCACACATCAATCATGGCAAAAATGACAAAAGTGCATGTTCTGATAAGAATCTGGAACTAACATCACATAGCCCTCTTCCAACAGCATTTCGGGCATCTAGATGAGCTCAAATGTAAATGATGCAATGAGATGAAATTATGTACTCGTCGAGTCGAACAATTTGACATATTACACGCACGAAACGGAGCTACGGGTGCAAAGTTATGGCATGATGAAAATGCGACAAAATAATTACAGGAATATGACTTGGACGAAAATCGGGGGAGAAGAAGTCAACCCTTCGTGGATCTCAGATCCGATCGGATCCGGGGCGCGCGGAAAACCGAGGTTCGCCGGAGGAGGGAGACGGCGCCGGAGAAGGAGGGGCCGCCGGAAGACGGGCGCTGGCCCCCGGCGGCGCGGGCGGAGCTTAGGCGGAGGCGGCCGGCGCGACCGAGCGCTGGCGGCGGATTTGCGGCGAGGTCCGCCCGGCGGCGGCGGACGCCGAGGCAGCGGCGGCGGCGGCATGGCGGCGGGCGCGCGGCCGCGGGAGCGGCGGGCGGCTGGCCTGGGCGGGCGGCTTCGGGCCCAGTGGGCCAGCCCGGTGGCGGGCGGTGGGGCGCGACCCGGGACACGTGGCGACGGCGGGTTGGTCCAGCGGAGCGGGCGGACACGTCCGCTGCCCGGATTTTTGTCCGGCGGCGGCGGGTGGAGTTTTTCTAGGGTTAGGGGAGAAGAAGACCCGAGATTTCGGAGGGGGAGGCTTATTTATAGGTAGAAGGAGCTAGGAGAGTCCAAATGAGGTGCGGTTTTCGGCCACGCGATCGTGATCGAACGACCGAGAGCATGGAGGGGAGTTTGCTGGGTTTTGGGCCAGTTTGGAAGGGTGTTGGTCTGCAAAGGGAAGGAGGCTTTTGCGGTTACCCGGTTAACCGTTGGAGTATCAAACGACCTCCAAATGACCCGAAACTTGACAGGCGGTCTACCGGTGCTATACCAAGGCCGCTTGTCAAACCTCGGTCCATTCCGAGAATGTTCAACACCCGCACACGAAAAGAGGTAAAAGGGGGGCGCCGGGAGACATAGGAGTGCCGGATTGCAAAACGGACAACGGGGAAAATGCTCGGATGCATGAGACGAACACGTATGCAAAAGCGATGCACATGATGACATGATATGAAATGCAGATGATGACATGGCAAAGTGCAACACGCAAGCAAAAGACATTGCAACACCGACGAATAACTGGCAGACACCTGGCGCAACGAATCCGGGGCGTTACAGGAACGGTGCATAATAAGTCTCATCTTGCATGCAGGGCTAGGTATAGTCTCAAGTCATTAAAAGCATACACGCCCCACACATGTTCATATTTCAAGGTGCACTAAATTATTGCATGCGATGATTAAGGCTGGCCATAATGGCGGTATCTTAGCTGGTATCATGCACACGGGAATAGCAAACATGCTGATGTGGCAAAGAATTAAAGAAGAGAGGGGGGTTAGAGTAACTAGTGTTCATGCATGCATTGGTAAACGCATTTTTTTGTGAAGAACTACAAAAACTATTCCACCGCCTCTATCTTGCTAAGAGTAGGTCAAATTTTTTAATCGAGCCCTTTAAACTAGAAGGGAGGTAGTAGTACTCTAATAGCTAACCTTGGCCCTGTTTGGATCCATGTGTTAGAGTTAGTTTGGGTCAGTTTGAACTCAATTAACCCAAAAAAATGTAACCCACTCAAGAGGTGCTTTATACTCATTATAATCAGTACTGTAGATGTTGATATTTTTGGTATAAACAGTTGACGGAAGTAAAAAGGACCAGAAGGAGTATCATGCATGCGTAGTAGGCAAAAAAATTGCTCATTTATAGCCGGTCGAAGTCTCAAAGGGCGCAACCGCGCGAGGGAGGCAAAGGTCGTGGGAGGCGCGGCGGTTGACGAAATTAATTGAAGTTACACACTAGCCTGCATGGCGTGCGAACAGGTAGAAGCTATACCGTCAGGCCTACGATATGTGTCTAGTAGACATGACATCTAGTGGGCCCCGCATAGTTCTCGAGAATTGTTTGGGGGCTTGCAGCCGTTTATCCACCAGGCAAGCCAGCAACCCCACGCTGTTCGCACGCCCTACTTGTCCCCGTCTTCTACTAGTACAGTACCTTACAACAGTTCGCTCTCAGTCGTCCCGTCCTTTCACATTACGACAGTTCCACTAATCCTAACCCTCCTCCCAATTCCATGGCGTCCCAAATCTCCATGATCGGCGGTGAGTAGAACGTTAGAACCATCACCGGTGATGAGTTCGACGTCATCTACACCCGTTCTTCCGCAACAGTGAAAGAATGCCTTGCTCGCTTCAAACGCATGTTCGAAAACCGCTTGACCGGGGAGGTTTATTTCGTGAATGTATTTGTGGGAATATGTGTCGATGACATCTCAAACAAAATTGTGAAATGGAGGCCTATCCATATCATATATAGATGGCCGGGCGATCCACGAGAAGAGAGGGAGGGGTCATAGATATCGATAGAGTCGAAGAGAGGATCAAGTGGGTGGGTGCGGGATCGATGAAGAGAGCCATCGAAATTGTGTGTGTGTGCAAGTCAAAGATATAGGGCGACTGACCTAGCTACCGGAACGTCAGAGGGCACATGTCAAGTTTGTGTGTGGCAGGGAGACATGACTAGAGCGCTCGATGTATCGGTGTGTGTGTGTGGGAGGGGGTGAGGGGAGGGGTAGGCAGAGGCCTAACTATAGAGGTAGAACGAATCGTATATGTGTTGAGAAGGAGAGACCCATCTATGTCTAGAGGGAGATCGGTCGACATCCATACATAACTGAAGGACGAGAAATAGGATGGGACAGAGAGAGAGAGAGAGAGAGAGAGAGAGGAGAGAGAGAGGGAGGGAGAGAGGTAGAGTGCTGGATGGGTGATGGAGTTGCTTCTCGAAGATGGTGGGAGAGGCCTACTAGACAAACTGAGGGTGGAACTGCAATATTATCAATAAGAGTGGGGATGTGTTTCTGTGTGTTTCTGTGTGTGATAGATCTGTCGAGACACATCCATGGATGATGAAGGGGAACCATGTGTTTGGTAAGCAAACTTAACTAGATCGGTAGATCAATTGTTGTTTGTCGGAGGAAGGGAGAGACATAACTAATGAGGTAGACCGATCTGCGCATGGGAAAAACGAGTTATGAGGACCTAGCTAGCTATATGTATAGCAGGAGATCGGTCGGTGTACGTCCATTTGTTAGAGGAAAATAAGGCCCGGCGAGACGGATAGACAGAGAGAATGGAGCTAGGAGGTGGTGCGAGAGGCCCAACTACTAACTAGATAGGGGGAGCAGTGTGCGGTTGTGAGATCGATGAAAAGAGGGGCGAGAGTTTACACGTGAGTGGGACCGTATGAGAGACACGAGGCAAGGACACATAAAGGAGGAGATTGAAGGTGCGTGTGTATGTTGTAGGCAGACATCACTGGAGAGGTTTATCGATCGGTGTGTGTCGGAAAGAAGGTGTGGAGACTATGGGAGAATGACCTAAAGAAGAAAAAAAATGATTGTGCGCGATGGATAGAATGCTGAGGGAGGGGGAGGGCAAGGAGGGCGTGTGCATGCACGAGAGAAAGTTAGTGGTAGCTACAAAGGTTAGAGGATTGTGTGGGTGTAAGAGACTAACAAAGATCATAATTTGATATGAAAGTGGATTCATATATTTGAATAGGAGATCATAGTATTTTAAACATATGCATGCATGAATATAGCGGTGATACGCGTGTTGTGGTTTTGCACATGTTATACCATAATGTGATAATGCATGGCATTTGAAACTCACAGCTAAATGTCGAACAATCTAAACCATACTATACATCAAACAATCTCACATTTTATTTGAACTTGTGATAATGTGTGGCGTTTGCAGCTTACAACTAAATGTCGAACAATCTAAAGAATACTATATATCAAACATTCTCACATTTTATTTGAATTTGTGGTAATGTGTGGTGTTTGCAACTCACATCTAAATACTTGTAGGCGTAGGGGGTGGGGCACCATACATAATGTGATAAACACATTATACATATGAGACATGGTTCAGTCTGTGAAGATCTAGCTAGAGCTTGAAATGTACTATGATTTGAAATCAACATAAAGTGGATTCAAAAAATCGAGTTCGAGTTCATATAGTACACATAGTTCATATGTAACTCGAGACTAATCATGTGGTGTGCTGTGAAGATAATACACAAATGATGGTTTAACTTGACAATAATGACGATTGTAGATCTCATTAAAAGAGAGAAACGAATTCAAAAGCTTTGACTTCACAACAATCATTATTGTAGATCATATTCAAATAGAGAAACGAATTCAAATTTAGTTCATATTGAAGCGGTAGTATATACGTTTGGAATGCACTAAAATGTTCATTTGAGTACTAGGTTGCATGCATTATACACATAGCGAAATATTTTAATTGAACATAACATGAATTCAAAGTTTTGAATGACATTTGTAGTGCGAATTGATTTGGTACAATACACGTCAGGTTTGTCCCGAAATTTCAACCCGCGCCTTGTTAGCCCGAAATATTTAAGATATATCTTTGTCTCGTTGTGATCCGACAACTCCCTCCATCTCAACCCGCGCCTTGCTATTCCAAAATTACAATGCGCGTGAAAACTCCCACCTCCTGTGAAATCCCGACACGCGAAATGCCCGTGATACCCCTGAACTGAAAGAACCGCCTCAAATCGGTGGGGGTACTTTCGTAACTTACCCCACATTTCGGACAAGTGCGTCCCTAAGCCATTGTTCCCCACTCCCATCCACCCACCCATTCGTACACCGAGGCCGGGAAAACCCGCGAAGCCCCACACCCTCCTCCGTCCGCCACCCAGCCGGAGCCTCTTCCCCGACGACATCGTCTACAACAACACCTCGACGTCCCTCATCCACCGTACCGGATGAGGATCCGTCGTCGATCTGGTCGTCACGTCGGTTCAGCCACCCCGTCCTCCACCTCCAAGGAGCTGCCCTGACATTCCCCTCGTATTCCGCGCCACCTCCATTCCCACACCGCCGTCTTCACCTGCACCACCGGAAGAGCATCAGCATCATTTTCTTCTTGATTCGATCTCACGGTGCTGCCGGCGCTCGGTCCCGAGCTGACACGGCGCAGCTCCATCCACCGCGGCATCGCCGGCCACTTCCTCCACGGCGTCGCTCCCTCGGCGGCGACGTCCACATCAGTAGGAGCTGCTGTTGCTTTAGCTCTCGCTCGCGCTGCTGCTCTGCTCTTGCTTTCAGTCCCCCTCCTGGTCTGCTCTTGCTCACGCTGCTGCTCTCGCTCTTGCTCTTGCTTGTGATGCTGCTCGATTTAGCTACACTTGATCGATGAATCGACTTTTGGGTTAGTCGATTTTCGGTGGGGGGGCTCATGGAGTTAAGGAAGAACCAGCCTTGATGAGGAGGGGGCTCATGAGAAGTACCCACAATCTATCTTAGGGTTCGGGGTGGGGGCGGTGGTCGCCAGCGGTGGTGGGGGCGGTGGCTTGGGGATCGCCGGAGAAAAAGCTCGGCACGGGGGGCTAGAGGATGGCAGGCGGCGGACCGGCGGTGGGGAGTGTTTACGGGGCGGGCAGGGCGGCGGCGGACCGGCGGTGGGGAGTTTTTACGGGGCGGACAGGGCGGTGGGGGGCGGCTGTTTGGCCGGTGGTGGCTGGCGGCTCAGGGGGGTGGAGGTTGAAGATGAACTATAGGCCCTTGATTTCGTATCCAACGGCTGCAAAATTGACTGACCAGAGATGAAAAAGTTAGTCAACTGACGTGTAGCCTCACCTCTAGTGCGTTCAGTTTCGACAGTAAAAATCAGTTTCGACAGCAAAATTCAGTTTTGACAGTTAAGTTCAGTTTCGCCAGTTAAATTCAGTTTCGACAGTTAAGTTCAGAGATGAGCGGCTGATGTATACATCTAGCACTGTGGTTATGTATTTTACGTCATCTATTGAAGATGCTATTAGAATTCCACTCAGGTTAACATTGTCTCTCTTGTCCTGCTTCAGCCTCGGCGTCATACAACTCACCGGAGCTGCTCCAACAACGAAACCCTCCATCACAGCGGAGCAGTACCTCGGGCTCCATCTCCAGATGCCTTAGATCTTCTTCCCCTCCTCTGATAGCGAAGTTAGCCAGAGCATCCTCACCGGCCAACCCAATCACACTGAGATTGACATGGCTTCACCAAAGATGTTGTACACTTCTTGTGGTTTGACTTAATCTCACCATGCTTCTTTGCATCCTGTGATCTTCCAATTCTTGTGAACCAAACACCCAGATTGGCAGAAATCCTGTCTTCTTAAATTCTCTATTTTTTGCACGTGCATTCCTATCCTATTCCTGTCTATTTCCTATCCCTGCATTGTTAGAATCCTCAAATTCAAACAAGCCCTTACACAATTACTTCTGTTACAGATATGTGTCAAAGAAAACCTTGTGTGGTTTGTCCTGCTCCTGCGGTGCTATGTTCCACCCCAGCTCAGCTGCTCCAATGATGGAAGGGTTCACCACAGTAGGGATCCACTCTCTAGACTGTCTTTCGCCACCTCAGATCTTCTTCCCCGCCGCCGGCAGCCACGACAACTGCATTACCATCATAACTGAGCAGATGACCTTGAGGACTACACGGGTCCGCAAGAGAGGTCGCATTCTTCCGTGTCTGCTTACGTTATGCATTGCTTAATATGATGACATGCTACTTTATCGTCGTGTTCACCTATTAGACTCCGATTCAGGTCCAAACTTATGCTGAAACTTGAGTTTTTAAATGGTTGTGGGGTACATATTGGGGTAGCAATCAAGTACTATCATCTACTATCTGGTTAATCTCGGTGTCTACTATGAGTTTCATGTTGGGTGCAAACAAACATTAAAGGAGCCATTATCTGTATTTTTTAACTAAAGCTATTATCCACTTTGCTATCATTGGTTTTGGGTCTATCCACGCTTTGCTACCATCACTCTGGATTTGTGCATGCACTCCTTACATAATCTCACTATGTTTTATTCCTATGCATGTCAGTTATTGTACACAATGGAACTGAACATGTAGAGCAAAAGAGACGAGCCTTGCATGGCAATAAAATTTCATGCAGACGTCGCTCACCCATTTTGGATTGTAGTTAAGAGGAAGATAACTGTTCTGAGGGGGATTCAGAAGCAGAAGACCACTCCTATTTACCCCATGAGGTCTTCGCTCTAACTTGGTATGCTGATGTTGGTTATATCATGCATATGGTGCCTTGCATTGCTTACTTTATACATAAAATATGTCAACTGCTTAGTTTAGACATGCTTTGTGTGAATGCCGTCTGTTTAGTTTATTCATCGTTTATGTGAATGATGCAATGCCATCTTGTTTAGCCAGGCATCATATATGTGAATTTTGCAATGCCACCCTGCTTAGCCAGTCATCTTATATGTGAATTAGATTAGGCCATCCTTTTTTTCGTTACGTATTACATTTTTCAACAATGTTAGTACATTCAACTACTCTTCATGTGCATCAGCCATTTGACACAGTGATGGAAAATTCTGGAGTGAAAACAAGGTCTTCAGAGCAGACTATGCTATCTAACGAAGCGCATATCTTGCTGGTTACGGATAGCTCCTCAGAGGAGGATTCAGAGACAGATGACCAGTCCTATTCCCCGAGGTGCATGCTCTAACTTGGCGGGGTTATGTTGCTCATACGGTCGTATGGTATCTTGCATTGCTATGTCATTTGCTTAGTTTAGACATGATTTGTGTGAATGCCACCTGTTTAGTGTCTAATTACCATATATGTGAATTATGCAATGCCATCTTTTTGCAAGACATTATATATGTGAATTATGCAATGCTATCTTGTTGCAAGGCATTATATATGTGAATTATGCAATGCCATGCTGTTTAGCCAAGCGTCATATATGTGAATTATATCATGCCGTCCTTTTTTCTATTTCTCATTGCTTTTGTCGACAATGTTTGTATATTCAACTGCTCTTCCTGTGCATCAGCCATTTGAATTGGTGATGGAGAAATCTGGAGTGAAAACAAGGTCTTTAGATCAGACAATGCTACCTGGTGAAGCAGATATGTTGCTGGTTATAGATAGCTCTTCAGAGGAGGATTCAGAGGCAGATGACCAGTCCTATTATCCCCCTGAGGTGTATGCTCAAACTTGGCAGGGTTATATTACTCATATCATGCATATGTTGTATTGCAATGCTTAGTTTTTACATCATATACACGATATTGAATGCCATCTCCTTAGTTGACACATCATATATGCGATTGCCCTCTGCTCACTTCCTTAGTATATAAATCATATATTTGAATTATATCATGCCATGATATTTACATAGACAGCATGTATCTGAATTGTGGCATGCCAACCCATTTTCTAAAGACATAATATAGTTATATCATCTCATCCTGTTCACATAGTCGTCATATTTTGAATTATGTCATTCTATCCGTGAATTATATCATGCCATCATGTTTCCATCGATGGCATGTTTGTGATTTATGGCATGCCAACCACTTTAATAGACACATCGTATAGTTATATCATGTCATCCTGTTTATATAGTCATCATATTTTGAAGTATGTCATTCTATCCTGTATAGTTAGCCATCATACATGTGAAATTGTGTCATGCTATCCTGTTTAATTATCCATCATATATTTGAAATTATGTCCTGCTATTCTGTTTGGTTAGACAACATAAATGTGAATTATTTCATGCCCTGTTTTCTTCCCTACTATCCGTTGCACCTGTCTATCTTACAATGTTTGTACATTCAATTACTTTTCTTGTTTATCAGCCATTTCAATTGGAGGGCGTGATGGCAGTATCTGTGGGAGTAAAAACACGGTCTTCAGAAAAGATCGTGCTACCTGTCGACAGAGATAGAACCACGGTTGTACTTGCCCAAGAACCAGCCCCACCACAATTAACCCAGACTCACGCAGATTGTACCCCTACCCAGTTGGGCAGAGAACTAGCTACACCCCTTCTAACCCCAACCCCAGCAGATAGTAACCCAGTTCCCGTTAACACAACACCGTCTCCACCACAGAGCACTCAAACACGAGCAGTTAGTAAGGCAACTGCAGTGCCTAAAGCACGAGCACCACCACTTCGAACCTGAAGTCAACGCTTAAAGCAGAAGAAGAATTGTTCTCAGGTCAGGTTCCGTAGCTATGGTTCAAACTAATTTGCTCTTGCATCACTGTATTTACTCATACCAACTAATTTCAAATTTGAAGGATGAAATTGAAACTCCAAAGGCGCAATAGGTATGTTTTAAACTTGTTTCTTTAACGTGTTTGTTGTTGTAACTTGCTCTATATTGATTTCAGTTTCAATTGCATAAACAGTTATGTTCTTGTGCCATGCACATTACAAGTGTTGTTATTGCTGTGTAGTTTCCCACACTTATATTATGTCTATGCTGCTTTCTCTTAAATAGATATGATTCGAACTGTATCTATCTTGATTTGGCAACATAAACTAGAATGATATAGACCATACAGTGACCATACTACATAGATATATGTTTGTTTCATGCTGTTATCCTGTCCACCTTACTACTGAACAGGTTTACCAAAATGAGTTTCATATACTACATTGTAAACCTGTGATGTGTTTGTTTGTTTCTCCTTTAGAACGCGGATAAAATATTGGAGAAGAGTACCCCATTATGCAATGGTAAAGGAAGTAATGCAGATCAAGTTCAAGATGGTGAGACATCCCTGTTGTTCTCCAAGAAAGCTGATAAAAACTATATTGAAGACACTGAGACAACCCCAAAGTCCTGTCTTGATGTAGTGTTCGAGTTAATGGCTACTATCTGCGGCACCAGCTCTTGAACTTCATTGCTGAATCAGTTCGGCTTCTTGAATCTCAACTTCAAGTTGAAAGACATCGATCAGATGTTATGCGACAGGAAGCCAAAGGATTGAGGAAGTCCTTGCAGAATTCAGATGCATACTTTCTGGTGCAACAACAAGTGCTGGAGGATTTAAGCGCCAAACAAGAGAAAGTTAATAAGCTTGCTAAGCATCTTGCCAGCATTATGGGTACCCAGGATATTGTTTCTTGAGCTCTTCTGAAGTGGTTTCAGTTCTGGACTTATTTTGTTGTGGCGTTTATATGCTGCTTTGTTTCCAATATTTGCACTTGTGGCGAACTTTGATGCCCAGTGGATGTAATATGTGTAATAGCCGTGAGTGCCTAGCGTAAGTTGCTTGCTTATTTATTTCCGTTGTCTTGTTTATTCATTTCAGTGCAGTTCTTTTTCCGCGATTTGCTAGTGGCTGGAATAACCTATTTTTTAAAACCAGGCCACATTAACAATGGGCTACATATTTACTGTAGTTAACATGGGCCTCCTACGGGCCGTAAAAACAATGGGCCTTCTATGGGCCATAGAAACAATGGGCCTTCTATGTGCTGTAGAAACAATGGGCCTTCTACGGGGCGTAGACACAATGGGCCTTCTATGGGCCTTATCATCAATGGGCCTTCTACGGGCCGTATGATCGCTTGGCCAAACATGGGCCAATAACAGACCACATTATGGCCGCAAATGGGCTAGAGTTGAAATCGTCCGTTCATGGGCGGACCATAACGGGCCGCCGTTAATAGGCCGTATTTGATGATGCTATGAAAACGGCCCAACGTATTAACGGGCCACAAACGGGCTGACTGTAACCACGGGCTGTATTTGGCCCACAAGCGAAAAATAGCGATGTGGGCGAAAGTAAACAAATCTTGGAGATGAGCCCAAGAATAAATGGGCCTGAGAAGGCGAAAGATAACATGGGCTGAAACGCATTACGGAATAATGGGCCGTTAATGGGTATAAAGTGATACACTTTGTTCATTGCGGGCCGTTTACCACGGGCCGTTAATGGGCCGAGGTTTACTAAGGGCCTCATATGGGCCAAAAGACGTCATGGGCCATACATGGGCCGGAAGTTAAAACGGGCTGGAATTATATTGGATGGTCCAGATGACGCTACTGGGCCTAATTCGGATAGGCCATAAACGGGCCCTAGATTAGCGGGCTGTAAATGGGCTATATGCGAACATGCCATTAACAGGCTTGCCGTGGGCCGGGCCGCCACCTTTTGACCAAGTCAAACGGGCCGGCCTTTTCACAGGAATGGGCCTCTGTTGGGCCGTGACACGTGTCGACGTATCATAGGCGCTTTGGGTCCAATGAGTGGATGACATCTGTCCCAACGGTGAGCCGACACGTGTTTCCTCCAGCCAATGATGATTTTACATGTGGAAAATCCCCATTGGTCGGGGCTGTTAACGGGTTATTGGATCCAAAACCGGACCCGATAGCTTAACGGCATTCCGTTACGGTGGATGCCACATGTCGGTCACCCTTGACGAAATCACTTCTGTGACGCGCGATTTATCGTCATGGAAGTGGACACTTCCGTGATGATAATTTTGGTAATGTCATGGAACACTTCTACGACAGCACATGTATGAATATCTTGATTCTGTCATAAATTTGTCATGGATGTACATGCATGACAGAAAACGTGACCTACTATGACAAACACGTATCATCACGGAAGTGTATTTTTTTGTAGTGAAGAGATGAACTAGGGTTTGAGAGGAGATGGTGCTGGTGAAGATGTTGATGGAGATTGACCCCCTCCCGATGAGAGGTTCGTTGGTGATGATGATGGCGATGATTTCCCCCTCCCGGAGGGAAGTTTCCCCGGCAGAACAACTCTATCGGAGCCCTAGATTGGTTCCACCAAGGTTCCGCCTCGTGGCGGCGGAGTTTCGTCCCGAAAATTTGCTTATGATTTTTTCTTGGACGAAAGACTTCATATAGCAGAAGATGGGCACGGAGGGCCACCGAGGCCCACGAGGCGGGGGCGCCCAGGGGTCAGCGCGCCCCCACCCTCGTGGCCATGGTGTGGGCCCTTTGGTATTTTCTTTGCTCATTATTTTTTATTATTTCCAAAATGACTTCCGTGGAGTTTCGGACTTTTGGAGTTTTGCGAATAAGTCTCTAATATTTGCTCCTTTTCCACCCGAATTCCAAATGCCGGCATTCTCCTCTTTATGTAAACCTTGTAAAATAAGAGAATAGGCATAAGTATTGTGACATAATGTGTAATAATAGCCCATAATGCAATAAATATTGATATAAAAGCATGATGCAAAATGGACGTATCAACTCCCCCAAGCTTAGACCTCGCTTGTCCTCAAGCGGAAGCCGATAACGATAAATATGTCCACATGTTTAGAGATAGAGGTGTCGATAAAATAAAATACGGACATGAGGCATCATGATCATTCTTATAACAACAATATATATAGATATTGTCATATGATTTCTTATGTTAAAGTAATAATCTCTTCACAATGTCAAGTATGAATCAGAAACTTCATTGAGAACCAGCAAACTATAATCTCAGTCATTGAAGCAATTGCAATTTATCATAACATCGGAAAGAGTCTATGTAAGAGCTTTTCAGCAAGTCCATATACTCAACTATCATTTAGTCTTTCACAATTGCTGACACTCACGCAATACTTGTGGTTACGGAGTTTTAATCGGACACAGAGAAAGATAGGGGCTTATAGTTTCGCCTCCCAACCTTTTACCTCAAGGGTAATGTCAACAATAATAGTTCATGCTAACTTACACCCAATTGGATATATATATCAGGATCTTTCCAACACAAGGTTCTTGCCAAAGGATAAAATGTAAAAAGGAAAGGTGAAGATCACCATGACACTTGCATAAGGGTAAGAGATAAAAGTAAAAGATAGGCCCTTCACAAAGGGAGGCAGAGGTTGTCATGCGCTTTCATGGTTGGATGCACGAAATCTTAATGCAAAAGAACGTCACTTTATATTGCCAGTTGTGATCTGGACCTTTATTATGCAGTCCGTCGCCTTTATTTCTTCCACATCACAAGATCGTATAAAGCTTAATTTCTCCACACTAATAAATCATACATATTTAGAGAGCAATTTTTATTGCTTGCACCGATGACAACTTACTTGAAGGATCTTACTCAATCCATAGGTAGATATGGTGGACTCTCATTGCAAAACTGGGTTTAAGGGTATTTGGAAGCATAAGTAGTATCTCTACTTGGTGCAAAGAATTTGGCTAGCATGAGAAGGAAAGGCAAGCTCAACATGTTGGATGATCCATGACAATATACTTTATTTCAGATATAAGAAAACATAACCCATTATGTTGTCTTCCTTGTCCAACATCAACTCTTTAGCATGTCATATTTTAATGAGTGCTCACAATCATAAAAGATGTCTAAGATAGTATATTTATATGTGAAACCTCTCTTTCCTTATTACTTCCTAGTAATTGCAATGATGACCAAAACTATGCTTGTCAACCCTCAACAATTTTTAATCATCATACTCTTTATACGTGAAGTCATTACTCTCCATAAGATCAATATGATCTCTTCGTTTCTTTTTGTTCTTTCCTTTTCTTTTATTCCCTCAAGATCATAGCAAGATAATCAAGCCCTTGACTCAACACTAATCTTTATTATATATATCTCATGGACTCGATTACATAGAAGGGATCATAAGGCAAAACTCAAAACCAAATCATACTAGAACTTTATTCTACTAGATCAAGATATTACCAAAAGGATCGAACTAAGAAAACGGTAAAGATAGGAGTGTGATGGTGATAGGATACCGGGGCACCTCCCCCAAGCTTGGCAGTTGCCAAGGGGAGTGCCCATACCCATGTGATTATATCTCTTTTGCTGGTGAAGAAGATGGAGGTGATGATGGATAGTCGCACATCGAGCGTAAGAGGTCCTCCAACTTGCGGATAATGCCCTTGAGTGCGATGATATGCTCCTTCAACAAAATATTTTCACGTGTGAGATACTTGTTTTGTATACGAGATAACTCAATCATCTTGAAAGCTTCGATCTCAGTTGGGGTAAGAAGATTGTGATCAAGTTGAAGGATGTCTTTTGCTGCCGGAGCTTGGTCCTCTGTGGCCTTCTTGATCCCTTCATCCTTGTTGATCTCCATGGGTTCTTCCCTCTTCAGCTCTATCTTCATTAGCCAAGCATCATTGTCACCATTGTTGGAGTAGGGGGACGACATGATGCCTGGCCTTGACAACCCTGACAGAAAACAGCTTGAAACAAGAACAGAGGATAATTGCGTGATACGGTGGTCAAAACCTTCGGGAGATTATATAATGAATTTTTACCGACCAAAAGAAGTATCGTGCAAGAAAACAGAGTCCGAAGAGCACACGAGGTGCCCACAAGGTAGGGGGGCGCGCCCAGGGGGGTAGGGTGCGCCTCCCACCCTTGTGGAAGCCTCCTGTCCTTCCCGGACTGCTTCTTATTTTCCTATTTTTCTAAATATTCGAAAACGGAGACAAACTGCTAGAACTGTTTTGGAGTCGGTTTACTTACCGTACCACGTACCTATTCCTTTTCGGAGTCTGAAACGTTCTGGAAAGTGTCTCTTATGTATTCCTCCGGGGTTACGGTTTCAATAATATTGGTTTCAACATTTATGGGATTACCTGAGATATAATGTTTGATTCTTTGACCGTTCACCACCTTCGGATTTGTGCCTTCGAAGTTATTGATTTTTATGGCACCGGAGTGATAGACCTCCTCGATAACGTAAGGACCTTCCCATTAAGAGAGAAGTTTTCCTGCAAAAAATCTTAAACGAGAGTTGAATAGCAACACATAATCACCAGAATTAAACTCACGCTTTTGTATCCTTTTGTCATGCCATCTTTTAACTTTTTCTTTAAACAACTTGGCATTCTCATAGGCTTGGGTGCTCCATTCATCAAGTGAGCTAATGTAAAATAACCTCTTCTCACCGGCAAGTTTGAAATCATAGTTGAACTCTTTAATAGCCCAATATGCCTTATGTTCTAGTTCAAGAGGTAAGTGACATGCTTTTCCATAAACCATTTTATACGGAGACATACCCATAGGATTTTTATATGCAGTTCTATATGCCCATAATGCATAATCAAGTTTCTTGGACCAATTCTTCCTATATCTATTAACAGTCTTTTGCAAAATTAATTTGAGCTCTCTATTACTCAATTCTACTTGACCACTAGACTGAGGGTGATAAGGGGATGCAATTCTATGATTAAAATCATATTTAGCAAGCATTTTACGAAAAGCACCATGAATAAAATGTGAACCACCATCAGTCATTAAATATCTAGGGACTCCAAACCTCGGAAAAATAACTTCTTTAAGCATCTTAATAGAGGTGTTATGATCAGCACTACTAGTTGGAATAGCTTCTACCCACTTAGTAACGTAATCAACAGCAACTAAAATATGTGTATACCCATTAGAGGAAGGAAACGAACCCATATAATCAAAGCCCCAAACATCAAATGGTTCAATAACAAGTGAATAATTCATAGGCATTTCCTGACGTCTACTGATATTACCAATTCTTTGACACTCATCACAAGACAAGACAAACTTACGAGCATCCTTGAAGAGAGTAGGCCAATAAAAACCGGATTGCAATACCTTATGTGCAATTGTATCTCCAGCATGGTGTCCTCCATAAGCTTCGGAGTGACACTTGCGTAGGATCTGTTCCTGTTCATGCTCAGGTATACAACGTCTAATAACACCATCTATTCCTTCTTTATAAAGATGTGGGTCATCCCAAAAGTAATGTCTCAAATCATAGAAAAACTTTTTCCTTTGCTGGTATGTGAAACTAGGTGGTATAAATTTTGCAACAATGTAATTAGCATACCATGGAGCAGTACGAGAAGCATTTATGACAGCTAATTGTTCATCAGGAAAGCTATCATCAATAGGCAGTGGGTCATCAAGAACATTCTCTAACCTAGACAAGTTATCTACAACGGGGTTCTCAGCTCCCTTTCTATCAATAATATGCAAATCAAATTCTTGTAGCAAGATAACCCATCTAATAAGTCTAGGCTTAGCATCTTTCTTTTCCATAAGATATTTAATAACAACATGATCAGTGTGAATAGTTACTTTAGAATCAACAATATAAGGTCTGAACTTATCACAAGCAAATACAACTGCTAAGAATTATTTTTCAGTAGTAGCACAATTTCTCTAGGCACTATCTAGTGTTTTACTAGCATATTGAATAACATTTAATTTCTTATCAACCCTTTGTCCCAGAACAACACCTACAGCATAATCACTAGCATCGCATATAATTTCAAAGGGTAAATTCCAATCAGGAGGCTGAGCAATAGGTGCAGAAATCAATGCTTTCTTAAGTATTTCAAATGCTTCTACACAATCATCATCAAAGACAAAAGGAATATCTTTTTGTAATATATTAGTCAGAGGCCAAGAGATTTTTGAGAAGTCCTTAATGAACCTTCTATAAAAACCGGCAAGACCAAGGAAACTTCTTATACCTTTGCTGTCCTTGGGACACGACATCTTTTCAATAGCATCAACTTTAGCTTTATCTACTTCAATGCCTCTTTCAAAAATTTTATGCCCCAAGACAATACCTTCATTAACCATAAAGTGGCACTTCTCCCAATTCAAGACAAGGTTAGTTTCTTCACATCTCTGCAAAACTCGATCAAGGTTGCTCAAGCAATCATCAAAAGAGGATCCATAAACGGAGAAATCATCCATGAAAACCTCACAAATCTTTTCACAAAAATCAGAGAATATAGCCATCATGCATCTTTGAAAGGTAGCAGGTGCATTACATAAACCAAAAGGCATACGTCTATAAGAAAAAGTACCAAAAGGGCAGGTAAAAGTGGTCTTTGCTTGATCATCAGCTGACACTGGTATTTGAGAGAAGCCAGAGTAACCATCTAGAAAGCAAAAATGTGTGTGTTTGGATAATCTTTCTAGCATTTGATCAATAAAAGGCAAGGGTTAATGATCTTTTTTAGTAGCTTTATTTAATTTATGGAAATCAATTACCATCCTATAACCTGTAATAATTCTTTGCGAAATCAATTCATCTTTATCGTTAGGAACGACAGTAATACCTCCCTTCTTAGGGACACAATGGACAGGACTTACCCACTGACTATCAGCAACTGGTTTGGCGTCTTTCTCCAAATTTATTTTGTGTTGACATAGAGTGGGACTAATGCCCTTAAGATCATCAAGAGTATATCCAATAGCAGCACAGTGCTTCTTCAGAGTTTTCCATAATTTTTCTTCCTCCTTCTCTAAAAGGTTAGCACTAATAATAATAGGATATATCTTCTTTTCATCAAGATAAGCATATTTAAGAATATCAGGTGATCAAACACGGGATCACCCTTGGGTGGAGGAGGATCCCCTAGGATTTCAACAGGCAAGTTATGTTTCAGAATAGGTCCCTGTTTAAAGAATACTTCATCTATTTCCCTTCTTTCATTCATAAACATACCATTTTCATGGTCTAGCAAATATTGTTCTAAAGGATCATTAGGAGGCATGACAATAGAAGCAAGACCAATAATTTCATCTTTACTAGGCAATTCCTCATTACGGGGTTGTCTATGAAATTTAGAGAAATTAAACTCATGAGACATATCATCCAAACCAATAGTAACAACATCCTTTTCGCAGTCTATCTTAGCATTAACAGTGTTCAAGAAGGGTCTACCAAATATAATGGGACAAAAGCTATCTTGTGGGAACCAAGAACAAGAAAATCAGCAGGATATTTAACTTTCCCACAAAAGACTTCAACATCTCTAACAATCCCGATCGGTGAAATAGTATCTCTATTGGCAAGCTTAATGGTGACATCAATTTCTTCTAACTCAGCGGGTGCAATATCATGCCTAATTTCTTGATATAAATAAATAGGTATTGCACTGGCACTAGCACCCATATCACACAAGCCATGATAACAATGATCTCCTATTTTAATAGAAATAACAGGCATGCCTACCACATGTCTATGTTTATCTTTAGCACCAGGTTTAGCAATTCTAGCAGTTTCCTCACAGAAATAAATAACATGCCCATCAATATTATCAGCCAAGAGATCCTTAACCATAGCAATATTAGGTTCAACCATAATTTGCTCAGGAGGTGTATAAGTTCTAGTATTACTCTTACGAACCACAGTTGAAGCTTTACCATGATCCTTTATTCTAATAGGGAAAGGTGGTTTCTCAACATAAGCAGTAGGAACAATAGGATCATTATAAGTGATAGTCTTTTCTTCAACTTTAATAGGTTCAACTAATTTTACTTCTATGGGAGGATGATATTTGAACCACTTCTCCTTAGGGAGATCAACATGAGTAGCAAAAGATTCACAAAAAGAAGCTACTATCTCAGAGTCAAGTCCATATTTAGTGCTAAATTTACGGAAAACATCGGTATCCATAAAAGATTTAACACAATCAAACTTAGGTGTTATACCTGACTCTTTACCTTCGTCGAGATCCCAGTCTTCAGAGTTGCGTTTAATTCTCTCCAATAAATCCCATCTGAATTCAATAGTCTTCATCAGAAAAGAGCCAATACAAGAAGTATCGAGCATGGAGCGATTGTTGTCAGAAAGCCGAGCATAAATTTTTTGAATAATCATTTCTCTTGAGATCTCATGATTGGGGCATGAATATAACATTGACTTAAGCCTCCCCCAAGCTTGAGCGATGCTTTCTCCTTCGCGAGGCCAAAAATTATATATATATATAATTACGATCATATGCATAGTATAAAATTTCTGATGAAATTCCAATTTCAATCGTTTGTAGTCCCATGATCCCATATCATCACATAGCCTATACCATGTCAATGCATCTCCCTTCAAAGATAAAGGGAAGACCTTCTTCTTGATAACATCATCGGGCATACCTACAAGCTTAAATAATCCACAAACTTCATCCACATAGATTAAGTGTAAATCGGGATGCAATGTTCCATCTCCTGCGAAAGGATTAGCTAGCAGTTTCTCTATCATACCCAAAGGAATTTCAAAGTAGACATTTTAAATAGGTTCAGTGGGTTGAGGAGCAACTATTTGCTCTACTGGTCAGGGTGAAGATACCCCGAACAAGCCCCTCAAAGGATTACTTTCCATAGTAACAAGTGACAGTAAATTTCAGCACACTATATAAATTTTTCCTTACCAAATTCCACCTACCAAAGGCGCTTCACTCCCCGGCAACGGCGCCAGAAAAGAGTCTTGATGACCCACAAGTATAGGGGATCTATCGTAGTCCTTTCGATAAGTAAGAGTGTCGAACCCAACGAGGAGCAGAAGGAAATGATAAGCGGTTTTAGGCAAGGTATTCTCTGCAAGCACTGAAATTATCGGTAGTAGATAGTTTTGTGATAAGGTAATTTGTAATGGGTAACAAATAGCAAGTGTAAATAAAGTGCAGCAAGGTGGACCAATCCTTTTTGTAGCAAAGGAAAGCCTGGACAATTTCTTATATGAAGGAAAGCGCTCTCGAGGACACATGGGAATTATCGTCAAGCTAGCTTTCATCACGTTCATATGATTCGCGTTCGTTACTTTGATCATTTGATATGTAGGTGGACTGGTGCTTGGGTGCTGTCCTTACTTGGACAAGCATCCCACTTATGATAAACTCCTATTGCAAGCATCCGCAACTACAAAAGAAGTATTAAGGTAAACCTAACCATAGCATGAAACATATGGATCCAAATCAGCCCCTTACGAAGCAACGCATAAACTAGGTTTTAAGCTTCTATCACTCTAGCAACCCATCATCTACTTATTACTTCACAATGCCTTCCTCTAGGCCCAAACAATGGTCAAGTGTCATGTAGTCGACATTCACATGACACCACTAGAGGAGAGACAACATACATCTCATCAAAATATCGAACGAATACCAAATTCACATGACTACTAATAGCAAGACTTCTCCCATGTCCTCAGGAACAAATGTAACTACTCACAAAGCATATTCATGTTCATAATCGGAGGAGTATTAATATGCAATAGGATCTGAACATATGATCTTCCACCAATTAAACCAACTAGCATCAACTACAAGGAGTAATCAACACTACTAGCAACCTACAGGTACCAATCTGATGCTTTGGGACAAAGAATGGACACAAGAGATGAACTAGGGTTTGAGAGGAGATGGTGCTGGTGAAGATGTTGATGGAGATTGACCCCGTCCCGATGAGAGGATCGTTGGTGATGATGATGGCGATGATTTCCCCCTCCCGGAGGGAAGTTTCCCCGGCAGAACAGCTCTGCCGGAGCCCTAGATTGGTTCCGCCTCGTGGCAGCGGAGTTTCGTCCCGAAAGCTTGCCTATGATTTTTTCTTGGACGAAAGACTTCATATAGCAGAAGATGGGCACTGGAGGGCCACCAGGGGGCCCACGAGGCAGGGGCACGCCCAGGAGGGTAGGGCGCGCTCCCCACCCTCGTGGCCAAGGTGTGGGCCCCCTATGGTATTTTCTTCTTCGCTCAGTATTTTTTATTATTTCCAAAAATGACTTCCGTGGAGTTTCAAGACTTTTGGAGTTGTGCAGAATAGGTCTGTAATATTTGCTCCTTTTCCAGCCCAGAATTCCAGCTGCCGGCATTCTCCCTCTTTATGTAAACCTTGTAAAATAAGAGAGATTAGGCATAAGTATTGTGACATAATGTGTAATAACAGCCCATAATGCAATAAATATCGATATAAAAGCATGACGCAAAATGGACGTATCAATCCACAATTAAACGGATCTCGGCAAACACACCGCAAAAAGTATTACATCGAATAGATCTCCAAGAACATCGAGGAGAACTTTGTATTGAGAACCAAAGAGAGGGAAGAAGCCATCTAGCTAATAACTATGGACCCGAAGGTCTGTGGTAAACTACTCACACATCATCGGAGAGGCTATGGTGTTGATGTAGAAGACCTCCGTGATCGAATCCCCCTCCGGTAGATCGCCGGAAAAGGCCCCAAGATGGGATCTCATGGGTACAGAAGGTTGCGGCGGTGGAAAAGTGGTTTCGTGGCTCCCCTGGATGTTTTGAGGGTATAAGAGTATATATAGGCGAAAGAAGTAGGTCGGTGGAGCTACGAGGGGCCCACGAGGATGGGGGGCGCGCCTACCCCCTGGGTGCGCCCTCCTACCTTGTGGCCACCTCGTTGCATCTCTGACTTCCACTCCAAGTCTCCTGGATTGCGTTTGTTCCAAGAAAGATCCTGATACGTCTCCAACTTATCTATAATTTTTTATTGTTCCATGCTATATTATATTCTGTTTTGGACATTATTGGGCTATATTATACACTTTTATATTATTTTTGGGACTAACCTATTAACCGGAGGCCCAACCCAGAATTGCTATTTTTTTTGCCTATTTCAGAGTTTTGCAGAAAAAGAATATCAAACGGAGGCCAAACAGAATGAAACCTTCGGGAACGTGATTTTCGGAACGAACGTGATCCAGAGGACTTGGACCCTACGTCAAGACATCAACAAGGAGGGCACAAGGTAGGGGGGCGCGCCTACCCCCCAGGGCGCGCCCTCCACCCTCGTGGGCCCATATTGCTCCACCAACGTACTTCTTCCTCCTATATATACCTACGTACCCCCAAACTACCAGTGACGGAGCCAAAAACCTAATTCCATCGCCGCAACCTTCTGTACCCATGAGATCCCATCTTGGGGCCTTTTCCGGAGTCCACCGGAGGGGGCATTGATCACGGAGGGCTTCTACATCAACACCATAGCCTCTCCGATGATGTGTGAGTAGTTTACCTCAGACCTTCGGGTCCATAGTTATTAGCTAGATGGCTTCTTCTCTCTTTTTGGATCTCAATACAATGTTCTCCCCCTCTCTTGTGGAGATCTATTCGATGTAATCTTCTTTTGCGGTGTGTTATTTGAGACCGATGAATTGTGGGTTTATGATCAAGTTTATCTATGAACAATATTTGATTCTTCTCTGAATTCTTTTATGTATGATTGGTTATCTTTGCAAGTCTCTTCGAATTATCAGTTTGGTTTGGCCTACTAGATTGATCTTTCTTGCAATAGGAGAAGTGCTTAGCTTTGGGTTCAATCTTGCGACGTCCTTTCCCAGTGACAGTAGGGGCAGCAAGGCACATATTGTATTGTTGCCGTCAAGGATAACAAGATGGGGTTTATATCATATTGCATGAGTTTATCCCTCTACATCATGTCATCTTGCTTGAAGCGTTACTCCGTTCTTATGAACTTAATACTCTAGATGCATGCTGGATAGCGGTCGATGTGTGGAGTAATAGTAGTAGATGCAGGCAGGAGTCGGTCTACTTGTCTCGGACGTGATGCCTATATACATGATCATACCTAGATATTCTCATAATTATGCTAAATTCTGTCAATTGCTCAACATTGATTTGTTTACCCACCGTAATACTTATGCTCTTGAGAGAAGCCACTAGTGAAACCTATGGCCCCCGGGTCTATTTTCCATCATATTTAATCTCCAGACAACAAGCTATTTCTGGCGCCGTTTTTATTTTGTTTTCTTTACTTTGCATCTTTATCATAAAAATACCAAAAATATTATCTTATCATATCTATCATATCTCACTCTCGTAAGTGACCGTGAAGGGATTGACAACCCCTTTATTGCATTGGTTGCGAGGATTTATTTGTTTGTGTAGGTGCGAGGGACTTGTGCATGGCCTCCTACTGGATTGATACCTTGGTTCTAAAAAACTAAGGGAAATACTTACGTTACTTTGCTGCATCACCCTTTCCTCTTCAAGGGAAAACCAACGCAGTGCTCAAGAGGTAGCAGATCCTCGCGAAGGTTTCGTTCCGTTTGGATTCCGTTTGATATTCCTTTTCTGCAAAACAGTGAAATAGGCAAAAAATAGCAATTTGCACTGGGCCTTCGGTTAATATGTTAGTCCCCAAAATAATATAAAAGAGTATATTAAAGCCCATTAAACATCCAAAACAGATAATATAATAGCATGGAATAATAAAATATTATAGATACGTTGGAGACGTATCACGGAGGTCTGGGAGGACGTGGTCGTGGGAGAGCTAGGCAGGCTCCTACGCCTTCCTCGCCGCCACCCCTAGCTGATTCACCCGAGCACATGACTGCTAGGGTGGACATGTCTGAGGAGGAGGTTACGTAGACTCCGGTCCACGAGCCTCGGGTCGACGGGCCTTCGGCCCACGAGACTCGTCCCAGGAGACGTCCGAATGGGGTACCTGGACGAGTCCACCTGAGGGGCCGAGTGGCCATGCTGATGGTGGTAGGGATCCGGCTGATAGCGAAGGCGAGGTGGTTGAGGGGGCCACCGTCTACCAGCGTGGTTGTACACGGCTCCCGCCCGTGCCGGCGACCCATGAGCAGAGGTGGTTGATTTTGTCTGATGGGGAGAGGTAAGTGCATTTACTCTTTTTGTACCATTTGCCTTCACGTTTCTTCAAATATCTAATGCGTTGGCCTTGTCATATTGCACGGGTTGGCACCACGCTGATGCTGTGCGCATGCCCAACTCTGTCCTTGGCGTGCTTTGCCGGCAAAACTTCCCGGGGTTTGTCACGTTGCCCGGTGAGGGTCAGGTTCCAGAGCTAGGATTGAGATGGGAGCACTACTTGGCTGCCCCGGCCCCACCGGAGGTGATGATCGACGGTGTCTTGTGCCACACGAGGGCAGAGATGGTGATCAGAAACTTTTGGGTAATTTCTCCTTTACACAATTAAAAATCTTGAAAATAGCTAGTTATTGTACTAATCAATGTTGTCTCGTTTGATTGCGGACCTTCTACAAGTGTGTGGAGGGATACGAGGAGACCGTGGCAAAGGTTATCGATGCCGAGTGCAGGCGTCTACTACAAAACTTACGACACGAGGCTCGGGTGCAGGCTGTTCGAGACTACTACGCCTCGCGTGGTATTAAGAAGCCCAAGCCGGCGTGCCGCGATAAGTTTCTGCAGAAGGAGCAGTACATGACGGCAATTACCTATTCTTAAGGCCTTGTACTCAGTTTCCTTGATTTGATTTGATTCGTATGCGTAGCGCTCAAGTACGTTTCTATTTACTAACTTAGGTGTCCCCAAGATGGTGTGCGGATTAGATGGATTGTTGGGAGGTGTTGGTCGATGAGTGGTGCTCAAACAAATGGTGTGCCTAGCACAACAATGCCAAGGACAGGCGTGCCCAAATGGAAAGTGTGCCACACCATCAAGGCAGCGCCAACTTGTTTCAGTACGGGCGGAACTGGGTATGTGGTTTGCTTCATGATTCATGCAATTCATTCTTCATGCTAGCTTGAGACCTTTAATTACTAATTTACTCCGTTCCCTCTCTTTCAGGAAAAACACAATAAGGCGGAGGTGCCAGAGGTGTTCGACCTCTATGCCATGGCCCATACTGGGACGTAAAAGAAGGTCAAGGCATTCGAGCCATCTGACCTCGATAATCCAAAGAACTTCACCAACATCTCCTCCCACAACAAACTCGTGAAGTACAGAGATGAGGGGAAGGCGAGGAAAGGGGAGGACTTTAGCCCGAGCCAACAGTTTGATCCAGAGCTGGTGATGATATCTGGTGGCAGGAGGTCCCATGGCTCGATAGCCATTGGAGATAGACTTATCCATTGTCCTCGCACTCTCCCAGAGATCAAGGCGCGCCAGTCGAGCTTCGCTCCTGAGATGAGGCCTCGTCAATGGCCAGTCGAGCTAGCCTTCGAGGTTAGTTATATGGACTCAGCTATCTTTCCTCCATTACATTGTGTGTGCGGCCATCGATGATTACAATGCTAACGAGGAGTGGTGTTGTAGGCTGCTCTTCAGAGTGGGAGAGATAGAACCCAGGTGCCTCTGGTGGAGAGGGACCAACAGGCGGAGGATAAGCAACGGGAGTTGGAGGAGAAGACGACAAGGATGATGGAGGAGGAGAGGGCACGGAATGACATGCAGAACCGGGCCATGTACGAGCTCCTCGTGGTAAGTTTCTTCTGCATATTTGCCAAATCATTCATGTAGTATTCGTTTCATTACTAACTAGTATGATATTTGAGTGTCGTCATGCTAAGGAGACATTGCAAATGATCTTTGGTGCAGCGTACCTCCAGACAAGCATCACATGATCCTTCTCCAGGTGGTATCGGCACGAGCCATGCCGGTGCTTCACCTCCGTGATGACGGTAAGTTTTCTCTAGTGTTTTGCTTAACAAATGCATAATGACCTAGACTTAGCTTTATTTCCTCCAAAATGCTTACCATATTGACCTAGACTTAGCTTACTTTCCTCCAAAATGACATAATTAGCTTACTTAGCTCCGAAATGATCCATTTTACCTTAGTTAGCTCTAAAACGATCTATACTTAGCTTTGTTTCCTCCAAAATGACCTAAGTTAGCTCTAATATACTAAGTTATCTCTAATATGCTTAGTTACCTAGGTTTGCTCAATAATGACATACACTTAGCTTACTTATGTAAGAAATGGCATAAAGGTTTGAAATGGCATAACAACCTTGGTAACCTCATATATGTCATATACTTAGCTTATTTTGCACGAAAAAGACATAATAAGCTTAATTAGCTCCAAAATGATCAATTTTACCTAAATTAGCTCCAAAATGACCTAAGTTAGCTCTAATATGCTAAGTTAGCTCTAATATGCATAGTTACCTAGGTTAGCTCAATAAATACCTATATTTAGCTTACTTACGTCAAAAATGGCATAATATGCTTAGTTAACTAAAAAATGGCATAATTACCTAGGTTAGCTCAATAATGATCCATTTACCTAAGTTAGTTCCAAAATGATTCATTTTACCTAGGTTAGCTCCAAAATGATTCATTTTACCTATGTTAGCTCCAAAATGATCCAATTTACCTAAGTTAGTTCCAAAATGATCCATTTTAGCTCGGTTAGCTCCAAAATGATCCATTTTAGCTAGGTTAGCTCACAAATGATCCATTTTACTTAGGTTAGCTCCAAAATGACCCAAGTTACCTAGGTTAGCTCCAAAATGATACATTTTAGCTAAGTTAGCTCATAAATGATTCATTTTACCTAGGTTAGCTCCAAAATGATCTATTATACCTAGGTTAGCTCCAAAATGATCCATTTTACCTAGGTTATTTCCAAAATGATCCATTTTACCTAGGTTATTTCCAAAATGATCCATTTTAGCTAAGTTAGCTCATAAATGTCTTTTTTACCTAAGTTAGCTCATAAATGTCATTTTTAGCTAAGTTAGCTCATAAATGTCATATACTTCTTCTTCTTCATTTTCTTCTTCTTCTTCTTCTTCTTCTTCTTCTTCTTTTTCTTCTTCTTCTTCTAATCTTCTTCTTCTAACTTTCTTATTTCCCATTTTGCAGATTTCATTCACTTCACGGAAGCTTGCATTGATGGAGTGCTTGTTATCCCTTTCTCTGTTTCTTTTGTATCGATGAACTATGCATGTATGGTTAGGTGAAACTATTGTAATATGTATGGTTGGATGCCTGTATGTGGAACTTGCTATGTAGGGTTGGATGGAACTATGCATGTATGATGAAATTATATGTGTTGGATATCTCATATGTTTGCTCTGAAATTTATATATATATATATATATATATATATATATATATATATATATATATATAGACACACACACACACACACATCTGGCTATTCATTACAGCGTGTGGAATATTATTCTATACCCTTTTGAACCGACGGTTTCGGTGGTTGTCTTGATGTTTTTGAAGCGGTTGAACTGATGCTTTCAGTTGTGTTTAAAAGATCGTCTTCTTTAGTTCAAAAACTTTTTATAATTTTTTTGTCGGAACAAGGCATGTAATATATCGTTGGAAAGCTCTTGACAACCATATTTTAAGTATATTGAACGTTTTTGCAAAATCATTATGGTTTAAGAGCAGTTTTGAAAAAAACCGTTTTTTCAAAACCGAAAACGTGAATCGTATTTTGGACTCAATTTTCAAACGGTTTGTCGGAATTGAGCAAATAAGATGGCGCTGGAAAGCTGGTGAAAATCCACATCTTCCATATATGTATTGTTTTTTCTAATTCTATATGATTTAAAAGTAATTTGAAAAACGGTGAAATTCTAGGCGACACGTATTTTCGCTATTTTTTGCAAACGGTTTGTCCGATTGACGCAAATGATACGGCGTTGGAAAGCTATAGAAAATGCGCAACTTTTTTATATAGAAATGTTTTTCTAATTTCTTACGATTTAAAAACGAATTCGAATACGGTCAAATTTGATTTTGAACGCGATTTTTTTAAAAAGTTTGTCGAAATATGGAAAATAGTATACCGTTGGATAGCTATAAAAAATTCGGAACTTAGTCATATTGAACGTTTTCTCTAATTCGCAACCGTTTAAGAGTAATTTTGAATACGGCATGAGGATCCTGCTGTTTTCTCGTTTGAAAAACAGAGTAGTCGTACTGATATATGTGTATGTTTGTACTGAGCTATTTTTTGTAGAGTAATTTTGAATGGTTCTGAAAATGGTACTTGTAATCGATGCTTGCATGGGTTTGTACTAAGCGTGTTTTCACTAACTAGACTTTCCTATGTTTTTGGGTAATATTTTTCTCAAATTTTCAACGGTTTCTTGTATCATCGCTTGCATTTGTATGGTTTGTATCATCGAACTGAATGATATTTTATTCAAAAAGAAAATGTGTTTTTTTTGAACTCAACATTTTTTTGGCAACGATGTTCTGAATTTCTCTCATTTTACGACTTGTACTGAGGTACTTACTAAGCAGGATTTTCAAGGGGTTTCTTTTTTTGCTTGAATTTTTACAATTTGAATTTCTGCCATTTCTTTTATTCCGAACGGACCACCGTTTTTAACTCGTACTGAGGTACTTACTACGCCCGAACTAGGGTGGCTGTCGCGTGTCTCGGCGAGGAAGAAGACGAAGCTCGGGGGCGAGACTGGATTCGGCCGGCGGCTGGTCCGGTCGGTAGGATGCTGCGCAAGGTGGGGGGTGACAAGCGCAGGGCAGCGTGGCTCAGTGGTGGCGCACGGCGGAGGGGCTCGGGGTGGCGGCGCGGGCGGGGATGGCGGTGCGCGGCGGCGGAGGGAGGCTGGGATTGCGCCTGACAGCTGCCAGAGGCCGGGACGGCCGCGGCAGCCGCGGAGGTCGGGACGCGAGCTCGTCGCCGGGAGGCGCGTGGGAGGATCCGCACCCGTCGACGGGAGGTGCGCGGGAGGGCGGCGCTGTCGGAGGGAAGGCGCGCGGGAGGGGTCGGCGAGCCTGTCGGCGAGCCCGTCGGCGACAACGCGTGGGTCGGAGGAGCGACCGTCCGCGCCATGAGCTCCCTCGCTCCGCTGCCGCCGTTGCTTTCCTTCGCCCATGACGGCTGCATCCGGCGGTAGGAGGCGGGCTAGGTTGGGGACGGGTCGGGAGTTTCTCCTGTGGCTCAGCGTCAGCGCCTTATAGGGACCGAGGGTAACAGAATAATATTCTGTTACCGGTAACAGAATAGTCCAGCCCTATATATATATATAGGGTGGGTCTATTATGATAACACCCTTAAGAGTATTATTCTACTAACACCTAGTCTTATTCTGATAACACCTCTCTACTCTAGCGACCACCGGCCTACCCCCACGACCCACCACTCCCCCCGAGCCCGAGGGCCACAACCTTCCTCCCCCTTCCGCATCGGTGCCCCACACCACCACCACAAACCCCAAGCCCGACCGCCCACCACCACTCCCACAGCCGGCGGCCACCGCGGCGCCCCACCCCACCACCACAAGAACCCCGCCCCTCGCCCACCCCACACCGCGCACCACCAGCCTCCTCCTGCTCTGCCTTCTAATCCCACGCACCGCCGCCGCATAGAGCCATGGTCCGCTGCCCAGCTAGCTACCTTTGGTGGCCAAGCGCAGGAGCCGCGACGGCCTGGATCCGGCCTCGCCTCCTCCAACCGAGCCCCCTCCCCCACCTCCCTCCACCACCTTCCTCCTTGCCCCCTCGCCTTCCAACGCGCTGGCCTCCCTGCCTCGCCCCGCGTGGATCCAGCGCGCCCGCAACCGGCGCCACCCAAACTGCCGGATCCTTGCCGTCGCACCGCCCTGGGGCCTCGCCGGCCCTGCTCTGGCCAGAGGCGTTGCAGGTGCCGTGCTGTGCTTCCCCCTGTGATCTCTCCGGCGCTGGATGGAGCGGGAGGTGCTCCACCTTGCGTCTCCTAGCCAGATCCATCACTGGTAAGCCTAAAAGGCATGGCCACCCCTCCTCCTCCCCTGCCACCCCATGCCCCCTTCTCCATCTCACCCACCACCATGATGTGCAGGCACCAGGAGGCCACCTACCTTCCTCTCTCAAGCTTCTCTGCAGCGGAGCACAGGGAGCGCCTCCCGGGTGAGCACCGGCTCCGGTCGTGGGATCTAAACTCCTCCCTCTGTAATGGATACACGGTGGGGTAGCACGGCATTGTAGTCCAGCATGCGCGCCCGTGCAACACGGTTGTGGCGGCGAGGCAGCTCATGCAGTCTCTTCAGTTAGTGGCACGTGCAGTTCGCGCGGAGCTCGGCGTCTCGTTTTTGATGCAGCCACGACTTCCCCCTCTCCGATGCGGGCTAGTGCGATGACTTGTTTGTCAGTACAACCCATAAGTGCCTCAGGTGGTGTGATTTTGGTCACCAGTCAATTGCTCTTTAATTTGATGCATGCTCAGCTCAATTTTTAGTTTTGTGAAAGAAAATTTCAACTATTCTCTACTCTTGCATTCCAGGTGTTGCGGTTCGTCAATGTGTGTGGTTGTCTGTTCACTTGTTGCTATTACTAGATGAGCAGAAAAAAGATCGAAGGATTCCGGCAACTGCGACTCTGCACACGGGCATGCAGTATTGCCAACAAGGGGAGTGCAGCTTCACTAATGGGAGCGTGCAGTTCGGCCCATGGCGTCGATGGCTTTCCAGCGAACGCGCGTGTGCATGGGCAAGTTCCCTTGGACTCTGCTCACGTCGACAGTTTTTTTATGAGGGGTTTGTTGTATATGTTGGAGATGTTCGCCCCTCAGTGGTCTTTAAACTCTTATTTTTTTAAGTTCGATCCAGTGCAATTCTATATGTAAGTTGGAGAGGTTCATTTTCATGAAAAAAGGTTGATGCAGCCCACTTCGAGGAGTACTGTGGTACACATTAGTCAAATAAGGAGAAGTGTAGTTTACTAGTTTTCCTTTTGTCGATATTGCAATGTGGTTTTTCTTCTGATGCAGTGCCATTGCCGGTCGAATGAAATTTGGTTCATCCGAAGTGAAACGAAATACACAAAAATAGCAACTTCAAAAGAAATCATGTAGTTCGCTTGCTTGTCGGATGGAGTCTAATTTTCATAAATCATGTAGTTCGCTTACTTGTCGGGTGCAGTGTAGTTTTCGGTCTGAAGCAGTGTGGTACATACTTCTACTTTCACATAAAAAAACAAATTTGTAAATAATAAAGAGTGCAGTTCGCTCACTTCGTCCTCGTGGTCCACATTTACATTCATTACATGTGGGAGACCAGCAAAAAAAGACCGCAACTAGAAAAATAAGAAAAACACATAAAAATTAATGTGGTTGACTTCTTGATGCAGTGCGGTTCACTCGCTCAATCCATACGGTCCACTTTTTCGGTCTACACTCGTAGAAAATATTAAGTTTGGAAAAAACTCAAGCGGTTCACTTTCGGTTGTGTCGGGGGGTTCACTTTTTATAGTATTGCGGTTCACCAATGTTTGACATGAAGTGCACTCCACCTCGTTTGGGAAAATTTACGTCCCACAAAAAAGAAATCATGCAGTGCACTTGTCTATCCAATGAAGTGTTGTTTTTAGTCTAAATAAGTGTGGTTTTCTGTCTGAAGCAGTACGGCCCGTTTATGGTAGTCTCTTGGTTCACTTTTCATAGTATTGCGGTTCACCAACACTCAACATGAAGTACACTCCACCTCATTTAGGAAAATTTATGTCCCACAAAAAATAAATCATGAAGTGCACTTGTATGTCCAATGAAGTGTGGTTTTTAGTCTAAATAAGTGCGGTTTTCTATCTGATGCAGTACGGCCCGTTTACGGTAGTCTCGAGGTTCACTTTTCATAGTATTGTGGTTCACCAACACCCGACATGAAGTGCACTCCACCTCGTTTAGGAAAATTTACGTCCCATAAAAAAGAAATCATGCAGTGCACTTGTTTGTTCTGATGAAGTGCGGTTTTTAGTCTAAAGAAGTGCGATTTTCTGTCTGATGCAGTACATACGACGATTTTAGTGTCGCGAAAAAACAGTGTTCGCATTTCACTAAAATAAAAATTGCTCCTAAACCGTAAGGAATCAGAGAGAGTGTTCTACATGAAAAAGTTGCGCCTCATTGATATCTTTCAAATGGCGTATAATTTGAATCATTTTGACAATAGGTTTGTAAAAATTTCGCGAAAAATGGCCGCTGCCTCTTGTCGTCAGCCGCACGATTTTCAAAATTAACTAAAAAACGTAAGGAATCTCAAAAAAATTTCCAACATATGAAATTTGCGCCTTGTCCGTAGCTTTCCAACGGCGTATCACACACCTCATTTCGACAAACGGTTAGAAAACTGGAGCGAAAACAGTACCGAACATTTCAAAAAAATTGAAAACAGAATTCCGCGATTTAGTAAATTTGAAACTGCTCTTAAACCGTAACGAATTAGAGAAAATAATATATATGTAACAGATGCACCTCGAGTTATCTTTCCAACAGTATATCATTTGCTTCATTCCGACATGCGGTTTAGAAGAAATCGCGAAAGAACGCTCGCTGCCACTCGTCATGGGCCACACCATTTTCAAAACTGATCTTAAACCATGTGGAATCTCGAAAAGTGTTCAACATGTCAAAGTAGCGCCTAATCCGTAGCTTTTCAACGGTATATTACACGCCTCATTCTGACTAACGGTTAAAAACTAGAGCAAAAAAGGTACCAAAAAAACAAAGCGTGCAGTTTTTTGCGACGGGAAGTTCACTCGTGTGAGTACTGCATCACACTTGCTTCAAACAATGACGTGCACTTGCGTTGAGCGTGCAGTGAGGAAGTGTTATCAGAATAGTTATACTGCTAATATTAGCAAAATAGACCGGTTGTATATATATATCGTCTATTTGCTGTGAAAATGCTTGGATATAAGAAAAAATAGAAAAAGGAGGCAATGCAGCCTCTTAGCCGTCTGCCACCGATGGCAAAGGGGCCTTTGCCGTCTGCCACAGACGACAAAGAGGCCATGTGGCAGCAACCTATTTAATTTGGGAGCTATAACATTTGTTTACTTTGACGTCTGTGGCAGACGGCAAAGGATGCGGGCGTTTGCCGTCCGCTGGCAGACGGCAAAGGCTGTCGTTAGCGACCTAACGTGGCTAACGCTTGTTATTTACCGTCCACATTCCTTGCCGTCTGCCACGGACGACAAAGGTTTTTTGCCGTCCGCTTTGAGGAAGCAGATGACAAAGAACCTGTTTACCGTAGCTTTCTTTGCGGGGCAGTTGTGCCGTCGGTGGCGGACGACAAAGAGGTTTGCCATCCGCTTTTGGTTCCTTTGCCGTCTTCCATGGCAGATGGCAAAGAAGCTGATTCCTGTAGTGTGCCAAGCAAACAAAAGAGAAAGAGGGCAGCGAAGAAGCTGCGTTTGAAGAAGAGTCTGAGTCGGAGGAAGAGGATGCTGATGTTGAAGAGGATGATGAGGATGAAGATGCTGATGAGGTTGAAGATGATGATGACGTTGAAGAGGAAGGGAATGAAGAAGATGACATGTTGAAGAGGAAGGGAACAAAGATGATGATGACGGGATGAGGACGATGGCAACAATGGAAATAGAGGAGAAACCGGAGATTACACTAGTGCAACGACGTGCTATACAAATGGTTTTTACCCCCTTTCCGCAACAGAGTTTTAAACCATCGCCTAGCTTGTATGTGTGATAGGGGGTCCTTCCCACAAGACCCAGAAACTATCGTCGATAGGGAGTAGGATTGCATACATTTTGCAGAACTAAGTGTATGCGATGCCCGCATCTATCCCAAATGCGAGTCGTCAAACAACTGTTTGTGATATATCGAATATCCCAAATGCTCCATCCTTGCTACTCATATGGGTTGGTATTACCATTGCACACGCTATTCTATGGTGCAACTTTTATGATGCATGCCCCATCACAAACAGTTGACGATTGTAAAGCGTGTATCATAAGGAGACTATCACACACATTCACTTTTCCTGAACCTATGCGATATATAATTAAGAAGATAAGTTAATCATTGTACGAGTGTCGGATGAGTTTATGAAACGTCTGACTGTCGTACTAGTGTCGGATGGGATAACTATCGCACACGCTATTCTGTGGTGAAATGTTTACGATGCTTATGACATCACAAACAGTTCATGATTGTAAAGCGTGTACGATAAGGTGACTATCAAAAACATTTAGTTTGCTTGCACCATTTGTGATATTGTCTTACATCACACATGCTTTGCAAACGTCAATTGTGTGCATGGTCGCACATGTTTTCTCTCTATGAAATGTGTCGGATTATGAGGTATATCCCACACGTTGTGCTTTACAGACCGTGAGCGGCTAATGAACTGCAAAGCGTATTGTCGTGGGAAACCACGACCACCTATGGGGCCATGAGACCCTTTTTGGTTCGGCGGGGGGATGGGCACGTTGCACAAAGAGTGGAGAAGCGTAATACAGCACGACAGAGATCACACAGGTAGTTTTACACAGGTTCGAACCGCCGTGAGGCATAAAACCCTACTCCTGCTTTGGTGGATTGATGGTGGATAATGGTGGAGAACGCGGCGCACTTGCCCGGCAGGGTTGCCACGGGGCGAGAGTGGCTACACGCGTATGAATATGTGAGGGTCCGAATCCTCTCTAAGGTTGCCATGGGCCTCCTTTTATAGATAAAGGGGTCACCACAGTGGCAAATTAGTCCTGTACACACTGATTAGATAGCAAACAGTGCTACCATACCTAACTCTGCAGGTGGACAGAGCGCATTAAATGCGCCACTTAATGTCACATCACAGCGTGCCCGGCAAGCCTCGCCGGGCTGTTTTGCCAGCTTCGCCTGCTTGCTTGACATGTCTCAGGACGGGTGTCATTTGGAGGTTCTTTCTGCAGGAAGTGGCTGCCATGTGGAAGGAAGCAGCCACTTAGTCACTTAGGGGCTTGACACCGCACCGATCGATGACTTTCCTCGCTGTGAGGTGGTGCAGTGGAGTAGTTCGCCTCCGCAAGCCCCGGCAGGCCTACCGGGATGATATGGAGGCTCGCTTCCGGGGTAACCCCGACCTCGCCAGGCTCGCCTGCCTGGCAAGGGAGTTTTCCCCCTTAGTAGTATCTTACTTCTCTGGCTTGACTTGGTCTTCTTGATCTGCACTTTGATCCTTCAAATGGCTGATCTTAGTGCTTGGTCTGATATTAGGTGCTGCAATCTTGTCCTTAGGCCTGTGCCCAGTTTGGGCAAAAGACCCAGGGTTTGTTACACCGACACGTATTTTCTCTCTAATTTAATCGCTGCAATTTAAAATTGTACAAAATTCGAATTCTAAAGTAGGCAATAACTTTATTCATATCCATCGGGTTCACCAACGAATGCATTATTCGATTGACAAGTACGTATGTTCAAGAATTACATAAAAAAGAATTACATAAGCACCAAATAAAGAATGATGAATCAGGGTTGTATGCTTGTATTAAAGACGGTAAAGAAAGAGGCGAAAGCCATTCTGGTTGCTGAACAAGGTGAGCGGAATACCCATATTGTGCCCTCCTTCATGCTGAATGCACGCACGAATCTAGTACAACTCCTTGTGATGACCGACCGCCCATCCTTCACTGTCTTCATGAGGACTTCTAGATAGTCATCAAAGTCTGGTAGAAATACTTTAACCTTTGCATGTGCACCAATCATTTAGTTTGAGAGGTAATCTTGAGTAAACTACTTTGGGAACCACTGCAAAGGAAAAAATCAAGACATTGTCATCTAATAACTCATTATGGGCAGTAAAAGAAGACAACAGAGTTCTTACTTACCATCCCGTAGTTCACTGTTGTCTTGGATAAAGTGTAAACAAATAGTTTAATTGCCAAATTTTGACCCATCTTACTAACAATCTTTATCAGTTTTCCTCACTTGATGATGGTTCATGAATATCTCATTGCTCCATGCGCAAAATGGGTCGAAGCGCGGATCTTTAACAATGACATATGTACCTACAAGCACCAAGTCAATATTAGCAACTAAACTACAATTGCACAATAATGTAGTGCAACACTCCCTCTGTCCCATTATATAAGATCTTATTACATCCAATATACTCACATATTGGATTAATTAACATCTTATTTTATGGGGCTGATGGAGTATATATAAGCCATGGGATGAAACTAACCTCAATGGATAACAACAGTCGTTCCCAATATTATCCTATGTACATCGAAAGGCATGTTAAGCACAACATGCTAAACATCAACCAAATATATCCATGGTAGACAACATAATCTCCGAATGATAGCTTCAGTATGCAGGTTTAAGCACGCTAGTTAAGCAAAAAGGAAGTGGAAAGCTGTGTTAACAATAATAGGCCTAACATTTAACAACAACCAAATATAGTCATTCAAACAGGTATTGTGCAGGTTTAAGAACACTACTTATTGTTAAATAAAAATGGAAAGGTGTGTTAACTACAACAGGCGTAACAACAACCAAATAAAGTCATTCATAGTGGTATTGTTGAAACTGGTATTGATGAAATTGAACTGCACAGTTCATATTTGCACATATAGAACACTACATTGTGAATAAGTGAAATAAAAGAGGCATACTATGAACAACCAAATATAGCAATTGAAACAGGACATATGCAAGCTACAAACAACCGAACAACCAAAACCTGATAAAAGAGGCACATGCTCGCTACAACAGGCTTAACAGCAACCAAATAAAGTCATTCATAGTGGTATTGTTGAAACTGGTATTGATGAAATTGAAACGCACAGTTCATACTTGCACATATATAACAACACATTGTTAATAACTTAAATAAACTAGGCATACTACAAACAACCAAATATAGCAATTGAAACTGGACCTATGCTAACTACAAGCAAACAAAGAAACCAAAACCCGTTAAAATAGGCATATGCTCGCTACAACTGGCTTAATAGCAACCAAGTAACGTCATTCATAGTGGTATTGGTATGATAAAATTGAACTGCACAGTTCACACTTGCACATATAGAACACCACATTGTGAATAAATGAAATAAACAAGGCATACTACGAACAAGCAAATATAGCAATTAAAACTGGACATATGCTAACTACAAAGAACCACAAACTGTTAAATGAGGCATATGCTCGCTACAACATGCTTAAGAGCAACCAAATAAAATCATTCATAGCGGTATTGTTGAAACTGGTATTGATGAAATTGAACTGCACAGTTCATACTTGCACATGTAGAACACCACATTGTGAATAACTAAAATAAACAAGGCATACTATGAACAACCAAATATAGCGATTGAAACTGGACATATGTAACTACAAACAATCAAAAACCATCAAAAGAGGCATATGCTCGCTACAACAGGCTTTTTTTCGAGAGTACGCCATGGCGTACCATATTTTTATAGAAGGCAGAAGACAATTACAAGACACTACCTCTTGTTGCGAACAACAAGAGTAGCAAACACCGGACTATTCCAAAGATTAACCATCGCACACATTACAACAAAACACACAGGGCCTGCCCTAAGCAAAAACATCTAAGCCGCATCTCTACCAACGACGGTCACCTCGAAGAGCAACAGCTGAACCCAAACCTCCCTTGTCGATGCACCAACCACCTTTGAATTCCTAAAGGAGATGGCGCGTGGGTGGCGGACTCAGATTGATCTCGACAAAGCCATCATCTTTGACTCTCTGTCGACATTGTACATAGCACCGAAGAAGATATGCATGGACCAACTGTAAGATCCCAAATTTCCAATTTGGAATGTTATACATAGGTCATTCATGCATATCATATTTTATTGCATTTTGTTTTGCGATCCTCGAAATTCTAAGAAACTCAAGGACCCACGGAGAGAGTTGGGGATTTCACCGTTTTCATATTTGAATTTTCTCAAATATTGAAACAAGGATCATTTTGGTTTTAGTTATTTTTCTCTCCAAAAATATTTCAAATTAAACTATATGAGAGGAGATAATATGACTTATCCAAAATAAATGAATTATTGGTGGAAAAATATTAAAATCAAATAAATAATTTTTATTTGGATTTTATTGCTATTTTATTTGAATTAGAAAAATATGCATTTTTCAAAATTGCATTATTAGGCCAAGAAAATGTTTACTTTGTTCTATTTAGACGGTGAAAATTTGTTTTGGCATTTTTAGATTTTTATTTTTATTTATTTAGGATTTTTCGGCGGAATCTGTTAAAAAAACTCTTCGCAGACCGAACTGGGCCGAAGCCCAGACGGCCCGGCCCCGCCGCCGCCTTCCCTGCGCTCGCCCGCGTGCCCAAGCCGGACTCCGCCGGAGTCTGGGACGCCGCCGCCGCCTCGGTTTGCCCCCTCCCCAAGACGGCCCGCCCCGCCCTCCTTAAAAGCCGCCGCCCCCCAAACCCCACCCCGAGCCACCGCCGCCAATAGCAAGAGCAAAGACCCGCCGCCGCCAATAGCGATAGCAGGCAGCGCCCGCCGCCGCCGCTGCTGCCGCCCGCCAGACGCCGCCCACGCTCGCCGCCTCCCAAGGACGCACCCGCCGCCGCCTCGCAGCGCCTCACCTCGCCGAGCCGCCGCCGTTCCCGATCCGATCCGGATCCGCCGGTTTTTTTGGTTTTTAGCTAAAAACCTCAGTTTTCTAAAAAAACCTAGATCGGTTCGGTTCGTATCGTCGGTTTATTTGTTTAGCGGACATTCGTCCGTTCGTTCGTTTTAACAAATGCTATTCGGGTTAGGTTCAGACAGCGAACGTTCGTTCGTTAGTCTTTTATTTTTATTTTTATTTTCGGCCAGGGACCTATCCGTGATTATTCGCAGATTAGCCCCTAATATTCAAACCCTCGTAACTTTTTAACCATTTGTCCAAATCCAGTGAAACCAACGCCAAAATCTTCATCTCGAGCCCCTCTTTCTGTTTAAACAACTTGAATAAGGTTTTGACAATTTAAAATTTGGTTTCAAGCAGATTTGTTTTCGAAGTTCTTTTGACCGTAGTTTCAGTTCCGTAGCTCCGATTCGTTTGATTCTTTTTGCAAATTGAATCTCTTTATGTGAGTTTTTAGATTCGATCTTCTTATTTGAGATTTACCTGTGCATCTATGCTTGAGTGCTTATGTATGCTATTGTTTGTTTGTGATAGAACTCTCGGAGTGCGAAGCGTGCTACTATGAGTCACTAGGTTTTGCAGATCGTTAGTAAGGCAAGTAACACATTGATCATACTATTTTCATACCCAGTTTTTATGCATTAGTTACAATCCTCAAACACTGCATGATTAGGATGTGATTAACATGTGGGTATTGGGAAGTAGATGATGAGGTAGAACCTATTACCTGCTTTATTATCAAACCCTTGGGAGTTACTTCTACGCTATGCTTATATTGCCATGCTATGCTCGTAGACGTGGATTGGATTTGAGTGTATCCATAATGGATGTGAGATTGTTAATTAATGGTTCAACTTAAGGTGGCAACTTTAATACACATCTGGGTGGATTGTTGGTTTGGGCACCTGGGGTTATACCAGTGTTGTCCTAGGAGATCCCAGGGTTATACTGTGTGATCCTTCTATGGTCCGCCACCCAGGATCAAAGGGATCATAAGATTGTTCATGCTAGAAACTTCTGTGTGCAGCCACAAGCTATTATGGGCTCTAGCACAGTCGAGTATGTCGCATGACCTCTTCCAGTGGTAGGCTAGCAGATGTAGGGGATGTAGGTTGGTACTCTCTACCCGGGGTTAGAGTTAATTCTTCTGAAAGACTGTGTCTCGGTCATCCGTTTCTCAAACACCATGTAGTGCGAGAAATCCAATGGAGGAGATCAAGTCTTGTGGGGAAAAGTGCGCAAACCTCTACAGAGTGTACAAACTAATCATGGTTAGTCGTGTCCCCGGTTATGGACAACTTGAGTATCTGGTTCTTGGATTATCATGTGGATCTCATCACTCTAATTCAATTTGTTGGGTTGATAATTACTTTTAATTGGGATTGAGATGGGGGTACCATTCTCAATGTTTCAACTACCATGATAGTTAAATAAACATATATTCCTTTGTTGTAGGGAAAAATCAGCTTTTCGCAAAACAATATAACCATAGAGCCTCCACCAGCCAAATATGCATGTAGTGATAGCATTTATCTTGTTCATTGCTCTCAGGTTATATTGCCAAAGATATTCCATGTGTGACCCGTTTGAGCTGCAACATATCATGTTGCAGACTTTTCAGACGAGGAGTAAGGTGCGCTAGGTCGTTTGTCGTGCACTCAGCTATGCCGTTGGAGTTGATGGACTCACTTTATCTTCCAAGCCTTCCGCTGTTATGTTATTTAGATGGCCTTAAGCCATATTTATTGTAATAAGTTCTCTCTTGAGACTATCGATGTAATAAGTGTGTGATTGCTACTCTGTTATAAATCCTTTGAGCACTGTGTGTGTCAGCATTACCGATCCAGGGATGACACTGAACACAGAGACTTGACCGTCTGAGGTCGGGTCGCTACAAGATGGTATGAGAGCACACGCTGAATCTAGGTAACGACCACTAAGATGAGCCATAGGTCACTCTTCTCTACTCATTTCTGACTCCACTCCATTTTTTACTCTTTAGGATGGCGGACTCAAGGAACAAGTTTGCACAACCGGATGAAGACACACCCTTTGGATGACACTTGAAGGAAGTCACTAGGTACCTGATCATTGGAATACCAAGCTTCACCGGGACCTACACCGTCACTTTACCAGAAGAGGAGCGTTGGATGATTCGAGTTCAAGTTCCAGGAAGGACATTCACACCAGTTACAGAGCCCATAGAGTTTTCCTTTTATGCACCAACCTGGAGTCTAGGAAAGAGGATGGTAGCCCACATCGCCGTGGGACACATCGGCGAAGTTTATCACAAGGAACTTAAGGACACTATCTACCAGATATGTGGGCGCCGAGATGAGCAATGGGATATGATCAACACCAGGAGGGACAGGTCCATTGCAGCTTTCATCCAGGAGTTAAACCAACACATTTGTCGCCAGGAGAACCAGATGTGCGCAAGCATGGTAGATTTGAAGAAGGTGATGACCCGGAAAATGGAGCTAGAAGAGGAACTCAAGTCTACACGCAACGGATACGAGGAGGAAATCGCAATATTATTGGAGAAGAATGACGGCCTGACGAGGAAGCTAGGAGTATTCATGGGAGACCCCGCGCCAGGAAGAGATGACGATCGTTCTGATGACATTCATTCTGAACACTACATATCATCGACGACACCGACTCCGACCCCAATGATAGTGATGATGATTATGAAGACAAAGATGGAGCAAATATCATGGAGTCTTCCACTGATCAAAATTTCTAGATGACCACCATATGATTAGTAGAATTCCCCCAAGTATATATTAGTAGTTCGAGCACTGTAACGATAGTTAGATCGATTGTATGCCCTTGCTTGATTGAATTGATTTGGTGTGATATGAATGTGTTTGTCTCATGTGCATATGGGTAGTGCTTTCTCATCAGAACTCATTCTATTCTAATCTCTCCCCTCTAAACCCATCAGATGCCTCCGAGACGTGACCCTAGATTTGTCTTCCCACCGGAGCTCACTCAGTTTCTCCAACAACAGAATGCCTTGATGCAGCTACTAGTCCAAAACCAAGGCAACAACAACAACAACAACCCGCCGCCACCACCTCCAGTTGACAACTTAGCCCATTTTCTAAGGTTGCAACCACCGGTGTTTTCCAGAAGCATCGAGCCAATAGTTGCTGATGACTGGCTACGCAGGATAGGAAGGGAGTTGACCACCACAGGTTGCACAGATGCGGAGAAGGTGTGTTTTGCCGCACATCAATTGGATGGACCCGCATGGTGGGAGAACTACACGACCACTTTCCCTATAGCCAATATCACCTGGGATCAGTTTCAGCAAGCATTCCGCACTGCTCATGTCTCAACTGGAGCTATGAGTATGAAGAAGCGTGAGTTTTGCAACTTACGCCAGGGAAATCGTACTGTGGCTCAGTATGTAGATGAGTTCAGTAAGTTATCTCTCTATGCCCCAGATGATGTGGCTACAGATGCCACGAAGCAAGAGAAATTCATGGAAGGGCTGAATGATGAAATGAGCATGCAGTTAATGGTGGCAACATTTAACAACTACCAGAAGTTGGTAGATAAGGCTCTTATGATTGAAGGAAAGCAGCAGCAGATCGAGAGTCGCAAAAGGAAGTATAGACAAGGGAAGTACAATTCAGGAGCTCAGCAGAAGCCTCGTTTTACCCCGAACTCGGGAGGATTTACCCATAACCATGGAGGCCATACCCACAATGGAGGAGTTTCGCATAACCACAGTGGCCCCAAGAATGGAAGCGGGAATGGAGAAGGTAGCAATCAGAACCACTCTAACCCAGCCACACCCGCCAAGAAGGATCAAAGTCACATTACTTGTTTCATGTGTGGGAAGACTGGACACTACGCCAATGACTGTCCTGAGCTGAAGAATGCAATGGGAATGGAAGCTCTGGGAAGAAGCCCAACCCTTTCAACAGGGGACAAGTGAACCACGTGAATGTGGAGGAGGTTGAAGAGCAACCAGACGCAGTGATCGGTAAGTTTTTGGTTAAGTCATTTGCCGCTCTCGTTCTTTTTAATACTGGTGCATCGCATTCATACATTTCAAGGGGATTTGTGGACAAGTTTAAGTTACCCACCTTAGTGTTGGGGAACGTAGTAATTTAAAAAACTTTCCACACACATGCAAGATCATGGTGATGCATAGCAACGAGAGGGGAGAGTGTGTCCACTTACCCTCGTAGATCGAAAGCGGAAGCGTTAGCACAACGCGGTTGATGTAGTCGTACCTCTTCACGATCCGACCGATCCAAGTACCGAACGTACGGCACCTCCGAGTTCAGCACACGTTCAGCTCGATGACGTCCCGCGAACTCCGATCCCGTAGAGCTTCACGGGAGAGTTGCGTCAGCACGACAACGTGATGATAGTGATGATGTTGCTACCGACGCAGGGCTTCGCCTAAGCACTGCTACGATATGACCGAGGTGGAATATGGTGGAGGGGGGCACCGCACACGGCTGGGAGAGATCAATAGATCAACTTGTGTCTAGAGGTGCCCCTGCCCCAGTATATAAAGGAGCAAGGGGGGAGAGGCGGCCGACCAAGGAGGGCGCGCCAAGGGGGGAGTCCTACTCCCATCGGGAGTAGGACTCCTCCTTTCCTTGTTGAGTAGGAGAAGGGAAGGAAGGGAGAGAGGAGGAGAAGGAAAAAGGGGGGCGCCCCCCCTCCTTGTCCAATTCGGACTAGAGGGGGAGGGGGCGCGTGGCTGCCCTGGCCGCCCCTCCTCTTTTCCCACTAAGGCCCATTAGAACCAATATACTCCCCGGGGGGTTCCGGTAACCCCCCGGTACTCCGGTAAATGTCCGAAACCTCCCGAAACTCTTCCGGTGTTTGAACATAGTCATCCAATATATCGATCTTTACGTCTCGACCATTTAGAGACTCCTCGTCATGTCCGTGATCATATCCGGGACTCCGAACTACCTTCGGTACATCAAAACACAAAAACTCATAATACCGATCGTCACCAAACTTTAAGCGTGCGAACCCTATGGGTTCGAGAACTATGTAGACATGACCGAGACATGTCTCCGGTCAATTACCAATAGCGGAACCTGGATGCTCATATTGGCTCCCACATATTCTACGAAGATCTTTATCAGTCAAACCGCATAACAACATACATTGTTCCCTTTGTCGTCAGTATGTTACTTGACCAAGATTCAATCGTCGGTATCTCAATAACTAGTTCAATCTCGTTACCGGCAAGTCTCTTTACTCGTTATGTAATGCATCGTCCCGCAACTAACTCATTAGTCACACTGCTTGCAAGGCTTATAGTGATGTGCATTACCGAGAGGGCCCAGAGATACCTCTCCGACAATCGGAGTGACAAATCCTAATCTCGAAATATGCCAACTCAACAAGTACCTTCGGAGACACCTGTAGAGCACCTTTATAATCACCCAATTACGTTGTGATGTTTGGTAGCACGCAAAGCAATAGCAACATACTAAACGATCAAGTGCTAAGCTAACGGAATGGGTCAAGTCAATCACATCATTCTCCTAATGATGTGACCCCGTTAATCAAATGACAACTCATGTCCATGGCTAGGAAACTCAACCATCTTCGATTAACGAGCTAGTCAAGTAGAGGCATACTAGTGACACTATGTTTGTCTATGTATTCACACATGTATTATGTTTCTGGTTAATACAATTCTAGCATGAACAATAAACATTTATCATGATATGAGGAAATAAATAATAACTTTATTATTGCCTCTAGGGCATATTTTATTTAGTCTCCCACTTGTACTAGAGTCAATAATCTAGATTACACAGAAATGATTCTAACACCCATGGAGTTTTGGTGCTGATCATGTTTTGCTCGTGGAAGAGGCTTAGTCAACGGGTCTGCAACATTCAGATCCGTATGTATCTTGCAAATCTCTATGTCTCCCACCTGGACTTGGTCCCGGATGGAATTGAAGCCTCTCTTGATGTGCTTGGTTCTCTTGTGAAATCTTGATTCCTTTGCCTAGGCAATTGCACAAGTATTGTCACAAAATATTTTCATTGGACCCGATGCACTAGGTATGACACCTAGATCGGATATGAACTGCTTCATCCAGAGTCCTTCATTTGCTGCTTCCGAAGCAGCTATGTACTCCGCTTCACATGTAGATCCCGCCACGACGCTTTGTTTAGAACTACACCAACTGACAGCTCCACCGTTCAATGTAAACACGTATCCGGTTTGCGTTTTAGAATCGTCCAGATCAGTGTCAAAGCTTGCATCGAAGTAACCATTTACGACTAGCTCTTTGTCACATCCATTAACGAGAAACATATCCTTAGTACTTTTCAGGTATTTCAGGATGTTCTTGACCGCTGTCCAGTGATCCACTCCTGGATTACTTTGGTACCTCCCTGCTAAGCTAATAGCAAGGCACACATCAGGTCTGGTACACAACATTGCATACATGATAGAGCCTATGTCTGAAGCATAGGGAACATCTTTCATTTTCTCAATATCTTCTGCAGTGGTCGGGCATTGAGTCTGACTCAACTTCACACCTTGTAACACAGGCAAGAACCCTTTCTTTGCTTGATCCATTTTGAACTTTTTCAAAACTTTGTCAAGGTATGTGCTTTGTGAAAGTCCTATCAAGCGTCTTGATCTATCTCTATAGATCTTGATGCCCAATATGTAAGCAGCTTCACCGAGGTCTTTATTGAAAAACTCTTATTCAAGTATCCTTTTATGCTATCCAGAAATTCTATATCATTTACAATCAATAATATGTCATCCAAATATAATATTAGAAATGCTACAGAGCTCCCACTCACTTTCTTGTAAATACAGGCTTCTCCAAAAGTCTGTATAAAACCATATGCTTTGATCACACTATCAAAACATTTATTCCAACTCCGAGAGGCTTGCACCAGTCCATAAATGGATCGCTGGAGCTTGCACACTTTGTTAGCTCCCTTTGGATCGACAAAACCTTCCGGTTGCATCATATACAACTCTTCTTCCAGAAATCCATTCAGGAATGCAGTTTTGACATCCATTTGCCAAATTTCATAATCATAAAATGCGGCAATTGCTAACATGATTCGGACAGACTTAAGCATCGCTACGGGTGAGAAAGTCTCATCGTAGTCAACTCCTTGAACTTGTTGGAAACCTTTTGCAACAAGTCGAGCTTTGTAGACAGTAACATTACCATTAGCGTCAGTCTTCTTATTGAAGATCCATTTATTCTCTATGGCTTGCCGATCATTGGTCAAGTCAACCAAAGTCCACACTTTGTTCTCATACATGGATCCCATCTCAGATTTCATGGTCTCAAGCCATTTTACGGAATCTGGGCTCACCATCGCTTCTTCATAGTTCATAGGTTCGCCTTGGTCAAGTAACATGACCTCCAGAATAGGATTACCGTACCACTCTGTTGCAGATCTTACTCTGATTGACCTACGAGGTTCGGTAGTAACTTGATCTGAAGTTATATGATGATCATCTTTAGCTTCCTCACTAATTGGCGTAGGCGTCACAGAAATAGATTTCTGTGATGAACTACTTTCCAATAAGGGAGCATGTACAGTTACCTCATCAAGTTCTACTTTCCTCCCACTCACTTCTTTTGAGAGAAATTCCTTCTCTAGAAAGGATCCTTTCTTAGCAACGAATGTCTTGCCTTCGGATCTATGATAGAAGGTGTACCCAACAGTTTCCTTTGGGTATCCTATGAAGACACATTTCTCTGATTTGGGTTCGAGCTTATCTGGTTGAAGCTTTTTCACATAAGCATCACAGCCCCAAACTTTAAGAAACGACAACTTTGGTTTCTTGTCAAACCACAGTTCATAAGGCGTCATCTCAACGGATTTTGATGGTGCCCTATTTAACATGAATGCAGCCGTCTCTAAAGCATAACCCCAAAAAGATAGCGGTAAATCAGTAAGAGACATCATAAATCGCACCATATCTTGTAAAGTACGATTATGACATTCGGACACACCATTACGCTGTGGTGTTCCGGGTGGCGTGACTTGTGAAACTATTCCGCATTGTTTCAAATGTAGGCCAAACTCGTAACTCAAATATTCTCCTCCACGATCATATTGTAGAAACTTTATTTTCTTGTTACGATGATTTTCCACTTCACTCCGAAATTCTTTGAACTTTTCAAATGTTTCAGACTTAAGTTTTATTAAGTAGATATACCCATATCTTCTCAAATCATCTGTGAAGGTGAGAAAATAACAATACCCGACGCGAGCCTCAATATTCATCGGACCACATACATCAGTATGTGTGATCTCCAACAAATCTGTTGCTCGCTCCATTGTTCCGGAGAACGACGTTTTAGTCATCTTGCCCATAAGGCATGGTTCGCAAGTACCAAGTGATTCATAATCAAGTGATTCCAAAAGTCCATCAGTATGGAGTTCCTTCATGCGCTTTACACCAATATGACCCAAACGACAGTGCCAAAAATAAGTTGCACTATCATTATCAACTCTGCATCTTTTGGCTTTAACATTATGAATATGTGTATCACTACTATCGAGATTCAACAAAAATAGAATACTATTCAAGGGTGCATGACCATAAAAGATATTACTCATATAAATAGAACAACCATTATACTCAGATTTAAATTAATAACCGTCTCGCATCAAACAAGATCCAGATATAATGTTCATGCTCAACACTGGCCCCAAATAACAATTATTTAGGTCTAAAACTAATCCCGAAGGTAGATGTAGAGGTAGCGTGCCGACGGCGATCACATTGACTTTGGAACCATTTCCCACGCGCATCGTCACCTCATCCTTAGCTAGTCTTCACTTAATCCGTAGTCCATGTTTTGAGTTGCAAATATTAGCAACAGAACCAATATCAAATACCCAGGTGCTACTGCGAGCTCTAGTAAGGTACACATCAATAACATGTATATCACATATACCTTTGTTCACCTTGCCATCCTTCTTATCCTCCAAATACTTGGGGCAGTTCCGCTTCCAGTGACCAGTCTGCTTGCAGTAATGCACTCAGTCTCAGGCTTAGGTCCAGACTTGGGTTTCTTCTCTTGAGCAGCAACTTGTTTGCCGTTCTTCTTGAAGTTCCCCTTCTTCTTCCCTTTACCCTTTTTCTTGAAACTGGTGGTCTTGTTGACCATCAACACTTGATGCTCCTTCTTGATTTCTACCTCCGTAGCCTTTAGCATTGCGAAGAGCTCGGGAATTGTCTTATCCATCCCTTGCATATTATAGTTCATCACGAAGCTCTTGTAGCTTGGTGGCAGTGATTGAAGAACTCTGTCAATGACACTATCATCCGGAAGATTAACTCCAGTTGAATCAAGTGATTGTTATACCCACACATTTTGAGTATATGCTCACTGACAGAACTATTCTCCTCCATCTTGCAGCTGTAGAACTTATTGGAGACTTCATATCTCTCAATCCGGGCATTTGCTTGAAATATTAACTTCAACTCCTGGAACATCTCATATGCTCCATGACGTTCAAAACTTCGTTGAAGTCCCGGTTCTAAGCCGTAAAGCTTGGCACACTGAACTATCGAGTACTCATCATCTTTGCTCTGCCAGACGTTCTTAACGTCATTAGTTGCATCTACAGCAGGCCTGGCACCCAGCGGTGCTTCCAGGACGTAATTCTTCTGTGCAACAATGAGGATAATCCTCAAGTTATAGACCCAGTCCGTGTAATTGCTACCATCATCTTTCAACTTTGTTTTCTCAAGGAACCGCATTAAAATTCAACGGAACAACATCACAGGTCATCTATCTACAACAACATAGACAAGCAAAATACTATCAGGTACTAAGTTCATGATAAATTTAAGTTCAATTAATCATATTACTTAAGAACTCCCACTTAGATAGACATCCCTCTAATCATCTAAGTGATCACGCGATCCAAATCAACTAAACCAAGTCCGATCATCACGTGAGATGGAGTAGTTTTCAATGGTGAACATCACTATGATGATCATCCCTACTATATGATTCATGCTCGACCTTTCGGTCTCAGTGTTCCGAGGCCATATCTGCATATGCTAGGCTCGTCAAGTTTAACCCGAGTATTCTGCGTGTGCAAAACTGGCTTGCACCCGTTGTAGATGAACATAGAGCTTATCACACTCGATCATCACATGGTGTCTCGGCACGACGAACTTTGGCAACAATGCATACTCAGGGAGAACACTTTTACCTTGAAATTTAGTGAGAGATCATCTTATAATGCTACCGTCAATCAAAGCAAAATAAGATGCATAAAGGATAAACATCACATGCAATCAATATAAGTGATATGATATGGCCATCATCATCTTGTGCTTGTGATCTCCATCTCCGAAGCATCATCATGATCACCATCGTCACCAGCGCGACACCTTGATCTCCATCATAGCATCATTGTCGTCTCGCCAACTATTGCTTCTACGACTATCGCTAACGCTTGCTGATAAAGTAAAGCAATTACAGGGCAATTGCATTGCATACAATAAAGCGACAACCATATGGCTCCTGCCAGTCTCCGATAACTCGGTTACAAAACATGATCATTTCATACAATAAAATATAACATCATGCCTTGACCATATCACATCACAACATGCCCTGCAAAAACAAGTTAGACATCCTCTACTTTGTTGTTGCAAGTTTTACGTGGCTGCTACGGGCTGAGGAAGAACCGTTCTTACCTATGCATCAAAACCACAATGATAGTTTGTCAAGTTAGTGCTGTTTTAACCTTCTCAAGGACCGGGCATAGTCACACTCGGTACAACTAAAGTTGGAGAAACTGACACCCGCCAGCCACCTATGTGCAAAGCACGTCGGTAGAACCAGTCTCGCGTAAGCGTACGCGTAATGTCGGTCCGGGCCGCTTCATCCAACAATACCGCCGAACCAAAGTATGACATGCTGGTAAGCAATATGACTTGTATCGCCCGAACTCACTTGTGTTCTACTCATGCATATAACATCTACACATAAACCTGCCTCAGATGCCACTGCTGGGGAACGTAGTAATTTCAAAAAAATTCCTACGCACACGCAAGATCATGGTGATGCATAGCAACGAGAGGGGAGAGTGTGTCCATGTACCCTCGTAGACCGAAAGCGGAAGCGTTAGCACAACGCGGTTAATGTAGTCGTAAATCTTCACGATCTGACCAATCCAAGTACCGAACGTACGACACCTCCGAGTTCAGCACACATTCAACTCGATGACGTCCCGCGAACTCCGATCCAGCAAAGCTTCACGGGAGAGTTCCGTCAGCACGACGGCGTGATGACGGTGATGATGTTGCTACCGACGCAGGGCTTCGCCTAAGCACCGCTACGATATGACCGAGGTGGAATATGGTGGAGGGGGGCACCGCACATGGCTGGGAGAGATCAACAGATCAACTTGTGTATAGAGGTGCCCCTGCCCCTGTATATAAAGGAGCAAGGGGGGAGAGGCAGCCGGCCAAGGAGGGCGTGCCAAGGGGGGAGGCCTACTCCCACCGGGAGTAGGACTCCTCCTTTCCTTGTTGGAGTAGGAGAAGGGAAGGAAGGGAGAGAGGAGGAGAAGGAAAAAGGGGGGGCACCCCCTCCTTGTCCAATTCGGACTAGAGGGGGAGGGGGCGCGCGGCTGCCCTGGCCGCCCCACCTCTTCTCCCGCTAAGGCCTATTAGGCCCAATATACTCCCCGGGGGGTTCTGGTAACCCCCCGGTACTCCGGTAAATGTCCGAAACCTCCTGAAACACTTCCGGTGTCCGAACATAGTCATCCAATATATCGATCTTTACGTCTCGACCATTTTGAGACTCCTCGTCGTGTCCGTGGTCATATCCGGGACTCCGAACTACCTTCGGTACATCAAAACACAAAAACTCATAATACCGATCGTCACAAAACTTTAAGCGTGCGGACCCTATGGGTTCTAGAACTATGTAGATTTGACCGAGACACGTCTCCGGTCAATAACCAATAGCTGAACCTGGATGCTCATATTGGCTCCCACATATTCTACGAAGATCTTCAAACAGCATAACAACATACATTGTTCCCTTTGTCATCGGTATGTTACTTGCCCGAGATTCGATCGTCGATATCTCAATACCTAGTTCAATCTCGTTATCGGCAAGTATCTTTACTCGTTATGTAATGCATCATCCCGCAACTAACTCATTAGTCACATTGCTTGCAAGGCTTATAGTGATGTGCATTACCGAGAGGGCCCAGAGATACCTCTCCGACAATCGGAGTGACAAATCCTAATCTCGAAATACGCCAACTCAACAAGTACCTTCGGAGACACCTGTAGAGCACCTTTATAATTACCCAGTTATGTTGTGACGTTTGGTAGCACACAAAGTGTTTCTCCGGTAAACGGGAGTTGCATAATCTCATAGTCATAGGAACATGTATAAGTCATGAAGAAAGCAATAGCAACATGCTAAACGATCAAGTGCTAAGCTAACGGAATGGGTCAAGTCAATCATATCATTCTCCTAATGATGTGATCCCGTTAATCAAATGACAACTCATGTCCATGGCTAGGAAACTCAACCATCTTCGATTAACGAGCTAGTCAAGTAGAGGCATACTAGTGACACTATGTTTGTCTATGTATTCACACATGTATTATGTTTCTGGTTAATACAATTCTAGCATAAATAATAAACATTTATCACGATATGAGGAAATAAATAATAACTTTATTATTGCCTCTAGGGCATATTTCCTTCACTTAGCCCTTAGGAAACCCTTGCTAGTAAGCTCACCAGGTGCAGAATATATGGCCAGCCGATGGTGCGATCGGATGCCCTTAACCATTGGTAGCCATGTTTTCCCCTCCGACCTAATAATTTTGGAGTCACAAGGATTGGATGTGATACTAGGAATAGATTGACTATCAAAGTATGGAGGAAACATTGATTGTGCTAGTAGGTCAATTCTACTCACCACCCCGGATGGAAAAAAGGATCAAGTATATATCCAGGCATGCACCGAGGATGACCCAAGTAAATTCTCTCACATGAGTTGTTCAGGAGGAAGTGCATGTAGTGAAGGATTACCCAGATGTATTTCCAGAAGAGTTACCAGGCATGCCGCTGGATCGAGACATTGAGTTTTTGATAGAGCTGTTGCCAGGCACCGGACCTATATCAAAGAGACGTACCGGATGCCCACGAATGATCTGGAGGAAATCAAGAAGCAGATTAAGGAGTTATTGGAGAAAGGGTGCATTCAACGAAGTTCATCACCATGGGGAGCCCCAGTGCTCTTGGTTCAGAAGAAGGATGGATCCTTGAGAATGGTTGTTGATTATCGTGTGTTGAATGAAGTGACGATCAAGAACAAGTACCCGCTGCTGATGATCAGTGATTTGTTTGACCAGCTACAAGGAGCTAAAGTGTTTTCAAAGGTCAATATGCGATCAGGATATCACCAGCTGAAGATCCGAGAACAGGATATACCTAAGACAACCTTCAGCACAAGGTACGGGCTATACGAGTACACGGTTATGTCATTTGGATTGACTAACGCCCCTGCCTATTTCATGAGTATGATGAATAAGGTTTTCATGGAGTTCTTGGATAAGTTTGTGGTGGTGTTCATTGATGATATTTTAGTATACTCGAAGAATGAAGAGGAACACAAGGAGCATTTGCGTTTAGTTCTCGAGAAGCTCAGGGAACATCAGTTGTATGCCAAATTCAGCAAATGCGAGTTTTGGTTGAAGGAGGATTCCTTGGACATGTTATATCAGGAGAAGGTATAGAAGTAGACCCCACCAAGGTTAAGCCAGTCATTGATTGGTTATCACCCACCTCAGTTGGAGAGATCCGCAGTTTTCTGGGACTTGCAGGATATTATCGGAGATTCATTGAGAATTTCTCCAAGATTGCGAAACCCATGATGGCGTTGTTGAAGAAAGACAACAAGTTCAACTGGACAGAAGAATGTGAGGCAAGTTTTCAGGTGTTGAAGAAACATTTGGTTACAACCCCACAACTGATTCTGCCAGATATACGCAAGGATTTCCAAGTATATTGCGACGCATCTCGCTTAGGACCTGGAGGTGTGCTTATGCAAGACGGAAGAGTCGTTTCATATGCCTCGCGTCAACTTCGAACGCATGAGTTGAATTATGCCACACATGACTTGGAGTTAGCAGCTGTAGTGCATGCACTCAAGAACTGGAGACATTTTCTTACTGGAAATCATTGTGATGTGTACACGGATCATAAGAGTTTGAAGTACATTTTCACACAGAAAGAGCTGAATCTCAGGCAAAGGAGATGGTTGGAACTTATAAAGGATTATGACATGAAGCTGCACTATCACCCAGGCAAGGCCAATGTCGTAGCAGATGCTTTGAGCCGGAAGAGTTATGCCAATACCCTTGTAAGCGGAGGATTGCCAAGGGAGTTAGCCGAGGATCTCACGGAGCTTCGTTTGGAGATAGTCCCTAGAGGTTTTGTTGCAGCATTGGAGGTTCAGTCAACATTATTGTGAAAGATTCGAGAGGCTCAGAAGGATGATAGGAAATTGCCGAGATAAAGGAGAGAATGAGCAAAGGAAAAGCCAAGGGTTTTCGTGAGGATGAGCACGACACCTTGTGGTTCGAGGACCGTGTTTATGTGCCCAATAATGCAGAGATCAGGAAGTTGATACTTCAGGAAGCTCATGACTCGCCATACTCGATACACCCCGGGAACACCAAGATGTATTAGGATTTGAAGGAGCATTTCTGGTGGACTGTTATGAAGAAGGATATTGCCGAGTATGTAGCCATATGTGATGTGTGTCAGAGAGTGAAGGCAGAACATCAAAAGCCAGCAGGATTACTGCAGCCTATGCCGATACCCGAATGGAAGTGAGATAAGCTTGGCATGGATTTTATCACTGGATTACCGATGACCCGATCGGGATATGATTCTATTTGGGTAGTAGTGGATCGTTTGACCAAAGTGGCTCACTTTATCCGAGTGAATACCACCTATACAAGTGCGAAGTTGGCCGAGATATATATGACCAGGATCGTATGTCTGCATGGAGTTCCGAGGACCATGTATCAGATAGAGGAACGCAGTTCACTTCAAAGTTTTGGCATCAGCTGCACCAGACTTTGGGAACCAAGCTAGAGTTTAGTACAGCCATTCATCGGCAGACAGATGGATAGACCGAGAGAGTCAATCAGATTCTGGAGGACATGTTGAGAGCTTGTGCGCTAGATTATGGATCTAGTTGGGATGATAATTTACCTTACGCAAAGTTCTCATACAACAACCGTTACCAAGCTAGTTTGAAGATGGCACCTTTCGAAGCTTTGTATGGAAGGAGGTGCAGGACACCGTTGATGTGGGACGAAGTTGGAGACCGTCAGTTTTTTGGACCAGATTTGATTAAAGAGTCAGAAAAGAAGGTTAAGACGATTCGAGACAGACTGAAGGTAGCTCAGTTGAGACAGAAGAGTATGCAGACACAAAGCGCAAGGAGGTAGTCTATGGAATCGGAGACAGAGCATATCTTCGTGTATCGCCTCTGCGAGGAGTTAAACGTTTTGGAGTCAAGGGAAAGTTAGCCCCGAGATTTGTAGGACCATACCGAGTTTTGGAACGTATGGGCGAAGTAGCCAACAAGTTGGAGTTACCCGAAGGACTGTCAGGAGTTCATGATGTGTTCCACGTTTCCCAGTCGAAAAAGTGTCATGCTGAGATGGCCGATATTCCTCTGAGAGATACAGTGTAACGCCCTCGATGCGGCTATATCTCCCACGTGTCGAAGCACGACTTAGAGGCATAACCGCATTGAAAGCAATGTCGCAAGTGAGGTAATCTTCACACAACCCATGTAATACATAAGGGAAAGAGATACATAGTTGGCTTACACTCGCCACTTCACACAATACATAAATAAACATCCATCATCCAGATTACACTCAAGGTCCGACTACGGAACCAAAATAAAAGAAGACTACCCCAAATGCTACACAGATCCCCGATCGTCCCAACTGGCTCCACTATCGATCATCGAGAAAGACACATAGTAACGACCACGCCTCGTCGAACTCCCACCGAGCTCGGTTGTGTCACCTGCACGCATCGCCGGCACCGCAACAGTTTTGTAGAATCTGTGAGTCACGGGACTCAGCAATCTCACGCCCACGAGATCAAGACTATTTAAGCTTATAGGAAGGACAGAGTTGTGAGGTGGAGTTGCAGCAAGCGACTAGCATATATGGTGGCTACATTCGCAAAAGAGAGCGAAAAGAGAAGCAAGGCACGGTCGTGAAGCTAGTAGCGATCAAGAAGTGATCCTGAAACTACTTACGTCAAACATAACTCCAACACCGTGTTCACTTCCCGGACTCCGCCGAGAAGAGACCATCACGGTTACACACGCGGTTGATGTGTTTTAATTAAGGTCAACTTCGGGTTTTCTACAACCGGACATTAACAAATTCCCATCTGCCTCATAACCGCGGCACGGCTTTGAAAGATAATACCCTGCAGGGGTGTCCCAACTTAGCCCATTATAAGCTCTCATGGTCAACGAAGGATATTCCTTCTACCGGGAAGACCCGATCAGTCTCGGAATCCCGGACTACAAGACATTTCGACAATGGTAAAACAAGACCAGCAAAGCCGCCTGATTGTGCCGACAAATCCCGATAGGAGCTGCACATATCTCGTTCTCAGGGCACATCCGGATGAACACTACGTCGGCAACCGAAGATACCCCAAGTTGCCTCGTATGGCACCGCAAGTGGTTTAGTTTGGACCAACACTCGAGGAGCATTGGCCCGGGGTTAAATAAAGATGACCCTCGGGCTCGCGAAAACCCGGGGAAAAAGGCTTAGGTGGCAAATGGTAAAACCAAAGTTGGGCCTTCTTGGAGGAGTCTTATTCAAAGCGAATGTCAAGGGGTCCCATAAATCACCCAACCGTAAGGAACGCAAAATCAAGGAACATAACACCGGTATGACGGAAACTAGGGCAGCAAGAGTGGAACAAAACACCAGGTATAAGGCCGAGCCTTCCACCCTTTACCAAGTATATAGATGCATTAATTATAGAAGATATATTGTGATATTCCCAACAAGTAAACATGTTCCAACAAGGAACAACATCTCCATGTTCCAACAAGGAACAAACTTCATCTTCACCTGCAACTAGCAACGCTATAAGAGGGGCTGAGCAAAGCGGTAACATAGCCAATCAACGGTTTGCTAGGAAAGGATGGTTAGAGGTTTGACATGGCAATATGGGTGGCATGATATAGCAAGTGGTAGGTAACGTAGCATAGGCATAGCAAAAGAGCGAGCATCTAGCAAGCAAAGATAGAAGTGATTTCGAGGGTATGGTCATCTTGCCTGCAAGGTTCTCAGAGTTGTCGAAAGCTTGATCCTCGTAAGCGTTCTCAATAGGTTCCTCGTTCACGTACTCATCTCCCGGATCTACCCAAAGCAAGAACACAAACAATGGAACCACAATAAATCACGGGCGATGCACAAACACATGATGCAATACATGGCATGATATGCGAGATGTGAGATGCAATGCATATGCGTGCTCTGGAAGGAAACTGATGAACAAGGCATCAACTTGGCAAACCAAGTATGCCGCTGGAAAGGTGAGATGATTTCGGTTGAAATCGATATAAAGATCACCGGAATCGGACGCACGGTTTTGCAAATGACAAGCAAAACAAGAATGGCACAATTCTGCCATTAACAGCATGATACCACTTAGCAAGCAACAAGAAATTAAGCTACTGCACCCAAACGTACCAACAAAGCATATGGCAGTGATCTGCTCAAGATGCTTGACAAAAGATGAACACTGATCTACGGCTAATTCACAACATAACAGGTCCAAACAAGCGTGGAAAATGTGCAAAATATATCAGCTTCACAGACTTAGAGAAAATACTAACATGCCAGAAATTAACATCAGGAAGGCATGTTTAGAGCAAGCAAACAACCTGCTACAGGAACAAGACATAGCAAAATATGGCATAGCATGAATCTACTCAAGGCATTGAACAAAAGTCCCTTACTGACCATGAGCCAAAAGGGATCAGAAAATGTAATAGCACCCATGTCAATATAGCAAGTTTCAGTTATGATTCAAAGAAACAGGGCATGACATTGACAGATTATGAAGGCATCTTCGCGAGCTCGATGCACTCAGTACAGAGCATTTCAAGATAAACTAAGCATACATCCATCAAGAAGACATGGCATAGAAGCTATACATGGCAAGAACAACATCATAGCATACACGGATCAACTACAACAACCTTGGCAAAATTGAATAACATGTAAACAATCTGCCAGGAAACATTTTATAGCAAAAGTAGAGCTCGATTGACTCAAGCTATGGCACTCCATAATTGTAAACAAGGGCATGGATGGATAGAGCATAACCATATGTTCAAAACATCCTTACTGAAGTATCTCAAAATAAGCATGGATCTCTCAGAGCATCAAGTTTACATGGCATAAAAATAACAAAGAGTAGGGGCTGAAATCAGCAACATCATGAAGCCTAGTTTGCATGCTTGTGCTAGTCACCACAGATGTCACAAAATACATGGCATACACCCTGTAAAGATGGCATGGCATATTACAAAACACATGTAGGACTCAAGTTCATAGGGTGCACACATCAATCATGGCAAAATGACAAAAGTGCATGTTCGATAAGAATCAAACTAACATCACATAGCCCTCTTCTAACAGCATTTCGGGCATCAAGATGAGCTCAAATGAAAATGATGCAATGATATGAAATGATGTACTCGTTGAGACGAACAATTCGGTATGCTACACTCCCAAAACGGAGCCAGGAGTACAGAGTTATGTGCGATGAAAATGCAACAAATAATCTGCAGAATAAATGACTTAGAGGATAAACGGGGAAGGAAGAGAGTCAACCCTAGTGGATCTAGATCCGGCTCGGCGCGTGGATCGAGGACGGCCGGCAGCGGCTCGCCGGAGCTGGTGCGGGAGGAGGCCAAGACGAGGTCGGGCCGCCGGGCGGGCGCGCGGCCGGGCGGCGGGCGACGCGGCAAGGGACGGCGGGGCCGGCGGGGTCGGTGGTGGTCGCGGCGCCGGAGCGAGGCGACGGCGCGCGAGGCGGCGACCACGGCGGAGGCGGGCGCGGGGAGGCGGCGGCGGCTGGCTGAAGGGGCAGGGAGCGTGCTGGCGGCGGCGGGGACGCGGGCGGCGTACGTGTCGGCTCCCTTGCTGGTCCGGGCGGCGGACGGACGCGTCCGGCTCCGCCCGGACGTGTCCGGCGGCGGCGAGAGGAGCGGGGCTAGGGTTAGGGGTGGATTTGATCCGGAATTTCGAGGGAGGAGGTGTTTTTATAGGTAGGAGGAGTTAGGAAGCTCCAAATGGAGTGTAGTTTTCGCCCACACGATCGTGATCCGACGATGGAGAGCATGGAAGTGACTTAGATGGGTTATTGGGCTGTTTTGAAGGGGTGTTGGGCTGCAACACACAAGAGGCCTTCGCGGTTACCCGGTTAACCGTTGGAGTATCAAACGACCTCCAAATGGCACGAAACTTGACAGGTGGTCTACCGGTGGTGTACCAATTCCACTTGACAAACCTCGGTCCATTCCGAGAAAGTTTAGTACCCGCTCACGGAAAAAAATGTAAAAGGGGACGCCGGGGGACATAGGAGTGCCGGATTGCAAAACGGACAACGGGGAAAATGCTCGGATGCATGAGACGAACACGTATGCCAATGAGATGCACATGATGACATGATATGAGATGCATGACATGGACAAAATGCAAAACAAAAGACAAAAACCCAACCACGAAGGGAATATCATATCACAATGCCGAAAATGGCAAGAGTTGGAGTTACAAATATGGAAAGTTACATCCGGGGTGTTACATACAGTGCCCCTGGAAGCAATTCAGTTGGATAGTGATCTGACCTATGAGGAGAAACCAGTCAAGATTCTCGAGTTTGCCAGCCGAGTTACACGCAGCAAGGTTATTAAGTTTTGCAAAGTTCAGTGGAGCCACCATACCGAGGATGAAGCCACCTGGGAACGAGAGGAAGAGCTACGCAAAGACCACCCACAACTATTTTCTAGCCAACCCGAATCTCGAGGACGAGATTCATCTTAAGGGGGTAGGTTTGTAACATCCCAAATATTCAATTTGGAATGTTATAGATAGGTCATTCATGCATATCATATTTTATTGCATTTTGTTTTGTGATCCTCGAAATTCTAAGAAACTCAAGGACCCATGGAGAGAGTTGGGGATTTCACCGTTTTCATATTTGAATTTTCTCAAATATTGAAACAAGGATCATTTTGGTTTTAGTTATTTTTCTCTCCGAAAATATTTCAAATTAAACTATATGAGAGGAGATAATATGACTTCTCCAAAATAAATGAAATATTGGAGGAAAAATATTAAAATCAAATAAATAATTTTTTATTTGGATTTTATTGCTATTTTATTTGAATTAGAAAAATATGCATTTTTCAAAATTGCATTATTAGGCCAAGAAAATGTTCACTTTGTTCTAAATATTTTATTTAGACGGTGAAAATTTGTTTGCATTTTTAGATTTTTATTTTTATTTATTTAGGATTTTTTGGTGGAATCTGTTTTCCCGCGCCCAGCAGACCCGGCATCACCGCCGCCTTCCCAAGGCCGCTCGTGTTCGAGCCCGAGCTCGCTGAGTCCGGACGCCGCTGCCTCGGTTTGCCCCCTCCCCAAGCCGGCCCCGCCCCGCCCTCCTTAAAATCTGCCGCCGCCGCCCCCAAACCCCACCCCGAGCCGCCTCGCCAACAACAACGATAGCAGCAGCACCCGCCGCCCCCGCCGCCGCCGACGCCCTCGCCGCCGCCAGCCCGCACTCACGACGCACACAGCACTCCGCCAACCAGACGCCGCACCCGCCGCCGCCTCGCAGCGCCTCGCCTCGCCGAGCCGCCGCCGTTCCTGATCTGATCCGTGTCCGCCGGTTTTTTTGTTTTTAGCTAAAAACCTCAGTTTTCTAAAAAAACCCTAGATCGGTTTATTTTTTTAGATCGGTTTTGTTTGTTTCGTCGGTTTATTTGTTTAGCGGACGTTCGTCCGTTTGTTCGCTTTAGCGAACGCTATTCGCCAGTTAGGTTCACACAGCGAACATTCGTTGGCTAGTCTTTTATTTTTATTTTTATTTCCGGCCAGGGACCTATCCACGATTATTTTTATCGCATATTAGCCCCTGATCTTCAAACCCTCGTAACTTTTTAACCGTTTGTCCAAATCCAGTGAAACCAACGCCAAAATATTCGTCTCGAGCCCCTCTTTCTGTTTAAACAACTTGAACAAGGTTTTGACAATTTAAAATTTGGTTTCAAGAAGATTTGTTTTCGAAGTTCTTTTGACCGTAGTATCAGTTTCGTAGCTCCGATTCGTTTGATTCTTTTTGCAAATCGAATCTCTTTAGTTGATTTTTCAGATTCAATCTTCTCGTTTGAGATTTACCTGTGCATCTATGCTTGAGTGCGTATGTATGCTATTGTTTGTTTGCGATAGAATTCTCGGAGTGCGAAGCATGCTACTACGAGTCACTAGGTTTTGCGGATCGTCGGCAAGGCAAGTAACACATTTGATCATACTCTTTTCATACCCAGTTTTTATGCATTAGTTACAATACTCAAACACTGCATGATTAGGATGTGATTAACATGTGGGTATTGGGAAGTAGATGATGAGGTAGAAGCTATTACCTGCTTTATTATCAAACCCTTGGGAGTTACTTCTACGCTATGCTTATATTGCCATGCTATGCTCGTAGACGTGGATTGGGTTTGAGTGTATCCATAACAGATGTGAGATTGTTAATTAATGGTTCAACTTATGGTGGCAACTTTAATACACATCTGGGTGGATTGTTGGTTTGGGCACTTGCGGTTATACCCGTGTTGTCCTAGGAGATCCCAGGGTTATACCGTGTGATCCTCCTATAGTCCGCCACCCAGGCTCAAAGGGATCATAAGATTGTTCATGCTAGAAACTTCCGTGTGCAGCCACAAGCTATTATGGGCTCTAGCATAGTCGAGTATGTCACATGACCTCTTCCAGTGGTAGGCTAGCAGATGTAGGGGATGTAGGTTGGTACTGTCTACCCGGGGTTAAGTTAATGCTTCCGAAAGACTGTGTCTCAGTCATCCGTTTCTCAAACACCATGTAGTGCAAGAAATCCAACGGAGGAGATCGAGTCTTGTGGGGAAAAGTGCGCAAACCTCTGCAGGGTGTACAAACTAATCATGGTTAGCCGTGTCCCCGGTTATGGACAACTTGAGTATCTGGTTCTTGGATTATCATGTGGATCTCATCACTCTAATTCAATTTGTTGGGTTGATAATTACCTTTAATTGGGATTGAGATAGGGGTACCATTCTCAATGCTTCAACTACCATGATAGTTAAATAAACATATATTCCTTTGTTGTGGGGAAAAATCAGCTTTTCGCAAAACAATATAACCATAGAGCCTCCACTAGCCAAATATGCATGTAGTGATAGAATTTATCTTGTTCATTGCTCTATTGTGTTATATTGCCAGCATATTCCATGTGCTGACTCATTTCGGGCTGCAACATATCATGTTGCAGACTTTTCAGACGAGGAGTAAGGTGCGCTAGGTCGTTTGTCATGCACTCAGCTATGATGTTGGAGTTGATGGACTCACTTTATCTTCCAAGCCTTCTGCTGTTATCTTACTTAGATGGCCTTAAGCCATATTTATTGTAATAAGTTCTCTCTTGAGACTATCAATGTAATAAGTGTGTGATTGCTACTCTGTTATAAATCCTTTGAGTACTGTGTGTATCAGCATTACCGATCCAGGGATGACACTGAACACAGAGACTTGACCGTCTGAGGTCGGGTTGCTACACCAATGGCGAGCACCGAAGAACCGCAACACAAAACCTCAAAGCCATATATTCCCACATGATGCTCCCAATGGAGTAATGACGCTGAGGCGCTGCCATCGCCGATCCAAGAATGAACCTGGGCTTTCACCCCAAGAAACCACCCAAGTGAGAAAGGGGAGATGCCGACACACCTCCGCGACGTCTCCAAGGAGGGGAACGATGCCCGCAGGCGCCGTCGCCGCAAGCATCGACCAAAGACAGGTAGGATTTTCATCTGTGTTGTCGAGCACCTCCATCCCTGCCCACCGGAATTAGGCCACATTCCATGTTGGGTCACTCCGCCGCCACCGCAGCACCTCGCCAATGTGAAGAAAATGCCGCGAAACACCGACACCCCGCACAGGATTAACAACAAGAAAATATAGTCATTCATAGCGGTATTGTTGAAATTGGATAGAACATAGCTTGTGCTTAAACATCAAATTGTATAATTAAACATCACAATGTGAGAAAAAGGGGGCGTATTGGCTACACCAGGCTTAACAGGAAACTATGGTCATTGAACTGGTATTGATGAAATTTTACTGCACAGTAAATAGTTGCACATATAGAGCATCACATTATGAATAACTGAAATAAACAAGGCATACTGCAAACAACCAAATATAGCAACTAAAATTGGACATATGCCCACTTCAAATGGGGCTCAATGATACGTCCCAAACATATCTACTTTTCCAAACACTTTTGCTCTTGTTTTGAATTCTAATTTGCATGATTTGACTAACGCTGTTTTCAGCAGAATTGCCATGGTGTTATTTTTGTGCAGAAATAAAAGTTCTCGGATGAGGCTGAAAATTTATGGAGAATATTTTCAGAATATATAAAAAATACTGGCAAAAAGTGGGGCCACCCAGGCGCCACAAGCCCAGGGAGCGCGCCCTCCCCAGGGCGCACCTAGCGGGCTTGTGGGCCCCTAGAGCCTCCGACAACCCTAACTCCAACTCCATATATAACTCTTCGGGGAGAGAAAAATTAGAGAGAAGGAATCATCGCGTTTTACGATACGGAGCCGCTACCACCTTCTGTTCTTCATTGGGATGGCTGATTAGGAGTCTGTTTGGGGCTCTAGAGGGTGGAATTCGTTGTCCGCGTCATCATCAACCCTTCTCCATCAACAATTCGATGATGCTCACCACCGGGAGTGAGTAATTCCTCCGTAGGCTTGCTGGATGGTGATGGAGTTGGATGAGATTTGTCATGTAATCGAGTCAATTTGTTAGGGTTTGATCCCTAGTATCCACTATGTTCTTAGATTGATGTTGCTATGACTTTGCTATGCTTAATGCTTGTCACTAGAGCTCGAGTGCCTTGATTTTAGATCTAAACCCTTTATGTTTTCATGAATATATTTGAGTTCTTGATCCTATCATGAAAGTTATATGCACCTATTACGTCTTATGATCCGCATGCCCCAAGGTGACAATAATTGGGATTCTTTCCGGGGATTACTGTAGTTTGAGGAGTTCATGTATTTACTATGTGTTAATGCTTTGTTATGGCTCTCTATTAAAAGGAGGCATTAATATCCCTTAGTTTCCTTATGGACCTCGCTGCCACGAGAGGGTAGGACAAAAAAATGTCATGCAAGTTCTTATCATAAGCACGTAGGACTATATACGGAATACATGCCTACATTACATTGATGAATTGGAGCTATTGTGTATCACTCTAGGTTGTGAATGTTATAAGATGAATGTCATCGAACACAAATATCCATCACTGATCCAATGCCTATGTTTTTCATATATTGATCTTTGCTAAGTTACTTTCATTGCTGTTGTTGTTACAATCACTATAAAACTGCTACTATTACTACTACTACTGTTACTACTGCTATCAAACTATCATACTACTATGCTACTGATCACCTTGCTGTAGATTAGTTCTCCATGTGTTGTTGAATTGACAACTCAACTGCTAATACTTGCGAATATTCTTTGGCCCCCCTTGTGTTGAATCAATAAATTTGGGTTGAATACTCTACCCTTGAAAACTGTTGCGATCCCCTATACTTGTGGATTATCAAGACCTATTTCTGGTGCCATTGCCGGTGAGCATAGCTCTATTTGTTGAGTCACTTGGGAATTATATCTGTTGATCACTATGAAGAATCTCAAAGATGATAGAACCCATATCATACCCTATAAGACGAGGGGAGGTAAGGAACTGCCATCTAACTCTGCACTTGATTCACCTTCTGTTTTGAGTAGGCTTGTGACACCGCCACCTGCAAGTAATTGATGATGCTACTTCTGCTATGAATGATGCTATTGATGATTGCTACTTGTGATCTATGTTGGGATTTTCGCGGACATGAGTAGGCTTGTGACACCGCCACCTGCAAGTAATTGATGATGCTACTTCTGCTATGAATGATGCTATTGATGATTGCTACTTGTGATCTATGTTGGGATTTTCGCGGACATGAGAGGATGATGCAGTACAATAGAGATAAGTATTTCCCTCTGTTATGAAACCAAGGTTAACAATCCAGTAGGAGAACCAAGCAATGACTCGTTAGCAGTACCTGCACACAACAAATCCTTGCAAACCAATGCAAACAAAGGGTTATCAATTGCTTGATGGTTACGAGCAAGATTAAGTTGTATAGTTTCTGATAGATAGATAGATCGAACAAAAATACAATATAAAATAAATAGAAGAAAAACGCTGCAAGGTATTTTTGGTTTTAATATATGATAAAAGATAGACCCAGGGGCCAAAGTTTTCACTAGAGGCTTGTCTCTTGAAAATAGCATACGGTGGGTAAACGAATCACTATTGGGTAGTTGATAGAAAGGCAAATAATTATGACGATATCCAAGGCAATGATCATATATAGGCATCACGTCTGAGACAAGTAGACCGAAACGATTCTGCATCTACTACTGTTACTCCACACATCGACTTCTATCCAGCATGCATCTAGTGTATTAAGTTCATGGAAAAATGGAGTAACGCCTTAAGCAAGATGACATGATGTAAAAAAGATAAACTCATGTATGAATAAACCCATGATAACCCACAAATATAGGGGATCAATTGTAGCTTTTCGATAAATAAGAGCGTCAAACCCAACGAGGAGCTAAAGGTAGGATTTATATTCCCTTCAAGTTCTATTGACCACTAATACAACTCTACACACACTTAACATTCGCTTTACCTAGAACAAGTATGAAGCTATTTTGTAGGTGTGAAGCTAGAACTACTTTGCAAGAATAAAACTAGGAGTACTTTGCGAGATAATAATAGTTAGTTGTTTAGTAGAAAGATTTTTATAACACAAGAGAAGTATTTTTGTCCCTAGGAAATTGATAACTAGAACGATAATCATTATTGCAATCTTATATGAGGGAGAGGCATGAGCTAACATACTTTTTGTACTCGGTTCATATGCACTTATGATTGGAACTCTAGTAAGAATCCACAACTACCAAAGACCATTAAGGTAAAACCCAACCATAGCATTAAGTATCAAGTCCTCTTTATCCCATATGCAACAACCCCCTTACTCGGGTATAAGCTTCTGTCACTCTCGCCACCCATCATAAGAGAATCATGAACATATTGCAACACCCTACATCGGGAATCCCTCACGCTTGTGCGACACACAGGGCACCATAGGATAACACCAAAATAAAACATACAACTCCAACCAATCACGATCATCAATCAATCCATAGGAAAAAACAGATCTATTCAAACATCATAGGATGTCCATACATCACTGGATAATAATATTTAGCATTAGGAACCATGTTTAAGAGATTACAACGGGGAGAAGTGGTGTTACACCGCTGCATAGGGGGGGAGGAGAGTTGGTGATGACAGCAGCGAAGTTGTTGGTGTGGATCGCTGTCACGATGATTACCCCAGTGTCGGTGGGAAACGACACCTATGGGATCACAAGAATCCCTACTACGATTGCCGGGGCGCGGGGTTGTGAGAAGAGCAGGATTAGTAGTCAGCACAAGGATCGTTTACCCAGGTTCGGTCCGCAAGGATGCGTAATACCCTAGTCCTGCTTTGGTGTGTATTTGAGAGAGTTCTTGAGCTCTCAAACTAGCTATGGTGGCTGCGTAGTTCAAAAGAGCCGAATCCCCCTCCAGTACACCATGGGCCTCCTTTTATAGTCAAAAGGGGCTGCCACAGTGGCACACAGGAGGTGGAAAGGCCTACAGTACTATGAGCTTATCGGTCGTGTTACAGGACAAGACACATTTAATGCGTAGCTTAGGTGTCCCTTAGCTTTATTGGGGACGGGAACGAGGCCCGTCCCATCCGTCGCCGCCTCGCCTTGCTTTGACACGCGCCCAGGCCAGCAGTGCATGCAGAGCCATGTAGGCAGGCAGGTAGCTGAGGTGGCGCGGTGGTAGGGTCTTCATGAAGATCTGCATGCCACCATGCAAGTGCTTGCTGAGTTGGCGTAGAGGCCGCCCGTCGCCACGCAAGTGCCTGCCCAGCTAGTTGAGCTAGCAGCTGCTTGGGGACGGCGGTGGAGTCTTGGTCGACGTGGGCCTGGCTGTGGCCCCGCTGACGCCCTCGGCAAGGGCCCTGCCGGGGGACCAGCAAGGGTCTTGCCGTGGCATTGCAGTCGTCCCCGGCAAGGCGCTTGCCGGGGGTCTTGTGGATCTCCTCGGCAAGGATCTTGCCGAGGGTCGCCGTCTTCTGGTTCTCATCTGATCTTATATCTCTATGGTCTTGACAAAGATTTGCATGCCACCACGGAGGTGCCTCCCGAGCCCTGGTCCAATGTGGTTGGTTGAGTTGGAACCCGTGGGCTCAAGGGTGGCTCGCTCTGTTAGCATCGGGCAAGTCGCCCCGGCAAGGCTCTTTCCGGGGCCGCGGAGGCTGCCCCGGCAAGGGCCTTGCCGGGGTAGTCCACCTCGCCCTCTCGCTCTTTGCTATCTTTGGTCTTGGCATTGCCTTGGCCATCTTGTGCTTCGCTTCATCCGCCTCCTTCCTCTCAGGCTTAGTGTGGCCGTGGCCTGGGCTCGATCGCTCAGGCACAAGTAAAGTGGTACAAAGGTGTGCCCCTACTTTTGTACACCGACAGGATCCCCCGGGCCTGGGCCACACATAAGCGCGACATGTTGTTGGGCCAAGCCCAGGCGCGGGCAGGCGGGGTGGATTTTCACCGCAGTAACTCTTCGTTCGCTGCGCTTCCCCACGACCCGCGTTGAACGCGCGACGTGGGGGGCGTGCGTGATGTGGGGGGCATGCGTGGGGCGGTTCCCGCACGCATGCGTCACATCATGGTAAAGAGGCGGCTCGCGCCTTCCCAATAAAAGAGGGAGGCATGGAGGCGTGGCTCAATTACTAGATGGACTCGGGTCGCGGTCTTCAAGGCGCCCACGCCCCCCGATCACGGGGCGTGGAACAGTCGCATCACTTGTCCTCTCGACCCTGTTCGCCCGCCACGCGTCCTTCATGCAAGTGGCGGGCGATGGAGGTGGGAAACCTGGCCGTCGCTGATTGGGGCGGCGGGTCGGTCCTGATTCCCTGCGCCTCTGATGGCTGGATTGGCTGAGTGGGGCGGCCGAGCCCCGACCTCGGCCCTTTATAAGGAGGGGGCGGGAGGGCGTCGTCCCACATTCCTTCAGCACCTATCCTCCTTCACCTGTGTTTCTTTCTCCCACCTGCCATGGCGATAGGAGGTGCTGGGCCTTTGACGGTGCCGGCAAGGGTCGCTGCTCGTCAGCACGTCCCTCCTTCCCACAAGCCCGCGGCGGCGGAGCCAGCCGCAAGAGGAAGGGGGAGGGGGCGTGGCCGAGGTCGCCGCGGCGGTCGGGGAGAGGGGGATGAGGTGGCGCGGCGGCCGCGCCTCCGCCAGCGGTGCCTCCCGCGATGGAGGGTCAAGGCGGGGACCGGCCCCGCGAGTTCTTTCTCTGGCTGCGCCGGCCACCGCGTCGTCATCTCCGTCTCCCCACCCCCTTCGATCAGGAGATGGACCTCGATCCGCCCCAGACCCTCAGAATGCACATGAGGGGATGAGGGACTGGCGGCACACGGGTCGACGTCGACTTCCCCGCTCCTCATGTTATGTATCTCCGTCGCGGATGGAAGACGTTTGCCCGCATCCATAGCTTGACGGTGGGGCTCGTCCTCTACTTCAAGTTAATGGAGGGCGGCTTGCTCTCCTCAAGGTCTTCGGAGACCTTGGAACTCGCCTAAAGTGCTGTGTGGAGAGCTCCTCCGACGATGAAGATTCATCCTCAAGCGGGAGTGACGAGGAGGACAGTGACAACGACGATGAGGGAGTCGAGCGGCAGGATGCCAACTCCGACTTCGACTGACCTTGCTGCCCCTTACTCGGCCACGCGCCCTGCCAAGGGTCTTCCTCGCCAAGCTCTCCATCGGGGCGCTCCCCGTCGTCTCCTTGGGCGACTGGCATAGGAGGGCCGGAGAAGGCGAAGAAGGTAGGCGGCGGCCGTCAACTCGGAGTACGCGGGCACTGGCGCCTTCGTCCCGTATTGTCGGGCCATTGCCTCATCTTCCAGCCCCTCCGTCGGCACCGGGATGCTCTCTGGGCGCCTTCTGCTTCTCGCACCTCGCCTAGGTGCTCCTTTCACCCTCCTGCTGTCTTGTTTCACCTTCTGAGGAGAGGGACAAGAAAGGGATTATGGGCACCTTATCTCTTTTTAGTTTGTAAGCCTGCGGGCACATGTTAATTTTTAGACTTGTAATCCCCTTGCTCATGTTTTTTATTCCGTATGAACTGTACCTGTATGGGATGTTTTTAATGAAAAAGGGTGTTTGCCAGGTTCTTTGTGCGTGAGCGAGGCCCATGCCAATGACGAATCCCTGTTATTTCTAAGGTAAACATTGTCGCCCGGCAACAGGCCTTGTCGTCCCCCCGCTTTGGTTGAACATTCTCACGCTCTTGGTGGAGGCAGGGGCGAAGCAGGGTTAGGCCCCTCATTCATTTCTCTTGCCACCGCAACTACGACCAAGTTCCGACCCAGGGGATTGCTTGGGTACGGGAAAAGGGGAGCACGGTAGCTTTAAGAATATAAACGAGGTTTCATATGTTCCAGTTCTATATGGAAATGCATAACAGGGGATAAAAGACTTATCTGAATCTGCAGCCCCTGGCAACCTGGGCTTGCCGTGGTTGTATCCTTGTGTCTTAAGCCCCCGGTGATCCTGGCTTGCCGGGGCCGGAGCACCGGTCCATCCTCTTTCTCCCAAGCGGCTCAGGAGACATGTCCACGTGCCCTGTGAACCAAAGAGGAAAGAAAGACGCACACTCGACCTCTAGGCCAGGGGTTAGTCGCTGCTAAGCACTATCAACCCTAACCGAGGAAGAAACTTAACCTAGCATGCATGCTATAACTTAGGGCGCCAGCGCTTTGTTTATTTATGCTCAGGGTCTGCGCCTGGATTTGTACAGAGGGTTACATGCCTTGCCGGCAAAGCTTGTACAAAATGTGGCTTGCCGGGAGGCCCGACGAGCCGCGCCTTATGGGTAAAACTTGCGAAGCTGCTCGATGTTCCAGGAGTTGCTCACCAGGACAACATCTTCGCCTCGGTAGGATCGCGCGGGCCTGGTGACTCGTATTACCCGATAAGGGCCTTTCCACTTTGGCGTCAACTTTTTGGAATTCTTGGCCGACTGAACGCGCCGAAGAACAAGGTCGCCTTCCTCAAAGCTTCGAGCATGGACCTTGCGACTATGGTAGCGGCGCAAGGCCTGCTGGTAGCGTGCTGCTCTTACAGCCGCCCGAAGACGATCTTCCTCAAGGAGCGTTCCGTCGTCTTGCAGCAACTGCTCTTGCTCAAGCTCATCATAAGCGAGCACATGAGGTGACCCGTATATGAGTTCCGTGGGGAGAACTGCTTCTGCCCCATATACTAGGGCAAAGGGTCTCTGGCCGGTGGCTCGATTTGGCGTCATCCTGATCGACCGAAGAACCGCTGGCAACTCATGAATCCAGCGCCTTCCACTCTTGTGCAGCTTGTCAAAGGTCTTTGTTCTCAGGACTCGCAACACTTCAACATTTGCCCTCTCCGCTTGGTCGTTGCTCCGGGGGTGTGCCACGGAAGCGAAACAGACCTTGCTGCCAAGGTCTTGAATGTATTGCATGAAGGTGTGGCTTGTGAACTACGTTCCGTTATCGGTGATGACTCTGTTTGGCACACCAAAACGGCAGACTAGTCCCTTGAAGAACTTTATGGCTGACTGTGCTGTCACCTTCCTCACCGGTTCCACCTTTGGCCACTTTATGAACTTGTCGATTGCAACGTACAAGTACTCAAAGCCCCAGACAACACGGGGGAAGGGGCCCAGTATGTCGAGCCCCCAGACCGAAAATGGCCAGGAGAGAGGGATTGTTTGAAGGGCTTGAGCTGGTTGATGAAGCTTCTTTGAAGAACTGACATGCTTCACACTTGGTTACTAGTGCTGTTGCATCCTGGAGGGCGGCGGGTTAGAAGAAGCCTTGCTGGAATGCCTTGCCGGCAAGGGCCCTTGACCCTATGTGGGAGCCACATACGCCCCCATGTATCTCTGCCAACAGCTCCAGTCCTTCCTCCCGGGGGATGCACTTCAATTTCACACCGTTCGGTCTTCTTCTGTACAAGACGTCATCGACGAACTGGTACAAGGCAGGCCGATGGGCTACTTTTTCCGCTTCTTCCTGCTCCTCGGGAAGTTCCCCTGTTTGGAGGAAATGGACGGTATGCTGTGCCAATGCTGGAGCCTGGGGCTCGACGGCAAGGGCCAAAGGCATCTCTTCCGCGATGGGGGCAGCCGTGTCTACGGCCAGGGCTTGGCGCCCTGCTAGAGCCAGCCGTCCCTTAGCAGGCTCAGGATCCGTGGAAACACCCTTGTCGGCAGCCCTTGGGGGCTCGGCAGGAAAGTACTTGCCGGGGCCTGACTTCCTCCGCTTGTTCTGCTCTGTTGATGGCTCGACGGATGATTGAGTTAACCGAAGCAAAAAGGTACCTGGTTCCACAGGTAGCTTGAATGTAGCGTGCTTTGACAACTAGTTAGCGATGTCGTTCTTCGCTCGGGGAACGTCTCTGCTTGTATATCGTTGAAGTGCTCCTCCAGTTTCCTCACCTCATCTACGTAGGCCTCCGTCAACGGACTCTGATAATCCTTGATAACTGGTCTGACGACAAGCTGTGAATCACCCCTGACGATGAGCTTTTTCACCCCGAGGTCCGCCGTGATCCTGAGACCGGCAAGCAGCCCCTCATATTCAGCAGTGTTGTTTGTGGACATCTCCCAAGGAAAGTGCATCTGGATCACATACTTGAGGTGCTCTCCGGTGGGTGCGACAAGTAGCACACCAGCACCGGCGCCTTGCAGCGAGAAAGCCCAATCAAAGTACATGATCCAGTCGCGGCTTGCTTCCTTGCCGGAGAGAGCGGTCTCCTGAATCTCTTCGTCGGGCTTTGAGGTCCATTCTGCAATGAACTCCACCAAGACTCTGCTCTGGATTGTAAAGGTACTTCAAACTTCAAACCAAAGCTCGCCAACTCCAAGGCCCATTCCAAAATCCTTCCGGTCGCATCTGGGTTGTGCAGTATCCGTTGCAACGGGAGGCGAGTGACGAGAGTGATCTCGTGGGCTTGGAAGTAATGACGCAGCTTCCTCGAGGCCATAAGGAGGCCGAAGAGCAATTTCTACACACCGGAGTACCTCGACCTAGCCCCCTGCAAGATGGAGCTGACAAAGTAAATCGTGTGCTGCATCATCTTCTTCTTCTGCACCACTTCACTTGACTGTGCGGGCACCGCCCCGATGGTGTCAGACTCTGCCGGGGGCCTTGCCTTGCCGGCACCAGGCCCTGATACGTCTCCAACGTATCTATAATTTTTGATTGTTCCATGCTATATTATATTCTGTTTTGGATGTTTAATGGGCTTTATTATACACTTCTATATTATTTTTGGGACTAACCTATAAACCGAAGGCCCAGCCCAAATTGCTGTTTTTTTTGCCTATTTTAGTGTTTCGCAGAAAAGGAATATCAAACGGAGTCCAAACAGAATGAAACCTTCGGGAACTTGATTTTCGGAACAAACATGATCCAGAGGACTTGGAGTCTATGTAAAGCAATCAACGAGGAAGGCACGAGGCAGGGGGGCGCGCCTACCCCCCCAGGCGCGCTCTCCACCCTCGTGGGCCCCTCGTTACTCCACCGATGTACTTCTTCCTCCTATATATACCCATGTACCCTGGAAACATCATATACAGAGCCAAAACCCTATTTCCACCGCCGCAACCTTCTGTACCCGTGAGATCCCATCTTGGGGCCTTTTTCCGCTCACGGAGGGGGCATTGATCACGGAGGGCTTCTACATCAACACCATAGCGTCTCCGATGATGTGTGAGTAGTTTACCTCAGACCTTCGGGTCCATAGTTATTAGCTAGATGGCTTGTTCTCTCTTTTTGGATCTTACAAAGTTCTCCTTGATCTTCTTGGAGATCTATTCGATGTAATCTTCTTTTGCAGTGTGTTTGTCGAGATCTGATGAATTATGGGTTTATGATCAAGTTTATCTATGAACAATATTTGAATCTTCTCTAAATTCTTTTATGTATGATTGGTTATCTTTGCAAGTCTCTTCGAATTATCTGTTTGGTTTGGCCTACTAGATTGATATTTCTTGCAATGGGAGAAGTGCTTAGCTTTGGGTTCAATCTTGCGTGTCCTTTCCCTATGACAAATAGGGCAGCAAGGCACGTATTGTATTGTTGCCATCGAGGATAAAAAGATGGGGTTTATATCATATTGCATGAGCTTATCCCTCTACATCATGTCATATTACTTAAAGCATTACTCTGTTCTTATGAACTTAATACTCTAGATGCATGCTGGATAGCGGTCGATGTGTGGAGTAATAGTAGTAGATGCAGAATCGTTTCGGTCTACTTGTCACGGACGTGAAGCCTATATACATGATCATACCTAGATATTCTCATAACTATGCTTAATTCTATCAATTGCTCGACAGTAATTCGTTCACCCACCGTAATACTTATGCTCTTGAGAGAAGCCACTAGTGAAACCTATGGCCCCTGGGTCTATTTTCGATCATATTAATCTTCCAACACTTAGCTATTTTTGTTGCCATTTATTTTACTTAGCATCTTTATTTATATTTATCATAAAAATACCAAAAATATTATCTTATCATATCTATTAGATCTCACTCTCGTAAGTGACCGTGAAGGGATTGACAACCCCTTTATCGCGTTGGTTGCGAGGTTCTTATTTGTTGGTGTAGGTGCGTGGGACTTGAGCGTGATCTCCTACTGGATTGATACCTTGGTTCTCAAAAACCGAGGGAAATACTTACGCTACTTTACTGCATCACCCTTTCCTATTCAAGGGAAAACCAACGCAGTGCTCAAGAGGTAGCAAGAAGGATTTCTGGCGCCGTTGCCGGGGAGATTCGCGCCAAGTCAAGGCAAGACATACTAAGTACCCATCACAAACTCTTATCCCTCGCACTACATTATTTGCCATTTGCCTCTCGTTTTCCTCTCCCCCACTTCACCCTTGCCGTTTTATTCGCCTTCTCTTTTCCGTTCGCCTCTTTTTCGCTTGCTTCTTGTTTGCTCGTGTGTTGGATTGCTTGCTTGGCACGATGGCTCAAGATAATACTAAAAAATTGTGTGAGTTTACCAATAACAACAACAATGGTTTTCTTAGCACTCTGATTGCTCCTCTTACCGATGCTGAATCTTGATAAATTAATGTTGCTTTGTTGAATCTTGTCATGAAAGATCAATTCGCCGTCCTTCCTAGTGAAGATGCCGCTACCCATCTGAATAGCTTCGTTGATTTGTGTGATATGCAAAAGAAGAAAGATGTGGACAATGATATTGTTAAATTGAGGCTATTCCCTTTTTCGCTTAGAGATCATGCTAAAGCTTGGTTTTCGTCTTTGCCTAAAAATAGTATTGATTCATGGAATAAGTGCAAAGATGCTTTTATCTCTAAGTATTTTCCTCCCGCCAAGATCATCTCTCTTAGAAACGATATTATGAATTTTAAGCAACTTGATCATGAACATGTTGCACAAGCTTGGGAGAGGATGAAATTAATGATACGTAATTGCCCTACTCATGGTTTGAATTTATGGATGATTATACAAAAATTGTATGCCGGATTGAATTTTGCTTCTAGAAATCTTTTAGATTCGTCCACGGGAGGCACTTTTATGTAAATCACTTTAGGAGAAGCTACCAAACTCCTAGATAATATTATGGTTAATTATTATCAATGGCACACCGAAGATCTACTAATAAAAAAGTGCATGCGATAGAAGAAATTAATGTTGTAAGTGGAAAGATGGATGAACTTATGAAATTATTTGCTACTAAAAGTGTTTCTTTTGATCCTAATGATATGCCTTTGTCTACTTTGATTGAGAATAACAATGAATCTATGGATGTGAATTTTGTTGGTAGGAATAATTTTGGTAACAACGCGTATAGAGGAAACCTTAATCCTAGGCCGTTCCCTAGTAATTCCTCTAATAATTATGGTAATTCCTACAAAAATTCTTATGGAAATTTTAATAAGATATCCTCTGAATTTGAGACTAGTGTTAAGGAGTTTATGAATTCGCAAAAGAATTTCAATGCTTTGCTTGAAGAAAAATTGCTTAAGGTTGATGAATTGGCTAGGAACGTTGATAGAATTTCTCTTGATGTTGATTCTTTGAAACTTAGATCTATTCCACCAAAGAATGATATCAATGAGTCTCTCAAAGCCATGAGAATTTCCATTGATGAGTGCAAAGAAAGAACCGCTAGGATGTGTGCTAAGAAAGATTGCTTTGTGAAAGCGTGTTCTTCTAGTTTCTATGAAAATAAAGATGAAAATCTAAAAGTTATTGATGGGTCTCCTATAAAATCTTTGTTTCGCAATATGAATCTTGATAATGATTGGACTGGAGATGAGTCACCTTTACCTAGAAGGCGTCCCAAAAATTCGGAGTTTTTAGATCTTGATGCGAAAATTGTAAAAAGTGGGATTGAAGAGATCAAAACTTTAGATATTAATGAACCCACTATTTTGGATTTCAAGGAATTTAATTATGATAATTGCTCTTTGATAGATTGTATTTCCTTGTTGCAATGCGTGCTAAATTCTCCTCATGCTTATAGCCAAAATAAAGCTTATACTAAACATATCGTTGATGCTTTGATGCAATCTTATGAAGAAACACTTGAGTTGGAAGTTTCTATCCCTAGAAAACTTTATGATGAGTTGGAACCTACTATTAAAATTAAAGATCATGAATGCTATGCTTTGTGTGATTTGGGTGCTAGTGTTTCCATGATTCCAATAACTTTGTGTGATTTTCTAGGATTCCGTGAATTTGATGATGGCTCTTTAAACTTGCACCTTGCGGAATCCACTATTAAGAAACCTATGGGAAGAATTAATGATGTTCTTATTGTTGCAAATAGGAACTATGTGCCCGTAGATTTCATTGTCCTTGATTTAGATTGCAATCCTTTATGTCCTATTATTCTTGTAGACCTTTCCTTAGAACGATTGGTGCAATTATTGATATGAGGAAAGGGAACATTAGATTCCAATTTCCGTTAAGGAAAGGCATGGAACACTTCCCTAGAAATAAAATAAAATTACCTTATGAATTTATTATGAGAGCTACTTATGGATTGCCTACCAAAGATGGCAATACCTAGATCTATCCTTGCTTTTATGCCTAGCTAGGGGCGTTAAACGATAGCGCTTGTTGGGAGGCAACCCAATTTTATATTTTTGCTTTTTGCTTCTGTTTAGGAATTTTTTTTGATCTAGCCTCTGGTTAGATTTGTTTTTATGTTTCAATTAGTGTTTGTGCCAAGTTAAACCTATAGGATCTTCTTGGATGATAGTTATTTGATCTTGCTGAAAATTCCAGAAACTTTCTGTTCACGAAAACAATTGTTGAAAATCACCAGAACATGATTAAATACTGAGTCATATTTCAGTAGATCAATAAAAAATTGTATAGGTCATCCTATTTTGGTAGATTTTTCTGAGTTCCAGAAGTTTGCATTAGTTACAGATTACTACAGACTGTTCTGTTTTTGACAGATTCTGTTTTTCGTGTGTTGTTTGCTTATTTTGATGAAACTATGGCTAGTAAAAGAGTTTATAAACCATAGAGAAGTTGGAATATAGTAGGTTTAACACCAATATAAATAAAGAATGAGTTCATTACAGTACCTTGAAGTAGTGTTTTGTTTTCTTACGCTAACGGAGCTCACGAGATTTTCTGTTAAGTTTTGTGTTGTGAAGTTTTCAAGTTTTGGGTAAAAGATTTGATGGATTATGGAACAAGGAGTGGAAAGAGCCTAAGCTTGGGGATGCCCATTGCACCCCAAGATAATCTAAGGACACCAAAAAGCCAAAGCTTGGGGATGCCTCGGAAGGCATCCCCTCTTTTGTCTTCGTCCATCGGTAACTTTACTTGGAGCTATATATTTATTCACCACATGATATGTGTTTTGCTTGGAGCGTCTTGTATGATTTGAGTCTTTGCTTTTTAGTTTACCACAATCATCCTTGCTGTACACACCTTTTGAGAGAGACACACATGATTCAGAATTTATTAGAATACTCTATGTGCTTCACTTATATCTTTTGAGCTATAGAGTTTTTGCTCTAGTGCTTCACTTATATCTTTTAGAGCACGGTGGTGGATTTGTTTTATAGAAACTATTGTTCTCTCATGCTTCACTTATATTATTTTGAGAGTCCTACAAAACAGCATGGTAATTTGCTTTAATTATGATGGACATCCAAGATTAGTATTTTTTTTCTTATGATTGTGTTGAATACTATAAGAAGTTTGATGCTTGATAATTGTTTTGAGATATGAAGATGGTGATATAAGAGTCATGCTAGTTGATTAGTTGTGAATTTGAGAAATACTTGTGTTAAAGTTTGTGATTCCCGTAGCATGCACGTATGGTGAACCGTTATGTGATGACGTCGGAGCATGATTTATTTATTTATTGTCTTCTGTAGGATCGGAAGTATGTCTAGATGAGGGGTGATTAGACTACTTGACCAAATAAAAATCTAGCCTTTTCCCAATTTTAGTTCTTGGCAGATTTTAGCAACTTAGCACAAGTCAAGCAATCAACCTACACATGCAATTCTAAGAGTATAGCAGCAGAATGTAAAACAATTGCATATGAAGGTAAAGGGATGAGTTTGAAGGAGCAAACGCAATGTTGACACGGAGATTTTTTATCCGTGGTTCCGATAGGTGGTGCTATCGTACATCCACATTGATGGAGACTTCAACCCACGAAGGGTAACGGTTGCGCGAGTCCACGGAGGGGTCCACCCACGAAGGGTCCACGAAGAAGCAACCTTGTCTATCCCACCATGGCCGTCGCCCACGAAGAACTTGCCTCACTAGGGTAGATCTTCACGAAATAGGCGACCTCCTTGCCCTTACAAACTCCTTGGTTCAACACCACAATCTTGTCAGAGGCTCCCAAGTGACACCTAGCTAATCTAGGAGACACCACTCTCCAAGAAGTAACAAATGGTGTGTTGATGATGAACTCCTTGCTCTTGTGCTTCAAATGATAGTCTCCCCAACACTCAACTCTCTCTCATAAGATTGGATTTGGTAGAAATAAGATTTGAGTGGAAAGCAACTTGGGGAAGGCTAGAGATCGAGATTTATGTGGTTGGAATGGAATATCTTGACCTCAACACAAGTGTAGGTGGTTCTCTCTCATAAAATATGTATTGGAAGTGTAGGCATGTTCTGATGGCTCTCTCCACGAATGAAGAATGGGTGGAGGGGCATATATAGCCTCCACACAAAATCTAACCGTTACACACAAATCACCAAACTCGGTGGGACCGAATCATTAAACTCGGTCGAACCGATTTAATTCAAAATGTGAACGTTAGGATTCTCGGTGGGACTGACATGTCAACTCGGTGGGACCAATGTCATTAGGGTTAGGGCATAACGTAATCTCAGTGAGACCGATTACACAAACTCGGTGAGACCGATTTTGGTAATAGCCAAACAGGGAGTTGGTCAGGCAAACTCGGTGGGACCGATTCGCTCATCTCGGTTGGACCAAAATGTTACGAAAAGGAAACAGAGAGTTTGCATTGCAATCTCGGTGGGACCGATCGCTCATCTCGGTTTGACCGAAACTTTACGAAGGGAAACAGAGAGTTTGCAACCCCATCTCGGTGAGACCGAGATCCCTATCAGTGAGACCGAATTGATTAGGGTTTCTGGCAGTGGCTATGTCAAGTGAACTCGGTGGCTCCGGATGGAAAGAATCGGTGGGGCCGAGTTCGACTTTTTGGTTTAGGACATATGTGGATATGAGAAAGTAGTAGAGGGTTTTGGAGCATATCACTAAGCATTTTGAGCAAGATCCTCATTAAGCAACACCTCATCCCTTCTTGATAGTATTGGCTTTTCCTATAGACTGAATGTGATCTTGGATCACTAAAATAGAAAATGTAGAGTCTTGTGCTTTGAGCTTGAGCCAATCCTATGTCCTTAGCATTTTGAAGGGTCCACTTTCTAATCCATGCCATGACAAACATTGAGCTTTCCTGAAATATTTATCTTGGGATAGCATTAGCTCAATGAGCTATATGTTGTTAGGAATTACCAAAACCACCCAGGGATAGTTGCACTTTCAATCTCCCCCTTTTGGGTAATTGATGACAACATATAGATCAAAGCTTCGACAAATGATAAATAAGATTGAAAAACATCGCCGCTTTGAGAAGTATGTGATAAGCAAGAGCTCCCCCTAAATTTGTGCATTATTTAAGATTTGTTTTTGAATGCAAATGCACAATCGATTAGGATCATGGCTTACTCTTCCATGTCACATACATCTTGGTGGAGCGCTCAAAATGATAGAGATTAAAAGCATGTACTCATCACCAAGCAAAGTGAATGAACATAATAGGATATGAAAGATAGCATTATCCAACAAGCATTAAGGGTAGCATATGATCAAGCACTTGACCAAATAAGTATCTCACAAGGACACAAAGTAGTATCACACAAGCACACAGTAAAGTTTCAAACCAACCAAAAAGAGTGCAAAGAGAGATAAAAACCAACAAACTCTCTCTCTCTCTCTCTCTCTCTCGAAGCCTATGATCTATACATTTTTCTCCCCCTTTGGCAACAAGTTACGAAAAAGTTTGAAAATGCATAGTGCTAAACGACTCTCAGGCTTGATCTTCGGGAGGCGGTGTTGAGAGAACACCAAGGACGAAAGCTTCTGATGAAGTGGCTGGAGCTGGTGGAGTAGCTGCTGGAGCTGGAACTGGTGCTGTAGCTGCTGGTGCTGATGCTGTAGCTCTAGTGTCTGTCACTGGCACTCCAGCAGATCTCTGTGATCTTGACATCAAGGTCATAGAATTTTGTCTCAACAATCCTTTCCAAGCTCTCCTGGTTCTTTGTCAGGTTGGCCAGGCCTTGCTCAATCCTCAGAGTGGATTGGATCAGATATCCAAGCTGGTCTTGCTTGCTCTTCAAGAAGACCTGAGATGCCTCTTCCATAGTTGGCATCTTTGCACCCTTCTCAGCTTTAGCTTTGGCTTTCTTCTCTTGTGCTTGCACAGATGACGGTTCATTCTCAGTCATGACAACTGTGTTGTCCTCAAATTCAGGATAGATGGGTAGATGCTCCTTGTCCAAGATGTACTTGCCTTTGCCCATCTTTGAGTTGATGAGTTCCTGGATGTGTGGGGCATATCCACAACTTCTCTTCTGATCAGCTGCTGTCCTCTTAATTGTTTCCACAGTCAGGCTCATAACCTTGAACTTTTGTTGGACATCAAATATGTGCAGCAAGTTGATAGCATGTCCTCTGATCATGTTGTGATCACCTGACTTGGGAAGAAGTGTGTGTCTCAGAATCCAATTGATTGTTGGCAAACCAGACAACAAATAATGTACATATCGAAACTTATGTGTGTCCAAAGCAGCATCAGGGATCTCTTTGTACATATTTGCCATAGAGTTGTGGTCTTTCTTCTTCTGGCATAGACATCCAAGTCATCCTCATGTTTCTCAGGAGCATTTATGAGTTTTGCCCATTCTTCAGTAGTAGACTGTTACCTAGTACCCTCAGACATCCACACAATCCTTCCATCTAGATAGAAGTGTGCAGTGGAGTAGAATTTCATAATGAGCTCATCATTCCGCTTGGTGAACTTCTGAGCCACAAACTCATCAACTCCACATGCCTTGAAGCTGTCATATACACCAGGGAAGTGATCCTCATTTTCGTTAATGAATTTCCAATCAACCCATATCATGTCACACACTATGGGCTTCTTGTCAAGTAAAACAGTCTCATAGAAGTCCTGCTGTTCCTTAGTGTGGAATCTGTAGTCCACATCAGTCCTTCTCCTGGTAGCGTATGGATAAGACTCTCTCCATAGTATCAATCCTGAATCCTTCCTGATTTTCATATTCTCTGCTACTTGGTGTGCATCATTGTGATTAGGGATCTTGGGCTTCAGCTTCCTCAAAACAACAGAATCGTCTTCCTCTTCTTCTTCAGCAGCTTGAGGCACTGGGGCCTTGTTCTTCTCCTCAGCAGGGATGTTCCTGGTGCTCCTCTTGGGTTTTGGCTTTGGAGCTGGAGCAGCAGTCTTAGGAGCAGTTTTGGGCTTAGATGGAGCAACCCCTGATCTGATTGCATCTCCCATGAGCTTTTGAGCTTTGGGTGCTGGTGCTGCATCCTCTTCCTCTTCCTCGTCTTCAGAATCTTTCCTCATTGAGGGCTTGCCAAGAACTCTGGCAGTAGTGGTTTTGGCCCTCTTCTTCTTCTTATCTTCTCTAGCTGCCTCTTCTTCAGACTCAATAGTGAACTTCATAGTTTCACCTGTGGCAACTTTCCTTGGCTTTGACATAGGTTGTCTTCTTGCTGGCATCTTAGTTTTCAGACCTGGCTTAGTTGTAGCAGCTGAGCCATACTCTTTCTTCAGCACTTTCTTCTTAGAATTGGCTTCATCTTCAACAGCCACATAATCTTCATCTTCAGAGTCAGAAGTCTTCTTCTTCCTTGTCATGGTAGCAGCCTTTGGCAAGTTACTTGGTGTGCTCCTGCTGCCATCATCATAGCAGCTAGAGGGACTAGTGCCCTCACTTAACTGAACCTGTTCCTCTGACTTGTTCTGGCTGTCACTTTGGTTAGACCTCTTGCAAGCAAACTGTCAGCAGACCCTGTGAATAGGTTATAGATGAGGTAGAGTAGATGAGCATCACAAAGTACAGGAGTTTTTGCAAAACAGATGACTTAAAAACTTAGTTTTAGTTCTTCACAAAAAGCATTTTGGATCTACCGATTTGTAAACTCGGTGATACCGAAGCAGCTTTTGGAACCTGAACTAGTGAACTCGGTCAGACCGAGTCACAGTTTGGTGGTACCGAGACTGCTAGGGTTTCACAGAGAATCGAACTCGGTCACACCGATTTGCAATTTTTGGTTGGACCGAAAATGCGTGTGCTCTGGCCTAAGCCAAAATCGGTGAGACCGATTTCTACAACTCGGTCGATCCGAGATGAATTCGGCGGAGACCTAACCCTAAATTTTCAAATCAAAACTAATCTACGGGACGTTTTCGCTGGATAGGATGATTTCAATTATGGCAAGAAACATGGCAAAGCAATTTGCTAAGAATTGGAGTTAAAGATTAGCACAACGATCAAGTCTGTACCCTAGTGCGGCGATGAACTTGCTACGGCGGCAACGGCGGAGAAGATTTCCGTTGACGGCGGCAGAGACCAGCGGCGGGAGGTCGCTGGCGACGTGAGGACGATCGAGAGACCAGAGGAGGCAGAGTAGGTTACGCGCGGGCGAAGGGGTTCGGAGAAATTTCCAAATTTTGACCCAGCGGTATATATAACCTGACCCTGTTGGTGTGACCGAGTGGAACGACTCGGTGGCACCGAGATGCAAAACTGCAAGCAGTTACTGCAACTCGGTGTGATCGAAAAGTTCTAATCGGTTGCACCGAGATTGAAAACCCTAGATCAACTCGGTGACTCGGTAGGACCAAAAAGGATGAATCGGTCAGACCGAGATGCGCAAAGAGGTTTTGGAGGTTTAAGTCTATGACGAATCGGGATCTCCGAGTGCTCCTCACACAGAGTGGTTCGAATTTGACTTGATGAAACTTTGTGATGTAGCATGCATAGAGTTTGAGACGAGAAAAGCATAGATAGCTAGAGGGTGTTCTTAGGCATTCTTGTCCATCCATTTGGCAAAACAGAAAGAGCCAAACAATCATAGCAACAAATGGATGTCCTCGAATGAGTAAAATATGCATCCAACATGCTCACACAATTAAAATGGCAAATGAAATATGTGACAAAGCATGCACAAACATTCTAGCATCTATCAAGCAATTTGGCGATGACTAGGTCATCTATATATGAGTATATTGACATAGGAGTCAAATGAGAACACTTGATCATAGGTCATACCCATCATTTAAGCACAAGAGGGGTTACCACTTTCACATAAAGCATTGTTGCGTTCACACCATTAGAGTTGCTTTAGCTCATTGATTTGAGTAAAGCTCCCCCTAGATGTGATATTCCCCCTAAAGGGAATGAACTAACCTTGGGTTTTTTCGATGATGACTTCATGTAGGTGTTGAAGATGTAGTTGCTCAATGTTGATGTAGATCATTTGGAGTAATCCTTTGGAGTGAGTTGCACTTTCAATACCTACACGGGTTAGTCCCACAAGGAACGAACAAGGATATCCATAGACATAGAGTGATGCATACACAAGATGATGTCCATGAAAGCACTAGGTGACCGTGTCCCTTGTCTTACCAACAAGAGGGTTTGTGACTCCTTGAACTAGTGCAAGATATGGAAGTTGTTTGCACTTGTCCTCGCCAAAATGATAGGAGTGAAGTATGTTGGCGGAGTCACCCTCAAGAACTCTCTAGTTCTTGTTCTTCTGGATCCACACCATCTTGATGGGAACCCTTGGAGTCGTAGTTGTACTTGATGAAGTGGAACTTGATGTAGTCTTGGGAACCCACTTGACCAAGGCCTTAGGTGCTTCTTCAAATGCATCAATTTCCTCTTGAAGCTTATCCTTTCCTTTTTGCTTGTGGTCTTGTGGTGGAAGATCATCTTGAGCTTGTGTTCCTTTGAAAGAAGTAGGATCATACTTCTCTTGTTGAGGAACAAACTTCGTCTTGGGGTATTGATCTTCTTCCCACTCAACTCCATTGGCATCGAACTTCCGTTCAAAATGAACACCTTGATTCTTCCGGTGTCTTCCTTGCTTGCGCACAATTTCCTCAAATTGCTTACTTCCGGCAAGGCTCTTGTAAACACCTTTCTCTATAATTCCCTTCAATAAGCTATTTTCTTGCTCAAGTGTAACTTGGCTAAGAGAATCATTAGTGGAATTAAGAGAACTACTAGAAGCAACAACATTGGATTTAGCATGATTGTTGTTACTACTAGATGAAGCATCTTTCTTGTTCTTGTTGCTAGATTTAACTTGTGGCATGTAAGTAGACAAGAGTAAACGCTTGGCAATGTAAGAAGAACTTTTCTTGCAAAGATCATCATTTATTGCCTTTAAAAACTCATGCTCTTGCTCAAGGTTGAGCTTTTCAAAGCGTAGCTTATCATGAGTCCTTAAAAGTTCTCGATGATTTTCCAAGGTAGTTTCATGAGCTAACTTAAGAGTGTTTAGTTCTTTGGTTAGACGCGCAATCTCCTTCTTTGTCAGGACCCCGATCCTAGGTCACACCGATCTAGCATGTAACACATCATATCACTTTGCGGCCTCACGCACGGTATTCCCACGGGTGTCGCCTTACCATGGCCGGGACCGTTTATGTCTTTGGCTCACGATATGATAGTGTCGCTAGCATCCATATGACAAAGAACCGGGCCGACATGGCTAGTCGTGAACCCAAAGCGGCACTAACCTATGGGGACAGGCATACATGAAACACTTGAGCATGTCGGTCATCAACGTATGAACTTGGGCTGTAGCACTGGCTAACAGGACTCCGGTATCCCGGCTGTAGCAGGCTAGGCAGGACTCAAAGTATCACCGCGTGACATTTCCCGAAGGACAGACATAGGAACGAAGTGAAACACATGCCGCCAGTCAAGTGTCCAAGCGGTAGTCTGGGCTAGCGGGACTCCGGTGAACCGGGCTGTAGCGGACTACTATCGCTCGGAGGCACGAGACTACATTTCCCCATATGAGAGGCTGCCAAGGATAAACAACTAGTTTGTCGGATCCCACACATACCAAGCATTTCAAACATACACACAATATGCTCAATATGTGTAGATACAACATGGCATCACAACATAACTCTCGACTCAAAATATTATTCATTAGGCTCCAAGAGCGAGATATTACAAACATGGGTCTCATGACCCAACACTCGAAACATACAAGTCAAAGCACAAGCGGAAGCTAATCATGTCTCGAGTACGACAACTATAAATGAAAAAGGCCGAGAAGCCCGACTATCTACCAGATCTGCCGAGGCACAAGATCGTAGCTGAGGTAACAAGCTAAGCGTCAAGTCCACGTGGAACTACTAGCGAGACCGACGTCTCTCGCAAAACATAAAATAAGCAAGCGTGAGTACAATTGTACTCAGCAAGACTTACATCGTAACTAACTACATATGCATCATTATCAAAAGGGGTGGTGGAGTTTGACTGCAGCAAGCCAGCTTTGACTCGGTGGCTATCTGAACTACATTGCAAGTAACTCTTTTGAGGTGGCGCTACGAGTCCACATATTCACCATGGCAATACACCACTATGGACCCGCTCCGTCTCCCTACGAGAACGCCATCCATAGCACTCACGCTTATCTTGCGCATTTTAGAGTATCCACTTTCACTTGTCTATGAACCGATATAGGCAACCTAGAAGTCCTTCTCCGTGGACACGGCTATTCAATAGATCATATTAAACCCTGCGGGGTGTACTTCTTCACACGCTCTCACCACTTACCGCCGTTTACACGACATGTACTCGGCAACCTTCAAGCGGAAGCCCAACGTGGGTGTCGGCCACGGCCTACCTAAACACTCAAGTCCCTAGTCCAGGTTTATCGCCTATTCGGGTTCCATCCGCAGGAGTCCGCCGAGGTTTCCCATACAGCCCCGAGCGATGTGTGCAGGGTTCCCGAGATACCAAACGGGCACTTTCGGTACACCGACCCACGGTGCCTACCGCAACACAACCCACCCCTAAGGTCAGCGTTATGTCGTGCCCCAAACATGCTACAAACACGAAACTACTTGCAACTCCGGACCGAGGACAAGGGTGGTCAAGAAGCCGAGAGGGTCCATTGGTTTCGGGCCCAATGCGTGGTAGTAATCAGATCATGGATCACAAACACGAACTCAGTTCTGAGGGCGGCTGCAATGAGACAACCCACCATGTACTCCTACATGGCCTCCCACCGCTACCTTTACCAAATCGTGTTCACACACTTAGCTCACACACAACAGGACATGTTCATAACAATTCCAATTCATTCCCGATGAATCAGACCCGACTCAACTCTAAGCAGTAGCAGGCGTGACAAACAAGCATAAATGAGTAGGCACAACATGGGCTCAAACAACTCCTACTCATGCTAGTGGGTTTCATCTAATTACTGTGGAATGACAGGTCATGCAAAGGATCAAGGGGTTCAGCTACCGCAGCAAGTAACAGTTGAATCGTTGTTGTCCTAATGCAATAAAATAGAGCAGGAGCGAGAGAGTAGGATTGTGTCGGAATGAACAAGGGGGTTTTGCTTGCCTGGCACTTCTGAAGATAATAGTTCTTCATCGGTGTCATCGAATAATCATCGTCGGTACATCGCTCTACGGAGGGACAAACACCGCAAACAAGAGAGAACACAATCAATGCAATGCACATACTCATGAATGACATGTCATATTAATGTACTGAATTTACCTAGTGCAATAATAATCCAAGTTAGTTGAAGTGGAATTCAAACAAGGTTGAATTCCAACTCAAAATGCTATTTCCTAAGTTACCTAATCATGATTCATCCTATTCAGTGATGTTAAGTTGTTCAAACATGCATGATCATGGCATAAACAGATTCTTCATATTTTTCTGATCATTTTTCATATATAAATTATTTCCATCCGAAGTTACGGTTGAATTTATATGATTTTAGAAGTTTAGAGTATTTTCTGAAATTTACTGAATTAAATTAAATCCATAAAATATATATTGCGTCAGCCTGACGTCAGTGTGACGTCAGCGGGTCAACTGGGCCGCTGTCCAGGTCAAACCTGACGCTGGGACCCACGTGTCAGTGTCCTAGTTAATTAACAAAGGCTGTTAGTGCTAATTTTGTCCTAACTAAAATTGTCAGTGAGGCACGGGCCCACATGTAGGTGACTCGGGAAGTCAACTAGGCCAAACCCGGTCAACTCGCCGGAGTTGACCCGGCTCGTCGCCAGTGGAGCCAGGGACGGCGGAGGGAAGCGGGTTTCCTCCTCCGTGACCAAATGAGAGGCGGAGGGTCTCTCGTGGCGCCTGGGCTCGTGCGCATCTAGGAGGACTAGCGGGAGGTGCGGGGGTGGCCGGAATCGCGCCGGCGTCGAGCTTTGGCGGCGGCCGGAGTTCGGGTTCCAAGCTTTAGGCGTTACGGGGCACGGCGGGCGAGGCCGATGGGCTCTCTGGTTGCTGGGATCACTCTGAACACGCGAAGGCAACGAGCGCAGGTGGAGGAGCTTGGGAGCACGAAGCTCACCGTCCATGGCGGCGGCCGGAGCTCGGTTCGGTGGGGCAGCTAACTAGGGAGCGAAATCAAGCGCACGGGGTGAGGGGAAGAGAAGAGGAGCTCACGAGGAGTGCGGAGGTGGCCTCGGCGTGCTCGGGGAGGGGCTGGTGACGGCGGGAGGGTCGCCGGCGATCTCGGTGGCCGAGGAGGAAGAAGACGGCGGTGACGGCGGAGCAGGCCTCCCGGTGACGCCTGGAGCGGTGAGGAGGAGGAGTAGGCCGAGGCGGAGGCCATGGGCACGTCGGCGAGGCGAGGGAAGGCCGGTGGCCGTGACTACGGCGTGCGGTGGCGACGAGCTCCGCTCGGTCCGGGCGAGAGGGAGGGAACAGAGGAGAGGGAGGCGTTCGAGGGAGAGAGTGAGAGGGCCAGGGGTCGCGTGGCTGTTCCAGGTGTCGCGAGGGGGTCGGGGAGGCCGCCAGCAAGCGAGGTGGTCATGGCATCGCCAGGCCTTCATACGCCTCGCCTCGCCTTCTACAGCAGAGGAAGGCGATGAGCGGGGGCGCTGGTGGGCTGGGCCAACCGGCCGCCAAGGGGGGGAAGAGAGGCTGGGCCGGTTGGGCGCCAGGTGGGTGGGCTGCGCAGGTGAGGCCAGGTGCAACACTCTCTCTCTTTTCCAATCTGTTTTCTATTTTGCAGATTAGTTTTGATCCAGTTTTTAAAAACCAAATCAATTTATAAATCCTGAAAATATTCACAGGCACTTTATGAATTATTTCTATGGCCCACAAATACTTCCAACATTATTTGAGCATTTAAATTATTTATAATGTTCAAATGCCCAAATTCAAATAGTGTAAGATTTAATTCAAAAATCCAGGAATGACCTATAGGATATGTTCATCATTTTTGGAAGAGGCTTTCACCTTTATCCATTTATCATGAACATTTTCACAGGGCATTTTGGGATTATTGAAAATGATTTTAGTTGAACCTATTAGAATTCAATTGGTGCTAGGGTTTCAACAATCCCCATTTCAACTTTCATGGAAATTAACATGATGACATGAATGCCTTAATGCAACTACTGTCAAGCAACTCTAGGGCTGTGACAACTCACCCCACTAAACAAGAATCTCTTGCGAGATTCAAGGCGTGAGTAAGAGGGAAAGGGAGGTCACGAAACTATTACAATCTCCATGATCCAATTGCCTTCTCGAAGATGTTGGTTCACTCCATCTTCTTGGTCTTGGCGTCTTGAGATCTTCACCCGACACGGCAATGAAGGAAGGAAAACCCTACATGATTCGACCTTCATGAAGATCAAGTAGACATGATCGACTCACGGACTGAGATGGTGACACATCTTGAGTTGAGACACCAAATGCATCGAGAGGGATGGAAGAACAACAACGAGGTTTGATTAGTGGCAACAATTCCACGCTTTAGAAAGATGGTGGATGGTGTCAAGGTGGCGAGAAGATATTTATCATGATTCCGTAACGGGACACCTCGAGAAAGGTGGCGCAAGGAACTATTCCCTTAAGTGGCAAAAAGAATTACTTTTGATCCATAGATCATTGGAACTCTTTATACCAGCCAAAGGCAATCACAAGCGATCATTTGGTGGAGTGCAAAGGAATGGTATACCCGGACTAGAATGGATGATGTGGACTACCTTGTTGATGACAACGCAATGGATGATTTGCTTATCATCGAAGGTGGGGGGACCCATGGTAAGTCCACTTTTGAAGATAGCTCTGGACAAGAATTGCTAAGAAGACAGTCTATAGCGAGATAGCACAAAGATGGTGCAAGCTGGGAACGAAATGCAACTGTTCGAATGTCCCAACCATCATATCTGCCTGAGATTCAGATCTGGTTGGTGTTAGGATACTTCAGACTTATCATGTCTGATAGGAAGGGTTGCAACACAATTTGACGAGATAATGTTGCGAGATTCTCGGGAAGTGAACTAAGGTAGCAAGCTCCAAAATATGAGCTGGTTTTGCTACAAACAGGTGAACACGTTGTCCCAGACAAGCATGACCACATGGTAGTCTTATAATAAAACACTACCGAGTTCAGGTTGGGAACCATCAACGAGGATATCGGAGTTTAACATAAGTCATATGACTAGCTCTTATGAAGAAACTTCTTCTCCTTGTGCAAATCAGTTAGTGGCTTGGTGTGCTATGGAATCCATATGGGATGAAGATGATCGATCTATCGACCATAGAATACTTCGCACGTGCATGACTGACTTGGGATGATTCCAAAGGAACAAAACAAACCTTTCTCAAATTCATGGCGGCAACTTACACCAGATGCACATGAATTAGAGGAAGTCACTACTTATCCAAACATAGGCTTCATGAGCGGATCACGAAGGCATTGCTTACACAAGTTTCCAATACTAGGTTGATGCTCAACATGACTCACGGGGAGACAAAATGCTCTTGACGGGCTCAACAAAGAACTCATCGGAATTTCCATATCATTGGACTTCCACCATCATGTGAACACGTGATAGTATTGGTCGACCAAAGATGTAATGGTGTATGCTCAGGGATCAACCACGAGTAAGACAACATTACGAATATCGTTGGTTCGGTTTGACTTGACAATGGCCCATACTCAAGTCAAAGAATTGGTAGGACAATAGGTCCAACAACTGATCGCGAGGACCGATCGATGAAGATATCATCCTTCTTCAACACATACTACACAGGGATATCCCTTTGGATCGGACTAGTTTAGGCAAGCTTTTATCTTCCAACTCTCCAAGTTATTGTCTAGCTTAACCAACTAGCTCAGGGGTATCCAACACAGATTCTTGGAGAAGGGGTGGTTCACAAGGAACCAACTTGATCACGAGCTCAACATAACAGTCAGGAACCAACCCGGTAACACTTCCAAGAAGATATTTGGAAAGTCACGAACCACCGGTATGTTACTAAGCTCGAGAACAATCTTGCTTTTCAGGGCAAGACGATATGATCAAATGAGTGAGGACTTGACACAATCCTAACTCCTCAATCGAAGTGTGCACCAGAAATAAGGACTAGGTAGCACGATCAATCTTAGGATGATGGTTTAATAACCAACACGCTAAGAATGAGAATATTGTCCATTCACTACCAAGCAACAAGTTGCTCGGGGTATTGATTTCACACATCACAATTCACTTGTCGGCTTTCCGGTTGCATCAACACGGAACCGAGAAATGAACAATGATGATGAGAAGTATCACTGCATCAAGAATTCCTAGGAGGTTGTGCAATTCCCATGACATTCTTTACATAAGATGGCAATACTTCAGGGTAGAACAGAATCAAAAGCTGAATTGGCGTTTTGATCTGCGGGATGCAACTACTTTGACCCGGTCCTAGAAATGGATGAGGTACTGGAGTTTGTTTCTCCTAGTCATTCCGGAATAGAATGGCTTGACGGACCACAAGAATAAAATGCATCGATAAACACAAATGCACACATACCCTTGGCTATCAATTGATAGATGAAGGTCAGAATACGACTAAAGAGGAACAACTCAAGGAACATATAATTTTCTGAGTTGTGGATGCACAGATTAGTACGTCGAGCAAGCTCAACATTTCTTCCGGATAACCCATGCAAAAAGGTAGAATTGGCAGATTCACAATTATGAATGGAGAACTCCTCAAGAGCACTCTTATTGTGATCTTTTGGCTCAAAAGAACTTCTGCCATAAGCGGTTCGTAGTATTTGGAAGAAGGAAATACCACGGACCTTGAGGACTATCGCAAGGTTACTAATATCCCAAAGGTACTAGCAAATACTAGCAACATGAAGTAGGATGAATCTCGGGTTCAAGAACCCAGAGTAGAATACCTACTACTAAATGGCATCACGGGATGCTTTCAAAACGATGGCGTAATCATCACGCTAGGGATACAAAACATTACTAAATTGCTAGGTGACTTCCTAAACACCTAGGGTCATAATAATAGTTCCAACATATATGTCGAGGCAATGGAGTACCTCATTTATGCAGTTAGTGTGCTTAATCTGGCCCAAAAGGACATCGGGAGCGAGAAGAAAGGATTTGCAAATGCATCGGACTATTTAGAGACACAGGATGACTCGGACAGATAACGGCTGTAAATGCTCAAAATGATTTGAGATATCCTGCGAGAAAGGGTGGCATAACCACTCAACAACATCATAACAAGATTCGAGATCGACGGTTATCATACGGGAGTAGTAGGAACTGAACCGGGATTAAAACCAACAATCTTATAAGTCTATGGATTAGTAACACGTCATCCTCGATAGATAGATGAGAAGCCTAGTTCTTAAACCCGTAGAAGAGAAGAGGATGACTCAGATCGAAGGCCATGAGGTATAAGAAGTAAAAAGAGCCTTACGTTCCTTCCACAATCAATTCCTTACATAACTAAAGCATTTCTAGACACAACTTCACCAGTTTGGCTTGGTAATCCTCTGAGCATCGGGCTCGATACCAACGCTGTCGGGACCCGATCCTAGGTCACACCGATCTAGCATGTAACACATCATATCACTTTGCGGCCTCACGCACGGTATTCCCACGGTGTCGCCTTACCATGGCCGGGACCGTTTATGTCTTTTGGCTCACGTATATGATAGTGTCGCTAGCATCCATATGACAAAGAACCGGGCCGACATGGCTAGTCGTGAACCCAAAGCGGCACTAACCTATGGGGACAGGCATACATGAAACACTTGAGCATGTCGGTCATCAACGTATGAACTTGGGCTGTAGCACTGGCTAACAGACTCCGGTATCCCGGCTGTAGCAGGCTAGGCAGGACTCCAAGTATCACCGCGTGACATTTCCCGAAGGACAGACATAGGAACGGTGAAACACATGCCGGCCAGTCAAGTGTCCAAGCGGTAGTCTTTGGGCTAGCGGGACTCCGTGAACCGGCTCAGAAGGACTACTATCGCTCGGAGGCACGAGACTACATTTCCCCATATGAGAGGCTGCCAAGGATAAACAACTAGTTTGTCGGATCCCACACATACCAAGCATTTCAAACATACACACAATATGCTCAATATGTGTAGATACAACATGGCATCACAACATAACTCTCGACTCAAAATATTATTCATTAGGCTCAAGAGCGAGATATTACAAACATGGGTCTCATGACCCAACACTCGAAACATACAAGTCAAAGCACAAGCGGAAGCTAATCATGTCCGAGTACGCAGACAACTATAAATGAAAAAGGCTGAGAAGCGACTATCTACCAGATCCTGCCGAGGCACAAGATCGTAGCTGAGGTAACAAGCTAAGCGTCAAGTCCACGTGGAACTACTAGCGAGGCCGACGTCTCTCGCAAAACATAAAATAAGCAAGCGTGAGTACAATTGTACTCAGCAAGACTTACATCGAACTAACTACATATGCATCATTATCAAAAGGGGTGGTGGAGTTTGACCGCAGCAAGCCAGCTTTGACTCGGTGGCTATCTGAACTACGATTGCAAGTAACTCTTTTGAGGTGGCGCACGAGTCCACATATTCACCATGGCAATACACCACTATGGACCCGCTCCGTCTCCCTACGAGAACGCCATCCATAGCACTCACGCTTATCTTGCGCATTTTAGAGTATCCACTTTCACTTGTCTATGAACTGATATAGGCAACCCGAAGTCCTTCTCCGTGGACACGGCTATTCAATAGATCATATTAAACCCTGCGGGGTGTACTTCTTCACACACGCTCACCACTTACCGCCGTTTACGACATGTACTCGGCAACCTTCAGCGGAAGCCCAACGTGGGTGTCGGCCACGGCCTACCTAAACACTCAAGTCCCTAGTCCAGGTTTATCGCCTATTCGGGTTCCATCCGCAGGAGTCCGCCGAGGTTTCCCATACAGCCCGAGCGATGTGTGCAGGGTTCCCGAGATACCAAACGGCACTCGGTACACGGGCCACGGTGCCTACCGCAACACAACCCACCCCTAAGGTCAGCGTTGCGTCGCGGCCCCACATGCTACAAACACGAAACTACTTGCAACTCCCTGATGAGGACAAGGGTGGTCAAGAAGCCGAGAGGGTCCATTGGTTTCGGGCCCAATGCGTGGTAGTAATCTGTATCATGGATCACAAACACGAACTCAGTTCACGAGGACGGCTGCAATGAGACAACCCACCATGTACTCCTACATGGCCTCCCACCGCTACCTTTACCAAATCGTGTTCACACACTTAGCTCACACACAACAGGACATGTTCATAACAATTCCAATTCATTCCCGATGAATCAGACCCGACTCAACTCTAAGCGATGGCAGGCGTGACAAACAAGCATAAATGAGTAGGCACAACATGGGCTCAAACAACTCCTACTCATGCTAGTGGGTTTCATCTAATTCTTGTGGAATGACAGTCATGCAAAGGATCAAGGGGTTCAGCTACATGACAAGTAACATTGAATCGTTGTTGTCCTAATGCAATAAAATAGAGCAGGAGCGAGAGAGTAGGATTGTGTCGGAATGAACAAGGGGTTTTGCTTGCACGGCACTTCAAGATAATAGTTCTTCATCGGTGTCATCGAATAATCATCGTCGGTACATCGCTCTACGGGGGACAAACACCGCAAACAAGAGAGAACACAATCAATGCAATGCACATACTCATGAATGACATGTCATATTAATGTACTGAATTTACCTAGTGCAATAATAATCCAAGTTAGTTGAAGTGGAATTCAAACAAGGTTGAATTCCAACTCAAAATGCTATTTCCTAAGTTACCTAATCATGATTCATCCTATTCAGTGATGTTAAGTTGTTCAAACATGCATGATCATGGCATAAACAGATTCTTCATATTTTTCTGATCATTTTTCATATATAAATTATTTCCATCCGAGTTACGGTTGAATTTATATGATTTTTAGAAGTTTAGAGTATTTTCTGAAATTTACTGAATTAAATTAAATCTATAAAATATATATCATGCGTCACTGACGTCGTGTGACGTCAGCCAGTCAATCGGGCGCTGTCCAGGTCAAACCTGACGCTGGGACCCACGTGTCAGTGTCCTAGTTAATTAACAGAGGCTGTTAGTGCTAATTTTGTCCTAACTAAAATTGTCAGTGAGGCACGGGCCCACATGTAGGTGACTCCGGGGAAGTCAACTAGGCCAAACCCGGGTCAACTCGCCGGAGTTGACCCGCGGCTCGTCGCCGGTGGAGCCAGGGACGGCGGAGGGAAGCGGGTTTCCTCCTCCGGCGACCAAATGAGAGGCGGAGGGGTCCTACGTGACGCCCGGGCTCGTGCGCATCTAGGAGGACTAGCGGGAGGTGCGGGGGTGGCCGGAATCGCGCCGGCGTCGAGCTTTGGCGGCGGCCGGAGTTCGGGTTCCAAGCTTTAGGCGTTACGGGGCACGGCGGGCGAGGCCGATGGGCTCTACGGGTTGCTGGGATCACTACGAACACGCGAAGGCAACGAGCGCAGGTGGAGGAGCTTGGGAGCACGAAGCTCACCGTCCATGGCGGCGGCCGGAGCTCGGTTCGGTGGGGCAGCTAACTAGGGAGCGAAATCAAGCGCACGGGGTGAGGGGAAGAGAAGAGGAGCTCACGAGGAGTGCGGAGGTGGCCTCGGCGTGCTCGGGGAGGGGCTGGTGACGGCGGGAGGGTCGCCGGCGATCTCGGTGGCCGAGGAGGAAGAAGACGGCGGTGACGGCGGAGCAGGCCTCCCGGTGACGCCTGGAGCGGTGAGGAGGAGGAGTAGGCCGAGGCGGAGGCCATGGGCACGTCGGCGAGGCGAGGGAAGGCCGGTGGCCGTGACTACGGCGTCGGTGGCGGCGGCAGCCCGCTCGGTCCCAGGCGAGAGGGAGGAACAGAGAGAGGGAGGCGTTCGAGGGAGAGAGTGAGAGGGCCGGGGTCGCGTGGCTGTTCCAGTGTCGCGAGGGGTCGGGAGGCCGCCAGCATAAGCGAGGTGGTCAGCAGCATCGCCAGGCCTTCACACGCCTCGCCTCTGCCTTGGCGGAGGAAGGCGATGAGCGGTGGGGCTGGTGGGCTGGGCCAACCGGGCCGGCCAGCAAGGGGAAGAGAGGCTGGGCGGTTGGGCGCCAGTGGGTGGGCTGCAGTGAGGCCAGGTGCAACACTCTCTCTCTTTTCCAATCTGTTTTCTATTTTGCGATTAGTTTTGATCCAGTTTTTAAAACCAAATCAATTTATAAATCCTGAAAATATTCACAGGCACTTTATGAATTATTTCTATGGCCCACAAATACTTCCAACATTATTTGAGCATTTAAATTATTTATAATGTTCAAATGCCCAAATTCAAATAGTGTAAGATTTAATTCAAAATCCAGAATGACCTATAGGATATGTTCATCATTTTGGAAGAGGCTTTCACCTTTATCCATTTATCATGAACATTTTCACAGGGCATTTTGGGATTATTGAAAATGATTTTAGTTGAACCTATTAGAATTCAATTGGTGCTAGGGTTTCAACAATCCCCATTTCAACTTTCATGGAAATTAACATGATGACATGAATGCCTTAATGCAACTACTGTCAAGCAACTCTAGGGCTGTGACAACTCACCCCACTAAACAAGAATCTCGCCCGAGATTCAAGGCGTGAGTAAGAGGGAAAGGGAGGTCACGAAACTATTACAATCTCCATGATCCAATTGCCTTCTCGAAGATGTTGGTTCACTCCATCTTCTTGGTCTTGGCGTCTTGAGATCTTCACCCGACACGGCAACAGAAGGAAGGGGAAAACCCTACATGATTCGACCTTCATGAAGATCAAGTAGACATGATCGACTCACGGACTGAGATGGTGACACATCTTGAGTTGAGACACCAAATGCATCGAGAGGGATGGAAGAACAACAACGAGGTTTGATTAGTGGCAACAATTCCACGCTTTAGAAAGATGGTGGATGGTGTCAAGGTGGCGAGAAGATATTTATCATGATTCCGTAACGGGACACCTCGAGAAAGGTGGCGCAAGGAACTATTCCCTTAAGTGGCAAAAAGAATTACTTTTGATCCATAGATCATTGGAACTCTTTATACCAGCCAAAGGCAATCACAAGCGATCATTTGGTGGAGTGCAAAGGAATGGTATACCCGGACTAGAATGGATGATGTGGACTACCTTGTTGATGACAACGCAATGGATGATTTGCTTATCATCGAAGGTGGGGGGACCCATGGTAAGTCCACTTTTGAAGATAGCTCTGGACAAGAATTGCTAAGAAGACAGTCTATAGCGAGATAGCACAAAGATGGTGCAAGCTGGGAACGAAATGCAACTGTTCGAATGTCCCAACCATCATATCTGCCTGAGATTCAGATCTGGTTGGTGTTAGGATACTTCAGACTTATCATGTCTGATAGGAAGGGTTGCAACACAATTTGACGAGATAATGTTGCGAGATTCTCGAAGTGAACTAAGGTAGCAAGCTCCAAAATATGAGCTGGTTTTGCTACAAACAGTGAACACGTTGTCCTGCACAAGCATGACCACATGGTAGTCTTATAATAAAACACTACCGAGTTCAGGTTGGGAACCATCAACGAGGATATCGGAGTTTAACATAAGTCATATGACTAGCTCTTATGAAGAAACTTCTTCTCCTTGTGCAAATCAGTTAGTGGCTTGGTGTGCTATGGAATCCATATGGGATGAAGATGATCAGTCTATCGCACCATAGAATACTTCATGCGTGCATGACTGACTTGGGATGATTCCAAAGGAACAAAACAAACCTTTCTCAAATTCATGGCGGCAACTTACACCAGATGCACATGAATTAGAGGAAGTCACTACTTATCCAAACATAGGCTTCATGAACGGATCACGAAGGCATTGCTTACACAAGTTTCCAATACTAGGTTGATGCTCAACATGACTCACGGGGGAGACAAAATGCTACTGACGGGCTCAACAGCAACTCATCGGAATTTCCATATCACTGGACTTCCACCATCATGTGAACACGTGATAGTATTGGTCAGACCAAAGATGTAATGGTGTATGCTCGCGGGATCAACCACGAGTAAGACAACATTACGAATATCGTTGGTTCTGGTTTGACTTGACAATGGCCCATACTCAAGTCAAAGAATTGGTAGGACAATAGGTCCAACAACTGATCGCGAGGACCGATCGATGAAGATATCATCCTTCTTCAACACATACTACACAGGGATATCCCTTTGGATCGGACTAGTTTAGGCAAGCTTTTATCTTCCAACTCTCCAAGTTATTGTCTAGCTTAACCAACTAGCTCAGGGGTATCCAACACAGATTCTTGGAGAAGGGGTGGTTCACAAGGAACCAACTTGATCACGAGCTCAACATAACAGTCGAGAACCAACCGGTAACACTTCCAAGAAGATATTTGGAAAGTCACGAACCACGGTATGTTACTAAGCTCGAGAACAATCTTGCTTTTCAGGGCAAGACGATATGATCAAATGAGTGAGGACTTGACACAATCCTAACTCATCAATCGAAGTGTGCACCAGAAATAAGGACTAGGTAGCACGATCAATCTTAGGATGATGGTTTAATAACCAACACGCTAAGAATGAGAATATTGTCCATTCACTACCAAGCAACAAGTTGCTCGGGGTATTGATTTCACACATCACAATTCACTTGTCGGCTTTCCGGTTGCATCAACACGGAACCGAGAAATGAACAATGATGATGAGAAGTATCACTGCATCAAGAATTCCTAGGAGGTTGTGCAATTCCCATGACATTCTTTACATAAGATGGCAATACTTCAGGGTAGAACAGAATCAAAAGCTGAATTGGCGTTTTGATCTGCGGATACAACTACTTTGACCCGGTCCTAGAAATGGATGAGGTATCGAGTTTGTTTCTCCTAGTCATTCCGGAATAGAATGGCTTGACGGACCACAAGAATAAAATGCATCGATAAACACAAATGCACACATACCCTTGGCTATCAATTGATAGATGAAGGTCAGAATACGACTAAAGAGGAACAACTCAAGGAACATATAATTTTCTGAGTTGTGGATGCACAGATTAGTACGTCGAGCAAGCTCAACATTTCTTCCGGATAACCCATGCAAAAAGGTAGAATTGGCAGATTCACAATTATGAATGGAGAACTCCTCAAGAGCACTCTTATTGTGATCTTTTGGCTCAAAAGAACTTCTGCCATAAGCGGTTCGTAGTATTTGGAAGAAGGAAATACCACGGACCTTGAGGACTATCGCAAGGTTACTAATATCCCAAAGGTACTAGCAAATACTAGCAACATGAAGTAGGATGAATCTCGGGTTCAACAACCCAGAGTAGAATACCTACTACTAAATGGCATCACGGGATGCTTTCAAAACGATGGCCAGAATCATCACGCTAGGGATACAAAACATTACTAAATTGCTAGGTGACTTCCTAAACACCTAGGGTCATAATAATAGTTCCAACATATATGTCGAGGCAATGGAGTACCTCGACTGTCTGGTTAGTGTGCTTAATCTGGCCCAAAAGGACATCGGGAACAGAAGAAAGGATTTGCAAATGCATCAGACTATTTAGAGACCTGGGATGACTCGGACAGCATAACGGCTGTAAATGCTCAAAATGATTTGAGATATCCTGCAGAAAGGGTGGCATAACCACTCAACAACATCATAACAAGATTCTGAGATCGACAGTTATCATACAGGAGTAGTAGGAACTGAACTGGGGATTAAAACCAACAATCTTATAAGTCTATGGATTAGTAACACGTCATCCTGATAGATAGATGAGAAGCCTAGTTCTTAAACCCCGTAGAAGAGAAGAGGATGACTCAGATCAGAAGGCCATGAGGTATAAGAAGTAAAAAGAGCCTTACGTTCCCTTCCACAATCAATTCCCTTACATAACTAAAGCATTTCTAGACACAACTTCGACCAGTTTGGCTTGGTAATCCTCTGAGCAATCGGGCTCGATACCAACGCTGTCAGACCCGATCCTAGGTCACACCGATCTAGCATGTAACACATCATATCACTTTGCGGCCTCACGCACGGTATTCCCACGGTGTCGCCTTACCATGGCCGGGACCGTTTGCGTCTTTTGGCTCACGTATATGATAGTGTCGCTAGCATCCATATGACAAAGAACCGGGCCGACATGGCTAGTCGTGAACCCAAAGCGGCACTAACCTATGGGGACAGGCATACATGAAACACTTCGAGCATGTCGGTCATCAACGTATGAACTTGGGCTGTAGCACTGGCTAACAGACTCGGTATCCCGGCTGTAGCAGAGCTAGGCAGACTCAAGTATCACCGCGTGACATTTCCCGAAGGACAGACATAGGAACGAAGTGAAACACATGCCGCCCGATCAAGTGTCCAAGCAGTAGTCTTTGGCTAGCAGGACTCCGTGAACCGGGCAGAAGCGGACTACTATCGCTCGGAGGCACGAGACTACATTTCCCCATATGAGAGGCTGCCAAGGATAAACAACTAGTTTGTCGGATCCCACACATACCAAGCATTTCAAACATACACACAATATGCTCAATATGTGTAGATACAACATGGCATCACAACATAACTCTCGACTCAAAATATTATTCATTAGGCTCAAGAGCGAGATATTACAAACATGGGTCTCATGACCCAACACTCGAAAGCATACAAGTCAAAGCACAAGCGGAAGCTAATCATGTCTCGAGTACGCACAACTATAAATGAAAAAGGCTGAGAAGCCCGACTATCTACCAGATCCTCGCCGAGGCACAAGATCGTAGCTGAGGTAACAAGCTAAACGTCGAAGTCCACGTGGAACTACTAGCGAGGCCGACGCCTCTCGCAAAACATAAAATAAGCAAGCGTGAGTACAATTGTACTCAGCAAGACTTACATCGAACTAACTACATATGCATCATTATCAAAAGGGGTGGTGGAGTTTGACCGCAGAAGCCAGCTTTGACTCGGTGGCTATCCCGAACTACGATTGCAAGTAACTCTTTTGAGGTGGCGCACACGAGTCCACATATTCACCATGGCAATACACCACTATGGACCCGCTCCGTCTCCCTCACGAGAACGCCATCCATAGCACTCACGCTTATCTTGCGCATTTTAGAGTATCCACTTTCACTTGTCTATGAACCGATATAGGCAACCCGAAGTCCTTCTCCGTGGACACGGCTATTCAATAGATCATATTAAACCTGCAGGGTGTACTTCTTCACACACTCTCACCACTTACCGCGTTTACACGACATGTACTCGGCAACCTTCAAGCGAAGCCCAACGTGGGTGTCGGCCACGGCCTACCTAAACACTCAAGTCCCTAGTCCAGGTTTATCGCCTATTCGGGTTCCATCCGCAGGAGTCCGCCGAGGTTTCCCATACAGCCCGAGCGATGTGTGCAGGGTTCCCGAGATACCAAGCGGGCACTTTCGGTACACGGGCCACGGTGCCTACCGCAACACAACCCACCCCTAAGGTCAGCGCTATGCGTGCGGCCCCAAAGATGCTACAAACACGAAACTACTTGCAACTCCCTGGACCGAGGACAAGGGTGGTCAAGAAGCCGAGAGGGTCCATTGGTTTCGGGCCCAATGCGTGGTAGTAATCAGATCATGGATCACAAACACGAACTCAGTTCCTCGAGGACGGCTGCAATGAGACAACCCACCATGTACTCCTACATGGCCTCCCACCGCTACCTTTACCAAATCGTGTTCACACACTTAGCTCACACACAACAGGACATGTTCATAACAATTCCAATTCATTCCCGATGAATCAGACCGACTCAACTCTAAGCAGATAGCAGGCGTGACAAACAAGCATAAATGAGTAGGCACAACATGGGCTCAAACAACTCCTACTCATGCTAGTGGGTTTCATCTAATTCTTGTGGAATGACAGTCATGCAAAGGATCAAGGGGTTCAGCTACCGCAGCAAGTAACAGCTTGAATCGTTGTTGTCCTAATGCAATAAAATAGAGCAGGAGCGAGAGAGTAGGATTGTGTCGGAATGAACAAGGGGTTTTGCTTGCACGGCACTTCAAGATAATAGTTCTTCATCGGTGTCATCGAATAATCATCGCGGTACATCGCTCACCGGAGGGACAAACACCGCAAACAAGAGAGAACACAATCAATGCAATGCACATACTCATGAATGACATGTCATATTAATGTACTGAATTTACCTAGTGCAATAATAATCCAAGTTAGTTGAAGTGGAATTCAAACAAGGTTGAATTCCAACTCAAAATGCTATTTCTAAGTTACCCTAATCATGATTCATCCTATTCAGTGATGTTAAGTTGTTCAAACATGCATGATCATGGCATAAACAGATTCTTCATATTTTTCTGATCATTTTCATATATAAATTATTTCCATCCGAGTTACGGTTGAATTTATATGATTTTAGAAGTTTAGAGTATTTTCTGAAATTTACTGAATTAAATTAAATCTATAAAATATATCTGCGTCGACTGACGTCGAGTGTGACGTCAGCGGTCAATCGGGCGCTGTCCAGTCAAACTCGACGCTGGGACCCACGTGTCGATGTCCTAGTTAATTAACAGAGGTCGTTAGTGCTAATTTTGTCCTAACTAAAATTGTCAGTGAGGCACGGGCCCACATGTAGGTGACTCCGGGGAAGTCAACTAGGCCAAACCCGGGTCAACTCGCCGGAGTTGACCCGCGGCTCGTCGCCGGTGGAGCCAGGGACGGCGGAGGGAAGCGGGTTTCCTCCTCCGGCGACCAAATGAGAGGCGGAGGGGTCCTACGTGACGCCCGGGCTCGTGCGCATCTAGGAGGACTAGCGGGAGGTGCGGGGGTGGCCGGAATCGCGCCGGCGTCGAGCTTTGGCGGCGGCCGAGTTGAGTTCCAAGCTTTAGGCGTTCTGGGCACGGCGGGCGAGGCCGATGGGCTCTACGAGTTCTTTGGGATCACTCTGAACACGCCAAGGCAACGAGCGCAGGTGGAGGAGCTTGGGAGCACGGCTCACCGTCCATGGCGGCGGCCGGAGCTCGGTTGATGGGGCAGCTAACTAGGGAGCGAAATCAAGCGCACGGGGTGAGGGGAAGAGAAGAGGAGCTCACGAGGAGGCGGAGGTGGCCTCGGCGTGCTCGGGAGGGGCTGGTGACGGCGGGAGGGTCGCCGCGATCTCGGTGGCCGAGGAGGAAGAAGACGGCGGTGGCGGAGCAGGCCTCCCGTGGCGCTGGAGCGGTGAGGAGGAGGAGTAGGCCGAGGCGGAGGCCATGGGCACGTCGGCGAGGCGAGGAAGGCCGGTGGCCGTGACTACAGCGTCGGTGGCGGCAGCTCCGCTCGGTCCGGCGAGAGGAGGGAACAGAGGAGAGGAGGCGTTGAGGGAGAGAGTGAGAGGGCTGGGGTCGCGTGGCTGTTCCAGTGTCGCGAGGGGTCGGGAGGCCGCCAACAGCAAGCGAGGTGGTCAGCAGCATCGCCAGCCTTCGCCACGCCGCCTCGCCTTCCGGCGCAGAGGAAGACGATGAGCGGTGGGCGCTGGTGGGCTGGGCCAACCGGGCCGGCCAGCAAGGGGGGGAAGAGAGGCTGGGCGGTTGGGCGCCAGTGGGTGGGCTGCAGTGAGGCCAGGTGCAGCACTCTCTCTCTTTTCAATCTGTTTTCTATTTTGCGATTAGTTTTGATCCAGTTTTTAAAACCAAATCAATTTATAAATCCTGAAAATATTCACAGGCACTTTATGAATTATTTCTATGGCCACAAATACTTCCAACATTATTTGAGCATTTAAATTATTTATAATGTTCAAATGCCCAAATTCAAATAGTGTAAGATTTAATTCAAAAATCCAGGAATGACCTATAGGATATGTTCATCATTTTTGGAAGAGGCTTTCACCTTTATCCATTTATCATGAACATTTTCACAGGGCATTTTGGGATTATTGAAAATGATTTTAGTTGAACCTATTAGAATTCAATTGGTGCTAGGGTTTCAACAATCCCCATTTCAACTTTCATGGAAATTAACATGATGACATGAATGCCTTAATGCAACTACTGTCAAGCAACTCTAGGGCTGTGACATTCTTATCATCGTCATTCGTTTTATCTTGATTAGCATGATTAATTGACGTTTCATCATAGTTTTCATCACTAGAGTTGTCAACAAGTAAATCATCATCACCTAGCAAATCATCTTCATCACTATTGAAATCAACATACTCGGGATGTGTTACCTTTGGACCTTTGGCCATGAAGCATCTTCCAATTCCTTCATTTGGTGAGTCAAATATGTCATAGGAGTTGGTTGACACAAGTGCTAGACAGGCAACACCATCATCTTGAGTATATTCGGAGTCGGAGTGATAAATTCTTTCGAATTGATTGTAGGAGTCGGAGCCGGATACCCATTCACCAACATGAGCTTGATGTCTTCTTTTTGTGTAGCTCCTTGATGACTTTTCCTTTCTTTCCGAATCCTTGCTTCTCCGAGAGGGTCTTCGTTCATAATGATCATCTCTACTCCTCCTTTCTCTTGGTGGTGATTCTTCTCTTCTACTCCTTCTTTTGGGAGAATCTTCTCTTCTTTTGTAGGGGGGCGTACACTCATTGGAGTAGTGTTCGAGTCTTCCACAATTGTAGCAATTACGCTCACGACTAGAAGATCTTTTGTCATTGTAGGACCTTGACTTGGAACTTCTTTCTTTGCTTCTACTCTTGTAGAACTTGTGGAAGTTCTTCACCATTAAGCTCAATTCTTCATTGAAGTTTCGTTTCTCACTTTAAGATGTGGGAGTATCACATGAGGCTTTCTAAGCACCACTTGACTTGTTGTGAAGCTCTTCCTTATCCTTGAGTGACATCTCATGAGCAACAATTCTTCCAATGACTTCTGTTGGCTTGAGATCTTTGTAATTGGGCATCATTTGGATCAATGTGAACACGGTATAATATTTTCCATCCAAGGCTCTTAGGATTTTCTTGATGATGAATTTGTCGGTCATCTCTTCACTTCCTAAGCCGGCAATCTCATTTGTGATGAGAGCAAGCCTAGAGTACATTTCAGCGACACCTTCACCATCCTTGATTTTGAACTTGTCAAGTTGACTTTGAAGCACATCCAATTTGGATTCCTTGACGGAGTCGGTACCTTCGTGCATATCAATCAAAGTATCCGAAATTTCCTTTGCATTCTTAAGACGGCTGATTTTGTTGAATTCTTCGGAGCACAATCCGTTGAAGAGAATATCACAAGCTTGAGCATTGTATTGTAGCATCTTCAACTCTTCCGCGGTAGCTTCACGGTTCGGTTCTCTCCCATCAAAGAATTCACCTTGCAAGCCAATACACACAATATCCCAAACGGCGGGGTTATGTCCAAGAATATGCATTTTCATCTTATGCTTCCAACTAGCAAAATTAGTGCCATCAAAGTAAGGGCCTCTACGGTGGTAATTTCCCTCACTAGACGCCATACTCTCCTAGGTTGTGAAACCAAGGCTATGACCACCAAAAGCTATGGAAATCAAAGCAAATGGACACCAAAGCTCTGATACCACTTGTAGGATCGGAAGTATGTCTACAGGGGGGGGGTGATTAGACTACTTGACCAAATAAAAATCTAGCCTTTTCCCAATTTTAGTTCTTGGCAGATTTTAGCAACTTAGCACAAGTCAAGCACTCAACCTACACATGCAATTCTAAGAGTATAGCAGCGGAATGTAAAACAATTGCATATGAAGGTAAAGGGATGAGTTTGAAGGAGCAAGCGCAATGTTGACACGGAGATTTTTTATCCGTGGTTCCGATAGGTGGTGCTATCATACATCCACGTTGATGGAGACTTCAACCCACGAAGGGTAGCAGTTCTTGTGAGTCCACGGATGGCTCCACCCATGAAGGGTCCATGAAGAAGCAACCTTGTCTATCCCACCATGGCCGTCGCCCACGAAGGACTTGCCTCACTAGGGTAGATCTTCATGAAGTAGGCGATCTCCTTGCCCTTACAAACTCCTTGGTTCAACTCCACAATCTTGTCGGAGGCTCCCAAGTGACACCTAGCCAATCTAGGAGACACCACTCTCCAAGAAGTAACAAATGGTGTGTTGATGATGAACTCCTTGCTCTTGTGCTTCAAACGATAGTGTCCCCAACACTCAACTCTCTCTCATAGGATTGGATTTGGTAGAAAGAAGATTTGAGTGGAAAGCAACTTGGGGAAGGCTAGAGATCAAAAAAAACACAAGTATAGGTGGTTCTCTCTCAGAAAATATGTATTGGAAGTGTAGGCATGTTCTGATGGCTCTCTCCACGAATGAAGAATGGGTGGAGGGGTATATATAGCCTCCACACAAAATCTAACTGTTACGCACAAATCACGAAACTCGGTGGGACCGAATCATTAAACTCGGTCAGACCGATTTAGTTCAAAATATGAACGTTAGGATTCTCGGTGGGACGGACATGTCAACTCGGTGGGACCGATGTCATTAGGGTTAGGGCATAACGTAATCTCGGTGAGACCGATTACACAAACTCGGTGAGACCGATTTTGGTAATAGCCAAACAGAGAGTTGGTCAGGCAAACTCGGTGCGACCGATTCGCTCATCTCGGTTGGACCAAAACGTTACGAAAAGGAAACAGCGAGTTTGCATTTCGTGGGACCGATCGCTCATCTCGGTTTGACGGAAACTTTACGAAGGGAAACGGAGAGTTTGCAACCCCATCTCAGTGAGACCGAGATCCCTATCGGTGAGACCGATTAGGGTTTCTGGCAGTGGCTATGTCAACTGAACTCGGTGGCTCCGGGTGGAAAGAATCGGTGGGGCCGAGTTGGACCTTTTGGTTTAGGACATATGTGGATATGAGAAAGTAGTGGAGGGTTTTGGAGCATATCACTAAGAATTTTGAGCAAGATCCTCATTGAGCAACACCTCATCCTTTCTTGATAGTATTGGCTTTTCCTATAGACTGAATGTGATCTTGGATCACTAAAATAGAAAATGTAGAGTCTTGTGCTTTGAGCTTGAGCCAATCCTTGGTCCTTAGTATTTTGAAGGGTCCACTTTCTAATCCATGCCATGCCAAACATTGAGCTTTCCTAAAATATTTATCTTGGAATAGCATTAGCTCAATGAGCTATATGTTGTTAGGAATTACCAAAACCACCCAGGGATAGTTGCACTTTCATATTCCTTATGAGTGGCGGTCGGGGACGAGCGATGGTCTTTTCCTACCAATCTATCCCCCTAGGAGCATGCGCGTAATACTTTGCTTTGATAACTTGTAGATTTTTGCAACAAGTATATGAGTTCTTTATGGCTAATGTTGAGTCCATGGATTATACGCACACTCTTCCTTCCACCATTGCTAGCCTCTCTAATACCGCGCACTTTTCACCGGTATCATACACCCCCCATATACCTTCCTCAAAACTGCCACCATACCTACCTATCATGGCATTTCCATAGCCATTCCGAGATATATTGCCATGCAACTTACCACCGTTCCGTTTACTGTGACACGCTCCATCATTGTCATATAGCTTTGCATGATCATGTAGTTGACATCGTATTTGTGGCAAAGCCACCGTTCATAATTCTTTCATACATGTCACTCTTGATTCATTGCATATCCCGGTACACCGCCGGAGGCATTCACATAGAGTCATATTATGTTCTAAGTTTTGAGTTGTAATTGTTTAGTTGTAAAGTAAATAAAAGTGTGATGATCATCATTATTAGAGCATTGTCCAAATTGAGGAAAGGATGATGGAGACTATGATTCCCCCACAAGTCGGGATGAGACTCCGGACGAAAAAAAAGAGGCCATAAAAAGGGAGAAAAGGCCCAAAGAAAAAATGAGAGAAAAACAGAGAAGGGACAATGCTACTATCCTTTTACCACACTTATGCTTCAAAGTAGCACCATGATCTTCAAGATAGAGAGTCTCCTATGATATCACTTTCATATACTAGTGGGAATTTTTCATTATAGAACTTGGCTTGTATATTCCAATGATGGGCTTCCTCAAAATGCCCTAGGTCGTCGTGAGCAAGCGAGTTGGATGCACACCCACTTAGTTTCTTTTGTTGAGCTTGCATATACTTATAGCTCTAGTGCATCCATTGCATGGCAATCCCTACTCACTCACATTGATATCTATTGATGGGCATCTCCATAGCCCGTTGATACGCCTAGTTGATGTGAGACTATCTTCTCCCTTTTGTCTTCTCCATAACCACCATTCTATTCCACATAAAGTGCTATGTGCATGGCTCACGCTCATGTATGGCGTGAAGATTGAAAAAGTTTGAGAACACCAACAATATGAAACCATTGCTTGGCTTGTCATCGGGGCTGTGCATGATTGAATACTTTGTGTGATGAAGATAGAGCATAGCCAGACTATATGATTTTGTAGGGATAACTTTCTTTGGCCATGTTATTTTGAGAAGACATAATTGCTTAGTTAGTATGCTTGAAGTAATATTATTTGTCAATATTAAACTTTTGTCTTGAATCTTTCGGATCTGAATATTCATACCACAATTAAGAGTATTACATTGAAAATTATGCCAAGTAGCATTCCACATCAAAAATTCTGTTTTTATCATTTACCTACTCGAGGACGAGCAGGAATTAAGCTTGCGGATGATTGATACGTCTCCAACGTATCTATAATTTTTTATTATTCCATGCTATATTATATTCGGTTTTGGATGTTTAATGGGCTTTATTATACACTTCTATATTATTTTTGGGACTAACCTATTAACCAGAGGCTCAGCCCAAATTGCTGTATTTTTTGCCTATTTCAGTGTTTCGCAGAAAAGGAATATCAAACGGAGTCCAAATGGAATGAAACCTTCGGGAACGTGATTTTCGGAACAAACGTGATCCAGAGGACTTGGAGCCTACGTAAAGCAATCAACGAGGAAGGCACGAGGCAGGGGGCGCGCCTACCCCACAGGCGCGTCCTCCACCCTCGTGGGCCCCTCGTTGCTGCACCGACGTACTTCTTCCTCCTATATATACCCATGTACCCTGGAAACATATACAGAGCCAAAACCCTATTTCCACCGCCGCAACCTTCTGTACCCGTGAGATCCCATCTTGGTTCCTTTTCCGGCGCTCCGCCGGAGGGGGCATTGATCACGGAGGGCTTCTACATCAACACCATAGCCTCTCCGTTGATGTGTGAGTAGTTTACCTCAGACCTTCGGGTCCATAGTTATTAGCTAGATGGCTTCTTCTCTCTCTTTGGACCTCAACACAAAGTTCTCCTCGATCTTCTTGGAGATCTATTCGACGGAATCTTCTTTTGTGGTGTGTTTGTCGAGATCCTATGAATTGTGGGTTTATGATCAAGTTTATCTATGAACAATATTTGAATCTCCTCTGAATTCTTTTATGTATGATTGGTTATCTTTGCAAGTCTCTTCAAATTATCAGTTTGGTTTGGCCTACTAGATTGATCTTTCTTGCAATGGGAGAAGTGCTTAGCTTTGGGTTCAATCTTGCGGTGTCCTTTCCCAAAGGATGTTGAGGGCAGCAAGGCACGTATTGTATTGTTGCCATCGAGGATGAAAAGATGGGGTTTATATCATATTACATGAGTTTATCCCTCTACATCATGTCATCTTACTTAAAGCATTACTCTGTTCTTATGAACTTAATACTCTAGATGCATGCTGGATAGCGGTCGATGTGTGGAGTAATAGTAGTAGATGCATAATCGTTTCGGTCTACTTGTCGCGGATGTGATGCCTATATACATGATCATAGCTAGATATTCTCATAACTATGCTTAATTCTATCAATTGCTCGACAGTAATTCGTTCACCCACCGTAATACTTATGCTCTTGAGAGAAGCCACTAGTGAAACCTATGGCCCCCGGGTCTATTTTCCATCATATTAATCTTCCAACATTTAGCTATTTTTATTGCCGTTTATTTTACTTAGCATCTTTATTTCTCTTTATCATAAAAATACCAAAAATATTATCTTATCATATCTATCAGATCTCACTCTCGTAAGTGACCGTGAAGGGATTGACAACCCCTTTATCGCGTTGGTTGCGAGGTTCTCATTTGTTTGTGTATGTGCGTGGGACTTGAGCGTGATCTCCTACTGGATTAATACCTCGGTTCTCAAAAACTGAGGGAAATACTTACGCACTTTACTGCATCACCCTTTCCTCTTCAAGGGAAAACCAACGCAGTGCTCAAGAGGTAGCAGGCCCTGCCGGGGGAATCTCTGGCTTGCCATCCGCCGGTCCTGCCATCGCCACTGCCTCCTTGTCGACCTCCCTCTGTGCCACTAGTGCGGCACTGACCACTTGATTAGTTGCCGCTAGATAGAGCAACAACGGCTCTTGTGGTTTAGGCGCAACCAGTATTGGCGTGGAGGAAAGGTATTTCTTCAGATCCTACATCGCCGCCTCGGCTTCTGGGGTCCACTCCATCGGGCATGCCTTCTTCAAGATTTTGAAAAAGGGGAGGGCGCACTCGGCGGACTTGGAGATGAATTGGCTCATGGTGGCAACACAACCAGTGAGCCGACGCACGTCCTTGATCCGCTTGGGCGCCTCAATCTGTTCAATAGCCTTGATTTTGTCTGGGTTTGCCTCGATCTCGCGCTGCGACACAAAGAACCCGAGAAGCTTGCCGGACGGAATGCCGAAGACACACTTCTCAGGGTTCAGCTTGAGGTTGATCTTGCGCAGGTTGGCAAACGTCTTTTCCAGGTCTTGTACAAGAGTTGCCCCGTCCTTGGTTTTGACCACTATGTCATCAATGTATGGTTCCATATTTCTATGGAGCTGGGGTTCAAAACCAATTTGGACCGCTCTTGCAAACGTCAAGCCAGCACTCTTCAACCCGAAAGGCATTCGTAAAAAGCAATACGTACCACATGGGGTGATGAATGCTATCTTCTCTTCATCTTCTCTTGTCATGAAGATCTGGTGGTAGCCTGAGTAGGCGTCCAGGAATGACAACAGATCACACCCGGTCGTGGAGTCAACAATCTGGTCGATGCGCGGCAACGGGAAGGGTTCCTTGGGACAAGCCTTATTGATATATGTGTAGTCAATGCACAGTCTCCACTTCTCATTTGCCTTGCGCACCACCACCGGATTGGCCAACCACGTCGGATGGAGCACTCCTCTCACCAAACCCGCCACTTCCAACTTCTTGATCTCCTCTGTGATGAACTCCTACCTTTCTAGAGCCTGCTTCCTGACCTTTTGCTTTACGGGCCGCGCATGAGGACAAACATCTAGGTGGTGCTCAATCACCTCCCTGGGAACACCGGGGATGTCGGATGCTTGCCATGCAAAGACGTCGACATTCGCCCGCAGGAAGGTGACAAGCGCGCCTTCCTATTTGCTGTCGAGGGTGGAGCTTATGGTGAAAGCCCCTCCCGTGCCATCCTCCCTAACGGACACCTTCTTGGTCTGCGGTGGCTCAGCTCTGGATTTCTTGCTCTTACCGGTGGAGCTCTCTGGCACGTCCTCGATGGTAGCACAACACTGTGAAGAGGTTCGCTTGCCGGAGTGGGTGCGAGAGGTCTTGCCGGGCTTCTTCTTCCCTCCCGGGGCTTCAACGGCAGGAGCAAGTGCCTTGGCGCAGCTGCTGCAACTGCTTCCTGGTAGAGTTGGTCGGCGCAAATCAGCGCGTCCTTCTTGTCGGAGGGGACGGAGATGATGGTCAACGACCCGGGCATCTTCAGCATGTTGTAAGCGTAGTACGACGCCGCCATGAACTTGGCTAGCGCCAGGCGGCCAAGGATCCCATTTTAGGGCAAGGGGATCTCGGCCACATCAAAGATGATTCTCTCCGTCCTGTAGTTAAACTCTCCTCCAAACGTCACGAGCAGTGTGACCTTCCCCTTCGGCTGACTCCTCCCCGAATTGACCCCTTGAAACATGCCCATTTCCTCGAGGTCTCCATCAGGAATTTGCAGCCTTTTGATCACGACGGGCGAGATCAAGTTCGGGCCGGCCCCACCGTCGACCAACATCTTGTTCACCTTGAGGTTGCGTATCATTGACGAGACCAACAATGGAAAACACCCGACCGCGGTTGTGCGGTCAGGGTGGTCCTCGGCGTCAAAGATGAGGGGCGTGCTGGACCACTATGGAAATATTATCAGATGGAATGCGCTGATCACGGCGGCGGGATGAACATCGGGGATGTTGTACTGCACCCGGCTGAACCTCTGGATGTACTTGCGCAGGGTTTCCCCTTCCTTCTGGGGAATGATATGCAGATCACTGGCCTGGCCATGAGCTTGGTGGCCCCCGGTGATGGCACCAACGAACTAATGGCACAGATCCGACCAAGAAGATATGGAATCCGCCGGCAAGTGCATCAACCAAGACATGACGTTGGGTTTCAGTGCCAACGGGAAGTAATTGGCAAGCGCCTTGTCGATGCGAGCTCTGGCAGCTTGCATCGCGATGGTGTAGATGCTGAGGAACTCCGACGGATGGGTCTTGCCATTGTACTTCTCACCAACGTCGGACTTGAACATGCGGTGGGACGGCCACTGGAACTGCCGCAGCTCACGGGTAAAAGCTGGGCAACCCACCTCGTAAGGTAGGCCGCCGGAGCTCCCCGGTGCTGGGTGGTCCATAGCGGGTCCCGCCCGGTTGTCCGACTGGTGGCGCGTATCATGCCGGCGCTCGATAGTGGTTCAAGCATCTTTGTCGGCTCGTTCTCGAAGAACTTGGCGTTGGTCGCGGTTGGTCCGTGGGTCGGACGACGCTATGGAAATATTATCAGAAGCGTCATCGCGACAGACCGACTCCCGCGGTGGCTGGTGTGGAGGAGGAGAGTGCACCATGGCCGCCGCACCCCCGGCCCCTCCACCGCTGGCATGCGATGGTTTGACTGAGCGCCAGCCCGAAGGACCCGCCGGTCGCGGATAATCTTTATTGGCGATGGCGACGAGGCTCCGGATGGTGGCTCTCCACTCGTCGAGCTTCTCCGCGGCAGGAGGGAAGTCGAGGAGCAGCTGCGCGCGCGCCAAAGCTTCCGCTGGCGTGGGAGGCGGTGACAGCTGTGTGGACTGTGGCGCGCTTCGACTTGTAACTATGTTAGAAGGAGCTCTACCACGGCCCAGCGGCTGCGTGTCTTTTTCGCCAGCACTTCGGCGAGCATGCAGGACTCCTTCGTCCCGCAGACGATGCACATGGCTCTTCCCACGGCGGTGTCCGGGTCTCCAGCATGGTGGCGCTGCTCGTCGCGCGCACCCAGGGAAGAGCACGCTGTGGGCGCCGGCGTGGGCGTCTTGGAGGTTGCTGCGTCGCCCGTGGGTGGCACAGCAACACTCCTGGAGTGCCCCGCGCCGCCTGCGGGGGGCCCAGCTCCGTCTTTGGATTTGGCGGCGTGCGGCCCGTCGCCTGGCGCACGAACGATGCCGCTTCGCCAGCTCGATTGCCGAGAGCGATCTTGGTGCTTTCATGACTGCGGCCGGGTCTGTCGCGACCAGCCGCTGTTCGCCCGCACCGGCACGGGCCGTTCGGCTCCCGATGAGCCGATCACCGTGATCGTCTTCTTATTGGGAGCCATGGGGATGAAGAACCGCTAGGCTAACTACTAGACCAGATCCTCACAATTGCACCCCCTACCTTGCGCGCCAAAGATGTCGATGGGAAACGACACCTATGGGATCACAAGAATCCCTACTATGGTTCCCGAGGCGCAGGGTTGTGAGAAGAGCAGGATTAGCAGTCAGCACAAGGATCGTTTACCCAGATTCGGGCCGCGAGGATGCATAATACCGTAGTCCTGCTTTGGTGTGTATTTGAGAGAGTTCTTGAGCTCTCAAACTAGCTATGGTGGATGCGTAGTTCAAAAGAGCCGAATCCCCCTCCAGTACGCCATGGACCTCCTTTTATAGTCGAAAGGGGTTGCCACAGTTGCACACAGGAGGTGGAAAGGCCGACAGTACTATGAGCTTATCGCTCGTGTAATAGGACAAGACACATTTAATGCATAGCTTAGGTGTCCCTTAGCTTTATTGGGTACGGGAACGAGGGCCGTCCCGTCCGTCGCCGCCTCGCCTTCCTTCGACACGCGCCCAGGCCAGCGGTGCATGCGGCGCCATGTAGGCAGGCAGGCAGCTGAGGTGGCGCGGTTGTAGGGTCTTCATGAAGATCTGCATGCCACCACGCGGGTGCTTGCTGAGTTGGCGTAGAGGCCGCCCGTCGCCACGCAGGTGCCTGCCCAGCTGGTTGATCTAGCAGCTGCTTGGGGATGGTGGTTGAGTCTTGGTCGACGCGGGCCTGGCTGTGGCCCCGCCGACGCCCTCTGCAAGGGCCTTGCTGGGGGCCCGACAAGGGTCTTGCCGTGGCGTTGCAGTCGTCCCCAGCAAGGCGCTTGCCAGGGGTCTTGTGGATCTCCTCGGCAAGGATCCCGCCGAGGGTCGCCGTCTTCTTGTTCTCATCTGATCTTATATCTTTATGGTCTTGACAAAGATCTGTGTGCCACCATGGAGGTGCCTCCCGAGCCCTGGTTCAATGTGGTTGGTTGAGTTGGAACCCATGGGCTCAAGGGTGGCTCGCCTTGTTAGCATCGGGCAAGTCGCTCCGGCAAGGCTCTTGCCGGGGCCGCGGAGGCTGCCCCGGCAAGGGCCTTGCCGGGGGAGTCCACGTCGCCCTCTCACTCTTTGGTATCTTTGGTCTTGGCGTTGCCTTGGCCATCTTGTGCTTCGGCTTCTCTTCGGATCCCTTCCTCTGCCCTGCTTAGTGTGGCCGTGGCGCGCGGCTCCGACTGCCCATGCACAAGTAAAGGGGTACAAAGGTGTGCCCCTACTTTTGTACACCGACACGCAGCGGCGTTCCGGAGCCACCGAGAGAGAGGGGAGAGAGCTCCCCTCCTCCTTCTTATTCTTCCTTGTCCTCCCCCTAGATGGGAGGAGAGTTCCCCCTCTGGTCTATGGCCGCCATGGTAGCGGAGGGGCAGGAGCCCCTCAAAGATTGGATCTCTCTCTCTCTCTCTCTCTCTCTCTCTCTCTCTCTCTCTCTGTTTTCTTATGTTTTGCGTTTTCGTTTTTTGGTCGAAAACCGTTTCTTAAATTCCCGGAGATCCGTAACTCCGATTGCGGTGAAATTTTATCATGATTTTTTCTGGATATAAGCTTCCTTGCGGCCGAAGAAGAGCCCCAACCGACTTACGGTGTGCCCACTAGGCATTGATACGTCCATTTTTCATCATGTTTTTATGTTGATATTTATAGCATTGTGGACTGTTATTTCACATATGGTACAATACTTATGCCTTTTCTCTCTTATTTTCCAAGATTTATATGAAGAGGGAGAATGCCGATAGCTGGAATCCTGGATCGGAAAGGAGCAAGTCTGAGACACCTATTCTGAACAACTCCAAATGTCCTGAAACTTTACAGAGAATTGTTTTGGAATATATATAAAATATTGGGTGAAGAAAGAACGGAAGGGGACCCACCAGGTGGCCACAAGCCTGGGGGCGTGCCCTACCCACCAGGGCGCGCCTCCCAAGCTTGTGGGGCCCCTGGCTAGCCCACGGTCTCCTTCCTCTGCCATATGAATTGTTTCGACCTATAAAAAATCATTAGGAGGCTTTCGGGACGAAGCGCCGTCGTCTAGAGGTGGAACCTGGGCAGAAGCAATCTAGGGCTCCGGCAGAGCAATTCTATCAGCGAAACTTCCCTCCGGGAGGGGGAAATCAAAGCCATCATCATCACCACTGATCCTCTCATCGTGGGAGGGTCAATCTTCATCAACATCTTCACTAGCACCATCTCCTCTCAAACCCTACTTCATCTCTTGTATTCAATCTTTGTCTCCAAACCTCAAATTGGTACTTGTGGGTTCCTAGTAGGGTTGATTACTCCTTGTAGTTGATGCTAGTTGGTTTATTTGGTGGAAGATCATATGTTCAGATCCTTAATGATATTCAATACCCCTCTGGTCTTGAACATGAACATGAGTTCTGAGTAGTTACGTTTGTTCCTGAGGACACGGGAGAAATCTTGTTATATGTAATCATGTGAATCTGGTATTTGTTCGATATTTTGATGAGATGTATGTTTGTCTTTCCTCTAGTGGTGTTATGTGAACGTCGACTACATGACACTTCATCATGATTTGGGCCTAGGGGAAGGAATTGGGAAGTAATAAGTAGATGATGGGTTGCTAGAGTGACAGAGCTTGAACCCCAGTTTATGCATTGCGTCGTAAGGGGTTGTTTTGGATCCACATGTTTAATGCTATGGTTAGATTTATCTTAATTCTTCTTTCATAGTCGCGGATGCGTACGAGAGGAGTTAATCATAAGCGGGAGGCTTGTCCAAGTAAGGACAACACCCAAGCACTGGTCCACCCACATATCAAATTATCAAAGTAACGAACGTGGATCATATGAGCATGATGAAAACTAACTTGACGATAATCCCATGTGTCCTTGGGAGCGCTTTGCTTTATGTAAGAGTTCGTCCAGTCTTATCCTTTGCTATCAAAAGGATTGGGCCACCTTGCTGCGCCTTCTCTACACTTGTTACTTGTTACCCATTACGAATGTTCTTACTATCAAACTATCTGTTACCGATAATTTCAGTGCTTGCAGAAAATACCTTGTTGAAAACCGCTTGTCATTTCCTTCTGCTCCTTGTTGGATTCGACGCTCTTACTTATCAAAAGGACTACGATTGATCCTCTATACTTGTGGGTCATCAAGAATCTTTTCTAGCACCGTTGTTGGGGAGTGAAGTGCCTTTGGCGAGTAGAATTTGGTAAGGAAAAGTTTATACTATGTGCTGAAATTTATTGTTACTTGTCACTATGAAAAATAATCCTTTGAGGGGCTTGTTTGGGGTATCTTCACCTCGACTGGAAGCACAAAGAGTTGCCCCTCAATCTACTGCACCTACTGAAAATATTTATGAAATCCCTTCGGGTATGATAGATAAATTGCTTGCTAATTCTTATGCAGGAGATGGAACACTACATCCTGATATGCACCTAATCTATGTGGATGAAGTTTGTAGATTATTTAAGCTTGCAGGTTTACCCAGAGATGAAGTTAATAAGAAGGTCTTCCCTTTATCTTTGAAGGGAAGGGCATTGACATGGTATAGGCTACGTGATGATATTGGAGCTTGGGACTAGAACCGATTGAAATTGGAATTTCATCAAAAGTTTTATCCCATGCATCTGGTTCATCATGATCAAAATTATATATATATAATTTTTGGCCTCGTGAAGGAGAAAGTATTGCTCAAGCTTGGGGGAGGCTTCATTCAATGTTATATTCAGCCCCAATCATGAGCTCTCAAGAGAAATTATTATTCAGAATTTTTATGCTCGACTTTCTTGCAATGATCAATCCATGCTAAATACCTCTTGTACTAGTTCTTTTATGAAGAAGAACATTGAATTCAGATGGGATCTTTTGGAAAGAATTAAACTCAACTATGAAGATTGGGAACTCGAGAAGGTAAGGAGTTGAGTATAAACCTTGAATTTGATTGTGTTAAAACTTCTATGGATACCAGTGCTTTTCACAATTTTAGAACTAAATATGGACTTGACTTTGAGATAGTAGCTTCTTTCTATGATCATTTGCTACTCATGTTGATCTCCCTAAGGATAAGTGGTTTAAGTATCATCCTCCCATTGAAGTAAAAATAGTAAAACCCAATGAAGCTAGAGAAGAAGCTATTACTTATAATGTTTATCCTGTTATTCCTACTGCTTACATTGAGAACCCACCTTTTCCTGTTAGGATAAAAGAACATGCTAAAGGTTCAATTGTGGTGAATAAAATTTATATAAGAACACCTACACCCTCTGAACAAATTAAAGTTGAACCTTGTGTTGCTATGGTTAAAGATCTCTTGGTTGATAATATTGAAGGGTGTGTTATTTATTTCTGTGATGATGCCACTAGAATTGCCAAACCCGATAAAGATAAAAACAAACCTGTAGTTGGCCTACCTGTTGTCTCTGTTAAAATAGGAGATCATTGTTATCATGACTTATGTGATTTGGGTGCTAGTGTGAGTGCTATACTATTTACTTTATGTCAAGAAATTATGAATGATATGGCACCTGTTGAAATAGAAGATATTGATGTTACTATTAAACTTACTGATAGAGATACTATCACACTGATAACCCACAAGTATAGGGGATCGCAACAGTTTTCGATGGTAGAGTATTCAACCTAAATTTATAGATTCGACACAAGGGGAGCCAAAGAATATTTGTAAGTATTAGTAGCTGAGTTGTTAATTCAACCACACCCAGAGATTAAATGTCTGCAGCAATGTGATCAGTAGCACAGTAATATGATAGTTTGATAGTAGTAGAAACAATAGCAGTGGTAACGGTAACAACAGTAACAATTTTGTAGCAGTTGTAACAGTAGCAATAACAATAGTAACTCAGCAAGAACAATATGTGAAAGGCTCGTAGGCATTGGATCGGTGATTACGTTGGATAATATTCATCATATAACAGTCATAACCTAGGGCGACACAGAACTAGCTCCAGTTCATAAATATAATGTAGGCATGTATTCCATAAATAGTCATATGTGCTTATTTAAAAGAACTTGCATGACATCTTTTGTCCTACCCTCCCGTGGTAGCGAGGTCCATAAGGAAACTAAGGGATATTAGGGCCTCTTTTAATATGGAACTGGAACAAAGCATTAACACATAGTGAATAAATGAACTCCTCAAACTACGGTCATCACCGAAAAGTATCCAAATTGTTGTCACCTTGGGGTTTACGGATCATAATACATAATAGGTGCATACAACTTGCAAGATCGGATCACGAACGTAGATATAATGGTGAAAACATAAATAGTTCAGATCTGAAATCATGGCACTCGGGCCCTAGTGACAAGCATTAAGCATAGCAAAGTCATAGCAACATCAATCTCAGAACATAGTGGATACTAGGGATCAAGCCCTAACAAAACTAACTCGATTACATGATGAATCTCATCCAACTCCTCACCGACCAGCGAGCCTACGAAGGAATTACTCACTCCCGGCAGTGAGCATCATGAAATTGGTGATGGAGGATAGTTGGTGATGACGAAGACTGAAGATCCCCCTCTCAGGAGCCCCGAACGGGCTCCAGATTTGGCCTCCGATGAAGAATAGGAGGTGGCAGTGGCTCCATATTGTAAAAGACGATGAACTTCCTCTCCTATTTTTCTCTGAAAATAGGATTTTATAGCGTCGGAATTAGGGTCAGCAGAGCCTCGTGGGCCCCACTACCCACCAGGGCGTGCCAGAAGGGGGTGGCGCGCCCTGGTGCCTTGTGGGCAGCTGCCCCCCCTCAAGTGGGTCTTGGTTCAAGTAATTTTTATTTATTCCAAAATAATTCTCCAAAATGTTTCGTCCAATTTCGATAACTTTTATTTCTGCACAAAAACAACACCATGGTAGTTCTGCTGAATACATCATCAGTCTGGGTTAGTTTCATTCAAATCATGCAAATCAGAGTCCAAAACAAGAGCAAAAGCGTTAGAAAAAATAGATACTATGGAGACGTATCACACACCACTTGGGTTTGTTAGAGATGTTGAAGTCTTGTGTGGGAAAATAAAATACCCTAGTGATTTTGTAGTTCTTCGTTCCCCACGAGATGAGTTTTGTCCCATTATATTTGGTAGACCTTTCTTGAATACGGTGAATGCCAAGATTGATTGCACTAAAGAAACTGTTAGTGTAAATTTTTGTGATGTGTCTCATGAGTTTAATTTCTCCAATTTTCGTAGATAACCTCACAATAAAGAATTACCTAATATATATGAAATTATTGGTCTTGCTTTTATTGCCGTGCCTCCTACTGATCCGTTAGAACAATATTTGCTAGACCTTGGAAATGATATGCTTATGAATGAAAGAGATGAAATAGATGAGATATTATTTAAATAAATGCCAGTTTTGAAACACAATTTGCCTTTTGAGACTCTTGGAGATCCTCTTCCACCCAAGAGCGACCCCGTGTTTGAGTTTAAACAATTACATGATACTTTGAAATATGCTTATCTTGATGAATAGAAGATATATCCTGTTGTTATTAGTGCTAACCTTTCAGAGCATGAAGAAAAGAGATTATTGAAAACTCCGAGGAAGCAACGTGACACTATTGGATATACTCTTGATGATCTTAAGGGCATTAGTCCCACTATATGTCAACATAAAATTAATATGGAACCTGATGCTAAACCAGTTGTTGATCACCAGCGACGGTTAAATCCTAAATGAAGGAAGTGGTAAGAAATGAAATATTAAAGCTTCTAGAGGCAGCTATAATCTATCCTATTGCTGATAGTAGATGGGTAAGTCCTGTTCATTGTGTCCCCAAAAAGGGTGGTATGGCTGTTGTTTCGAATGATAAAAATGAACTTATCCCACAAACAATTATGACAGGTTATAGAATGGTAACTGATTTTTCGAAAACTAAACAAAGCTACTAGGAAAGATCATTATCCTCTACCTTTTATTGATCAAATGCTAGAAAGACTATCAAAACATACACATTTTTGTTTTCTAGATGGATACTCTGGTTTTTCCCAAATACTTGTGTCACAAGAGGATCAATAAAAAACTACTTTTACATGCCCTTTTGGTACGTTTTCTTATAGACGTATGCCTTTTGGTTTATGCAATGCATCTGCTACCTTTGAAAGATGTATGACTGCTATATTCTCTGGCTTCTGTGAAAAGATTGTTGAGGTTTTCATGGATAATTTTTTCATATATGGAACTTCTTTTGATGATTGCTTAAGCAACCTGGATCAAGTTTTGTAGAGATGTGAAGAAACTAATCTTGTCTTGAATTGGGAGAAGTTCCACTTTATGGTTAAAGAAGGTATTGTATTCGGGCATAAAATCTCCGAAAGAGGTATTGAATTTGATAAAGCTAAAGTTGATGCAATTTAGAAAATGCCATGTTCTAAAGATATCAAAGGTATAAAAAATTTCTTTGGTCATGCTGGTTTCTATAGGAGATTTATTAAAGACTTCTCAAAAAATTCTAGGCCTCTTACTAACCTTTTGCAAAAAGATGTTCCATTTGTTTTGGACGACGATTGTGTAGAAGCCTTTGAAATACCTAAGAAAGCCTTAATCTCTGCACCTATTGTTCAACCACCTGATTGGAACCTACCCTTTGAAATTATGTGTGATGCAAGTGATTATGCTGTTGGTGCTGTTCTAGGACAAAGAGTTGATAAGAAATTAAATGTTATCCATTATGCTAGTAAAACTTTAGATAGTGCCCAAAGAAATTATGCTACCATTGAAAAGGAATTTTTAGCAGTTGTGTTTGCTTGTGATAAATTCATATCTTACATTGTTGATTCTAAAGTAATTGTTCACACTGATCATGCTGCTATTAAATACCTTATGGAAAAGAAAGATGCCAAACCTAGTCTTATTAGGTGGGTTCTCTTGCTGCAAGAATTTGATTTACATATTATTGATTGGAAGGGAGCAGAGAACCCCATAGGAGACAACTTGTCTAGGTTAGAAAATATTCTTGATGACCCACTACCTATTGATGATAGCTTTCCCGATGAACAACTAGCTGTCATAATTGCTTCTGTAGTACTCCATGGTATGTAGACTATGCTAATTATATTGTTGCTAAATTTATACCACCTAGTTTCACATACCAACAAAAGAAAAAGTTTTTCTATGATTTAAGACCTTACTTCTGGGACGATCCACACCTTTAGAAAGAAGGAGTAGATGGTGTTATTAGACTTGTGTACCTGAGCATGAACAGGAATATATCCCATGGAAGTGTCACTCCGAGGCTTATGGAGGACACCATGCGGGAGAACTGCACACAAGGTATTACAATCTGGTTTTTATTGGCCTACTCTTTTCAAAAATGCTCGTAAGTTTGTCTTGTCTTGTCATGAATGCCAAAGAATTGGTAACATTAGTAGACTTCGGTAAATGCCTATGAATTATTCACTTGTTATTGAGCCATTTGATGTTTGGGGATTTGATTCTATGGGACCTTTTCCTTCCTCTAATGGGTACACACATATTTTGGTTGCTGTTGATTATGTTACTAAGTGGTTAGAAGCTATTCCAACTAGTAGTGCTGATCATAACACTTCCGTTAAAATGCTTAAAGAAGTTATTTTCTTGGAGGTTTGGAGTCCCTAGATATTTAATGACTGTCGGGGTACACAAACAGGGGTGTATGTTTTCCCATGACTCGTGCACGGACGGTGAGCCAACACGCGCAAGAACAAGACCACAACACCAGGATCAGATCAAGGCACGAGGGATCAATTCTTTGATGGACCAACATGCAGATCAAGAAGACCAAGACCAGCCAGAGAAAGAAGATACCTCTCCAAGAAGAACCTCCCTTGCTGGGCAAGCGAGCCTGGCAAGGTTGGGGTTGCCCCAGAAGCGAGCCTCCGAAGATCGCCCAGGCAGGCCTGCCAGGGCTCATGGAGGCAAATCACTCCACCTCACCACCCCGCAGCGACGCACGTCGTCAATCAGTGCTGTGTTAAGCTCCAAAGTGACTAAGTGGCTGCCCTCTGCCACATGGCAGCCACTTCCTACAGAACATACCTCCAAGCGACACCCGTCCTGAGACGTGTCAAGCAAGCAGGCGCAAGGCTGGCAAAATGGCTCGGCAGGGCCATCCGGGCGAGCTGTGATCTGACACTGAGCGGCGCATTTAATGCACTCTGTCAGCCTGTAGAGTTAGGTATGATAGCACTGTTTGCTATCTAATCAGTATGCAAAGACTGATTTGCCATTGTGGTGACCCCTTGACCTATAAAAGGAGGCCCATGGAAACCGTAGAAAGGATTCGGACCCCCTCACACTCCTACGCGCGTAGCCACTCTCACCCCGCAACAACCTTGCCGGGCAAGAGCGCTGCGCTTTTCCACCATCAATCCACCAAAGCAGGAGTAGGGTTTTACGCCTCACGGTGGCCCGAACCTAGGTAAAACTGTCGGTGTGATCTCTGCCATGCTGTGTTGCGCTTCTCCGCTCTTTGTGCAACGTGCCCATCCCCCCGCCGAACCAAAAGTGGCTCTTTGGCCCCATAGCATGAGTAAAATCTTTGGCGCGCCAGGTAGGGGGATCACTTGCACGTACCCAAGAGCATGAGTAGCGCGTCATCTTCACCACCATTTTCATCATCACCAGCTCCATCAGCAATGTCATTTATTAATGATGTTCGAGAAAAGGCGAAGAAGGACAAAGCCAGAGCGGGAGAGCGACCTCGCTCCCCCTCTGGCCCTGTCCGAATCCCACCACCTCCTTCCGTCGCAACGGCAGCATTGACGGACGCCAACAAATAAGGCGACGAGACCGCTCCGGGCGGATCAGGTGTTGATGGTATAATTTGGCTACATACCAACGCACTATGAATTTATTTTTTCATGATCTTCTAGGCATTGTACTAGAAATATATATTGATGACATAGTTGTTAAATCGGATGGGTTTGATCATCATTTAGCCGATTTAAGATTAGCTTTTGAAAGGATGCGCCGGTATGGGTTAAAAATGAACCCACTCAAATGTGCTTTTGGCGTGTCGGCTGGTAAGTTTTTAGGGTTCATAATTCATGAAAATGGCATAGAGATTGACCCTAAGAAAGTGGAGGCAATTAGAAATTTGGAGGAGCCCACGTGTAAAAGGGATGTGCAAAAGTTGTTAGGGAAAATTAATTACTTGAGATGATTCATATCTAACCTTGCAGGAAAAATTGAATCATTTGTTCCTCTACTTTGGCTAAAGAATGAAGCCGAATTTACTTGGGGGGCAGAGCAACGATATGCTTTCAACAAAATAAAGCAATGCTTGTCAAATCCTCCAATATTGCGGGCGCCCATGTCCGGTGCGCCGTTCAGGCTGTACATTGCTGCAGAAGATAGGGTGATCGGTGCGGTGTTGGTGCAAGAGGTCAACGGCAAAGAATATATCATTGCATACTTAAGCCGTCGTTTGCTCGACACCGAAAGTCGGTACGTGTTTATTGAAAAGTTATGCTTATCTTTATACTATGCATGGACCAAGTTTCGGCCTTATCTTCTTTCTAGTACGTGTGTGGTAGCTTGCCAGGCTGACGTCATTAAGTATATGTTGCAACAACCGATTCTTAGCGGTAGGATTGGAAAGTGGGCTTACGCACTAATAGAATATGATTTAACATATGAATCGTTGCGTGCTATGAAGGGTCAAGTTATCGCCGATTTCATTGTTGATCATAGGATTAAAGGTGATGAAAATATCAATTATGTTAGTGTGTGTCCATGGAAACTTTATTTTGATGGATCGGTTTGTAGGGACGGGCAAGGCGTCGGTAATGTTTTAATTTCCCCTAATAATTTTATTTATGATACATCGGTCCGTTTGGAATATCCTTGCACTAATAACCAAGCTGAGTACGAAGCTTTACTGTTTGGTTTACAAACTGTAGTTGATATGGGTGTAAAGGATCTAGATGCTTTTGGGGATTCGCACGGTAGTACAACAAATTAAAGGCGAATTTCAATGTTTTGATGGGTTATTAAATAGTTATTTGGACCGATGTTTAGACATAATTAAGTCTCTAGATACATTCACCATCCATCATATACCCAGAGAAGAAAATTCTAGAGCTAATTGTTTAGCACAGCAAGCATCCGGTTATCACATTAGCAAAGGAATGTTTTTTATATTAGAAAAGCGGATGCATGATGAGTCTATGATGTTGGATACTTTGCCACAGAGTGCACTTGGGCATAGCACAGTTCAACAACTAGCTGTATAATGTAGTGTAGATTCGGTGCATGTGTCACAAACGACCGAATTAGCAAATAATTTTGAACTAAATGATTGGAGAGTTCCACTAGTTAATCATTTAAAAGATCCAAGTCAAACGAGAGATAGAAAAATTCGGCGTCAAGCTTTAAAATATACTTTGTTTAACGACGAGTTGTATCGCGAACAATAGATGGGTTATTTTAAAATGCTTGGATTCGATCAATCTAGAGTGGCTATGGGTGAAGTGCGAAGGAATGTGGGACACATCATTGGCTCACAAAATCGATGGTTATTAAAAAGAGCAGGGTTTTATTGGCCGACTTTCTGGAGGATTGTTTTCGGTACTATAAAGGTTGTGAGGCATGTCAAAATTTGGGAATATCAGATTAAGCGCTGCATCTATGTTGAATCCTATAATTTGGCTGTGGCCATTTAGAGGATGGGGCTTAGACTTTATTGGTGAAATACATCCTTCATCTTCTAAAAGACATCGCTTCGTCCTAGTTGACACAGATTATTTTACTAAATGGACTGAAGCAGTTCCTTTGAAAAATATGACTCACAAAGAGGTTATTAGTTTTGTTTTAGAGCATATTATTCATAGATTCGGTATTCCTCAAACTTTAACTACTGATCAAGGTGCTTCTTTTATGTCTCATCAATTTCGTGAATTTGCCGAATCTTCAAGAATTAAATTGTTAAATTCATCACCTTACTATGCTCAAACTAACGGACAGGCCGAATCTAGCAATAAAACTTTAATTAAGCTTGTCAAAAAGAAAATTGAGGAGCATCCGAAAAGATGGCATGAGGTACTTTCGGAAGCCTTATGGGCTCATCGTATATCTAAACACGGAGCGACTCAAGTAGCACCGTATGATCTGGTATATGGTCAGGAGGCGGTTTTACCTGTAGAGGTTAATTTACAAGCTCTTAGAGTGGCGGACAAAATGATTTGTCGGCTGTAGATTATAATGATTTGATGATGGATAAGATAGATGACATTTCGAAGAAAGATTAAGAGCTTTAAGAGAAATTGAGAAGGAGAAATTAAGAGTAGCCAAGGCTTATAATAAAAAGGTGAGAGAAATCGTTTCAAATAGGGGATTTAGTGCGGAAAACGATTTTACCTGTTGGAACTAAAGATAGAAAATTCGCAAATGGTCGCCGAGTTGGGAAGGCCCGTATAAAATTATAGAGATTGTTCCTGAAATTCATATTTTGTACAATCTTTGCGAGGAGAGAAGTTGTCCAAAGCTCTTAATGGAAAATATTTTAAGAAGTATTATCCTAGCATGTGGCGGGAGGCTGAACATGTTGTGGCGATATGTTATTTCAAGTATCGCCCTGAGCAAATTAGGCCAATATATATTATTTGAAATATCGCCCTAAGAAAATTTGGCCTATGTGTCGTTGGACATCGCCCTAAGTGATGATGTGATCAATGATCGACTTTATCCTACGGCAATTCCTATATATTTTGGTCAATGCAATTGTACCAAAAACAGAGGGCATGTGTTGATGGTATAATTTGGCTACTTAGTATGTGATGAGCCAAATTAAATCAATGATTTATCAAGCTGATCGGTTAATGCATTGTTGAAGTATTGCCACAGGAAGTTTAATGGAAGGTGAAGATACAAGTCTTAAGAAGAAGCATATGCTATCTTTGGACCATCGGCGTGATGCATGCAAGTGATATATATCTACGTATATGAAGAAGTATGCTTAGTCCTAATGGCCATTATCCAGTTTGATTTGCGACGTTGCCGGAATATTTAATATTTTCTGGTGGGCTCAATGTATTTACATATGCTTAGCCACTATATTTAGTGTGATGGCGACGTGGCCGGAATACTTTATTTATATATGCAAGACTGCATGTACGTGGATATGGCCTAGATTTTTTACGTACTTAGATTGGCAAGTATATTTTTTGTACGCATGTTACATGGTAACTGAATCAAGTCCTGTTCGGTTTTTAGTTTTGGAGTTGTATTCCTGTACGGCAAGGCATGCTACGGAACCAAGTCCGGCCTTGTATACGCAAAGTCCAGCGTACCTTATTTATAAGGTAACGGCCGATTGGAAAACCCCCGAGCAATCGATCTATCAATACAAAGTCTACTTTCACGTACATCTATTTTCATCGTTACTTCCTGCCGAGCCCTAGCAGCCCTAGGGTTTGGCGATCTTTGCCGTTTTGCGCTGGAAAGCGGCCAGTTCTCCTCCATGAAAGAGAGGAAATCTTTGTTGCTTTGCTCGTAAAGCAATCGTTCAATAACTCACGAAAGCACGACGGTTATCCTGGTGTTGCGCGGCGATTTCGCGTGCCAACACAATTGGCGACTCGGCTGGGGCGAGAAGAAGAAGAGCTACACGATGAGTACCGAGTCCAAGAACGGGAGCGACATCGACCCGGAGAACGTTATCGCCGTCACACTCGACGATCTGTCGGAAGATGTTCAGCGCGAGCTTGAAGAGGAGCTTGAGAAAGAAAAGGTTGAGAGGTTGAATCTCAAGTTGGCTGGGTACGCGAAGACGAGGAACGGCGTCATCAAAAAGGTAGTTCCGAGCCCTTTCGATGCTCAGGTAAAAAACTCAACCGAAGAAATTGCTCATCTAATTGATGTGTCCGTAGCTAGTAAATATGGTTCCGATATGGAAAATACGACATGTACAATTACTCAAGCAGTAGCTAATAGACTTGAAGAGTTTAAGGAGCAGTTTAATAAAGATCTTGAAAAATGTCTACCTGGTCATGTACGCTCATTAGTGCTGCAAGTCAATGATGAGTATTTTGGAAAAAGACCGATGCCACCAGACAATAACAGATTTAACAATTTTCCAAGTAATAATACATACGCCTAGTGCATCGGCTAATGCTATGCAGCCTCATGTTCCTCATGGCCAGAACTATGTTGGTAGTTCGGCTAATAATTTAGTTCCTAGTACTACTGCTCCTATTGTTTCGACTTCGGTTCCACAAAATCACAATAACAATAACCGAAGTTTTGGTTTTAATTCTAATTTGCAGCAGCCTAGTTATCAAACAGTAGCATATAGTACACCACCACTGCCATTGTTGGTACCGGGGGTTCCGTGCGGGCGGTACCGATTCATATTTTAGTGGGTCTCCGTTGCAAACTTCACATGCTCAAGTTTCGTTGCCGGAGTTTCCGCCGCGTGCTTGTGTTTCATCTGCTCCGCAAGCCAGTTCTATATAGCCCAATAATAATTTTAAGGATCAGCTTGCTAGTATACTTAGAGAATTTGGTTTAGAACCTAAGGGTAGAGCACGTGCATATCAAAAACCATACCCTGATTACTTTGACTCGACACCATATCCTCGTGGTTTTCGAATTCCAGATTTTGTTAAATTCACGGGGGAAGATGGTACATCTACTTTTGAGCACGTGGGACAATTTTTAGCACAATGCAGCGAGGTCGGCACATCGGATGTTTTTAGATTCAAATTATTTCCTTTATCTCTATCCGGTACTGCATTTACTTGGTTTACATCGGTTGCTCCTAATTCTATTTCAACATGGGCACAATTGGAGCAAAAATTTCATGAGTATTTTTATAGCGGTGAAACAGAACTTCGGCTTTCAGATTTAACTATGGTAAGGCAGAAATATAATGAGCATGTTCATGATTATATTAGGAGGTTTAGGGATGTCAAAAACTGATGTTTCAGCTTGACCATAGCCGAAAAGGACTTAGACGATCTTGCCTTTTCGGGTTTACTCGCTCATATTAAGGATAAACTAGAAGGGCAAGAATTTTTAGATGTTGACCAAGTTTTGCAGAAGGCTTTGGCGCAAGAAAACCGGGCTAAGGAAATTAAACAATATAGCCGGTTTAAAGATAACAGAAATAAAGAGAAAGATAATCATGTGGTTAATGCCTTAGATTATGATAGTGATTCGGCTAGTGAGGATGGTGTTAATATATGTGTAGCCGAATGGGTTCAATCGCCAAAGTCAAAACCTTTTGCATGTTCTGCTTTGAAACTACACCTGCTAGAAGAGATGAAATTAAATACACTTTTGATGTTAGCAAGTGTGATAAATTTTTTGATATGTTATTGCAGAATAAATTAATTAGAGTACGAGAGGGTCATGTAATTCCACCTCCAGAAGAATTGGGTAGAAGAGCTTATTGTAAGTGGCACAATTCTTTTCTCATGCTACTAATGATTTTAACGTGTTTAAATCGACAGGTGCAATCGGCCATCAATGAAGGGCGATTGGCGTTCTGAAGGTCCTAAGATGAAGCTCGACAATGACCCTTTTCCTATCAATATGGTCGAGCTTGAGAGTAAAAAATGCTTATTCGGTCGGATCGGACCGAATCCATGAAGAGAGAAAAATATTGTTGATAACAGTGCTCCTCCAAGGATGATCAAACCAAAAAATCCAGAAATAGGAGTGTGGAAAGTCAACGGAGGAAGGAGACAAGCTCCAAGGCCAAAGCCGACAGTTAGCATGTTGTTGGAAAAATATACCTCACGCAAGACCAACAATGTGTTTAATCGGTCGGAGGTAATAAGCGTCCTAGATCTCCTTCTGGACCTCACAGTCATGAGCAATGGCAAGGAAGTGCATATGACCAACAACCATATTTTGCAATGGAGCCTACATTTTGGGGTTGTGCACCTCCTATGTATCCGCAATTTCCTCCATGGGGGTTTAATCCTTGGGCGCCATATCCTACAGGGCCAGCAGGTTATTTTCAGCCGGGATGGATCCCGCCGAGGCCTATGTTCAGACCAAACGTACATGAGAAAAGGGCTCGTTTCAATGAGGAAGCTAGATCACATAACGCCATCGAGATTCGAGGAGGTCGATCACCGATGCAGCGATGCAGAGCGCAACAACTATAAGGGCAACTACAAGCGCGTATGGATGCGGTGAAGCATCTTTGAAACTAAAGCAGCAAAAATTCAGATGATTTGGATGTTGATCATGGTCTGAAAATAGCGGAACACCAATCGGATGAAGGTGTTGTCAATTGTACGAAAACAAGCAGTGTCTCAAAAGAAGCTCTCGATGCAGAGGAGAAAAGTAATGGCGTAAAGTTGTGGCAAGCTGGCCAGTTTAATCAATTTGAAAAGCCAACTAATTCTGGGCATAACCGCATGCACGGCGGATGCTATATCCTCATGTACTATTCAGAGCCTAAATCGGCTAGTACACAAGCTGGTTTGATCATAAAGAATTGTTGCACAGAATGTCCAAGAGTTTGCCTCCGAGGAGTTTCAAGTCTAATACTAGTACATCTACACATTGGGACTCGAGCAATGTCTGTGCCCAGGATTTAATTCGATACCAGATATGATCAGCCACGAAGCTTTTTGGCCAGAGATGAAATGCTTGATGAAGAACAAAAGTACGTCGAGATAGGCGAAGGACCGAGGAGCAGCCAAATTAAGTCTGTCGCGCCAGAGACTAAAACAGCACCGCAGTGGTGCCCGAATGGACTTACTCACACTCAAAAACGACGTGTACAGCGACTGCGGACATTGGAAATAAAGGAAGAGATAGCTGAGAAGAAGCGCGATAGATGGTTCAATCAGGATAAACCAATGATGGCTACAAAGACTTGGAAGGAGAAGCGCATCGCAGCAGAGGAAAATAAAAATGCGGATGTCATCATTATTGTAGAAAATTCAGCGAATAATAAAGATGTACCAACTGATATGGATGTTAATATGGTGTTCGCATTGCCTGCTGAATTTCGTGCGCCCGAGGCAGAAATTGCTGAACTTGTTCTTGGCCCAAAGAATGCTACATTTGAGAAACCAGAGAAGCATGGGCAGCACCTAAAGCCATTATTTATCAGAGGTCACATTGATGGTAAGCCTATTGGTCGCATGCTTGTTGATGGCTGTGCAGGTGTTAATATTATGCCCTTTTCGGTATTTTCTAAACTGAACCGAAAAGAGAGCGAGTTAATGAAGACCAACATGGGACTTAGTGGGTTCTCGGGAGAATTGTCCGAGGCTAAGGGTGTTATTTCTATGGAGCTCACAGTCGAAGCAAAACATTGCCGATTGCATTTTTGTTGTCGATGTCAAAGGCGGTATAATATTCTTTTGGGACACGATCGGATTCATGCAAATTGTTGTATCCTTCTACTCTTCATCAATGCTTAATTCAGTGGGTTAATGATGATGTCGAGGTGATTGAGGCGGACAATTCTTCTTGCATTGCTTTGACAGAGGCACGGTTGATTGGCAACACGGTGACATGCGATGTTTAACGGTAGGGATTTATCGGATTACGATTATATCGAGATCGGTAGAGATGGTTTTGTACCTATAAATGCACAGCCGGTGACATAGCTCTGCTTAATGATTTATCCATATAAATGATGAATAAATACGATAGTATTAAGTGGCTACAAAGACGCACAGAGGAGTATCGTTCCGGAAAGAGCGATATGCATGAAACAATTGAAGATTTTGATGACATGGAAAAGCTTGGACAAGGATTCTCATCGGCTGATCCACTTGAGGAGATTGATATTGGTGATGGAAGTAACCCGATGCCTACATTTATCAAAGCTAGCTTGAAAGCCGATCAGAAAAGTAAGGTATGTTTATTACTTAAAGAATTCGTTGATTGCTTTGCTTGGAATTATACTGAGATGCCCGGTTTGAGTAGAGATTTAGTAGAACATAGATTACCTATTAAATCCGGTTTTAGGCCGCATAAACAACCTCGTAGAAGTTTCAATCCTAATTTATATGACCACATTAAAGAAGAGGTTGATCGGTTGTTAAAAGCTAAGTTTATCCGGCCGTGTAGATATGCAGATTGGGTTTCTAATATTGTGCCCGTGGAAAAGAAAAATACTGGTAATATTAGAATCTGTGTTGATTTTAGAGATTTGAATAAAGCTACTCCGAAAGATGAATATCCTATGCCTATAGACGACATGCTTATTAATGATGCGTCGGGATATAAAGTGATTAGCTTTTTAGATGGTAATGCAGGTTACAATCAAATATTTATGGCCGAACAAGATATGTCTAAGACTGCTTTTTGTTGCCCAGGTTTTGTTGGTTTATTTGAGTGGGTCGTTATGACATTTGGGTTAAAAAATGCCGGTGCTACGTACCAACGCACTATGAATTTAATTTTTCATGATCTTCTAGGCATTGTACTAGAAATATATATTGATGACATAGTTGTTAAATCGGATGGGTTTGATCATCATTTAGCCGATTTAAGATTAGCTTTTGAAAGGATGCGCCGGTATGGGTTAAAAATGAACCCACTCAAATGTGCTTTTGGCGTGTCGGCTGGTAAGTTTTTAGGGTTCATAATTCATGAAAATGGCATAGAGATTGACCCTAAGAAAGTGGAGGCAATTAGAAATTTGGAGGAGCCCACGTGTAAAAGGGATGTGCAAAAGTTGTTAGGGAAAATTAATTACTTGAGATGATTCATATCTAACCTTGCAGGAAAAATTGAATCGTTTGTTCCTCTACTTCGGCTAAAGAATGAAGCCGAATTTACTTGGGGGGCAGAGCAACGATATGCTTTCAACAAAATAAAGCAATGCTTGTCAAATCCTCCAATATTGCGGGCGCCCATGTCCGGTGCGCCGTTCAGGCTGTACATTGCTGCAGAAGATAGGGTGATCGGTGTGGTGTTGGTGCAAGAGGTCAACGGCAAAGAATATATCATTGCGTACTTAAGCCGTCGTTTGCTTGACGCCGAAAGTCGGTACGTGTTTATTGAAAAGTTATGCTTATCTTTATACTATGCATGTACCAAGTTTCGGCCTTATCTTCTTTCTAGTACGTGTGTGGTAGCTTGCCAGGCTGACGTCATTAAGTACATGTTGCAACAACCGATTCTTAGCGGTAGGATTGGAAAGTGGGCTTACGCACTAATAGAATATGATTTAACATATGAATCGTTGCGTGCTATGAAGGGTCAAGTTATCGCCGATTTCATTGTTGATCATAGGATTAAAGGTGATGAAAATATCAATTATGTTAGTGTGTGTCCATGGAAACTTTATTTTGATGGATCGGTTTGTAGGGACGGGCAAGGCCTCGGTAATGTTTTAATTTCACCTAATAATGTTATTTATGATACATCGGTCCGTTTGGAATATCCTTGCACTAATAACCAAGCTGAGTACGAAGCTTTACTGTTTGGTTTACAAACTGTAGTTGATATGGGTGTAAAGGATCTAGATGCTTTTGGGGATTAAACACGGTAGTACAACAAATTAAAGGCGAATTTCAATGTTTTGATGGGTTATTAAATAGTTATTTGGACCGATGTTTAGACATAATTAAGTCTCTAGATACATTCACCATCCATCATATACCCAGAGAAGAAAATTCTAGAGCTAATTGTTTAGCACAGCAAGCATCCGGTTATCACATTAGCAAAGGAATGTTTTTTATATTAGAAAAGCGGATGCATGATGAGTCTATGATGTTGGATACTTTGACACATAGTGCACTTGGGCATAGCACAGTTGAACAACTAGCTGCATAATGTAGTGCAGATTCGGTGCATGGGTCACAAACGACCGAATTAGCAAATAATTTAGAACTAAATGATTGGAGAGTTCCACTAGTTAATCATTTAAAAGATCCAAGTCAAACGAGAGATAGAAAAATTCGGCGACAAGCTTTAAAATATACTTTGTTTAACGACGAGTTGTATCGCCGAACAATAGATGGGTTATTTTTAAAATGCTTGGATTCTGATCAATCTAGAGTGGCTATGGGTGAAGTGCACGAAGGAATGTGTGGGACACATCAGTCGGCTCACAAAATGCGATGGTTATTAAAAAGAGCAGGGTTTTATTGGCCGACTTTGCTGGAGGATTGTTTTCGGTACTATAAAGGTTGTGAGGCATGTCAAAAATTTGGGAATATACAGTTAGCGCCTGCATCTATGTTGAATCCTATAATTTGGCCGTGGCCATTTAGAGGGTGGGGCTTAGACTTTATTGGTGAAATACATCCTTCATCTTCTAAAAGACATCGCTTTGTCCTAGTTGCCACAGATTATTTAATAAATGGACTGAAGCAGTTCCTTTGAAAAATATGACTCACAAAGAGGTTATTAGTTTTGTTTTAGAGCATATTATTCATAGATTCGGTATTCCTCAAACTTTAACTACTGATCAAGGTGCTTATTTTATGTCTCATCAATTTTGTGAATTTGCCGAATCTTTAGGAATTAAATTGTTAAATTCGTCGCCTTACTATGCTCAAACTAACGGACAGGCCGAATCTAGCAATAAAACTTTAATTAAGCTTATCAAAAAGAAAATTGAGGAGCATCCGAAAAGATGGCATGAGGTACTTTCGGAAGCCTTATGGGCTCATCGGATATCTAAACACGGAGCGACTCAAGTAGCACCGTATGATCTGGTATATGGTCAGGAGGCGGTGTTACCTGTAGAGGTTAATTTACAAGCTCTTAGAGTGTCCAGACAAAATGATTTGTCGGCTGTAGATTATAATGATTTGATGATGGATAAGATAGATGACATTTCAGAAGAAAGATTAAGAGCTTTGCGAGAAATTGAGAAGGAGAAATTAAGAGTAGCCAAGGCTTATAATAAAAAGGTGAGAGAGAAATAGTTTCAAATAGGGGATTTAGTGTGGAAAATGATTTTACCTGTTGGAACTAAAGATAGAAAATTCGGCAAATGGTCGCCGAGTTGGGAAGGCCCGTATAAAATTATAGAGATTGTTCCTGGAAATTCATATTTTGTACAATCTTTGCAGGGAGAGAAGTTGTCCAAAGCTCTTAATGGAAAATATTTTAAGAAGTATTATCCTAGCATGTGGCAGGAGGCCTGAACATGTTGTGGCCGATATGTTATTTCAAGTATCGCCCTGAGCAAATTTGGCCAATATATATTATTTGAAATATCGCCCTAAGAAAATTTGGCCTATGTGTCGTTGGACATCGCCCTAAGTGATGATGTGATCAATGATCGACTTTATCCTACGGCAATTCCTATATATTTTTGGTCAATGCAATTGTACCAAAAACAGGGGGCATGTGTTGATGGTATAATTTGGCTACTTAGTATGTGATGAGCCAAATTAAATCAATGATTTATCAAGCTGATCGATTAATGCATTGTTGAAGTATTGCCACAGGAAGTTTAATGGAAGGTGAAGATACAAGTCTTAAGAAGAAGCATATGCTATACTGGACCATGCGCGTGATGCATGCAAGTGATATATATCTACGTATATGAAGAAGTATGCTTAGTCCTAATGGCCATTATCCAGTTTGATTTGCGACGTTGCCGGAATATTTAATATTTTCTGGTGGGCTCAAGGTATTTACATATGCTTAGCCACTATATTTAGTGTGATGGCGACGTGGCCGGAATACTTTATTTATATATGCAAGACTGCATGTACGTGGATATGGCCTAGATTTTTTACGTACTTAGATTGGCAAGTATATTTTTTGTTTTGGAGATGTTACATGGTAACCGAATCAAGTCATGTTCGGTTTTTAGTTTTGGAGTTGTATTCCTGTACGGCAAGGCATGCTACGGAACCAAGTCCTGCCTTGTATACGCAAAGTCTAGCGTACCTTATTTATAAGGTCACGGCCGATTGGAAAACCCCCGAGCAATCGATCTATCAATACAAAGTCTACTTTCACGTACGTCTATTTTCATCGTTACTTCCTGCCGAGCCCTAGCAGCCCTAGGGTTTGGCGATCTTTGCCGTTTTGCGCTGGAAAGCGGCCGGTTCTCCTCCACGAAAGCGAGGAAATCTTTGTTGCTTTGCTCGTAAAGCAATCGTTCAATAACTCACGAAAGCACGACGGTTATCCTAGTGTTGCGCGGCGATTTCGCGTGCCAACATCAGGCAGCATGAATGCACCAAGAGCCCCATTCGGGGAAGGGGGCGATGCACAAATGTGCAGGTTTTTTGTCTCTCTCTCTCTCTATCACTCGCACTTTTTCGACAATCGAGCCGCTCTGGGTTCTATCACCGTCAATGTTGATGAGCCCGCGCGAAACTCGATTTATCATTTACCCTACTTAGGGAAATCCTGAGTAGAGTGCCGATGCGAATCTGTTAATTGATGCCCCGGCAAGCGCGCTCCGGCAAGGTCGCCCGTGTTTGGTGTGACTTTTGTGCCGATAGCCGTTGGATTGTTCAGAAAATGTGGAGGGAAGGAGAGAGAAACCCATCGTGCCCAGCATCGCGCTTCGTCGACAATAAGAAATATATGATTTAGACCGACCCCTGCCGGGGGTCGGAAGTCAATATGCATGCGACACCATCCTTCCCGAAGCTTACGAGCCCAACAAGTGACCGCAGTTGAAAGGAAGGGGTGGGGACATAGATAAAAGCTAAGTTCATGCTATCTTTGCGTTAATTACAGATTGTTTGGATTTGAATGCTTGTTTATCCCTTGAGTACCGAAGTGTTTGTATGATGAAATCTTCCACATAAAGGTACCTCTTTTAGATTCTTGTGTGCACCCTCGTTCCATCCAGAGCTAGATCACGGAACGAGTGGCTGCGTAGGAAAACCTGTCGGAACGCATTCACGCCAAGATAATTGTTGAGGGCCAGACCCTCACGACCATTGCGGCAATATGATACCGGCAGGCAACCTAAATGTGCATAGAGAATAATCATGCAGACACTGTATGGGTAACACTCAAAAGGGATAAACATGCAATTCAGATTAAGCAAAAGTACCAAGCTCAGCATAAATCATAGATAGAATGAAGTCTAAACATAGGACATGCGTCATTGTTTTGATTACAGGAAAGCACAACAGTGAGAATAATTCAAGGACGGGCCTGCCGGGCTCGTACGACAAGAACCCTGTCGGCAAGGGGAGTGGCCTTCTCCTCAGCAGCAGAAACGTCAGCACCCCGTGTTGGCTTCCTGAAACCATCAGTGAGGTCGAGGTTTGGGTGGAGACAAGCGATTTTGCTCAGAACCATGAAGAGGGAGTTGCGGGCAAGCCTCTGAGATTTAGCCTCGAAGCAGCCAGCTCTTCCCTCCTCATGGGTCTTCAGCTTGGCAATCAACTCATTGAAGAAAATCCCCAGCTTAGCACTGGGGGCCTCCTGCTTGCTAGCTGAGTAGACCGGCCCCTCCATGCCCATCGCCGTGGTATGAGTAGTAAGGCGATCGGCAATGTAGACCAAGCTTTTGATCCAGAGGTCAACTTGATCAGAGTGGTTCTTCAACTTATCCTCTGCGTCCTTCCGGAGGTGCCTTGCAGTGTCCAGATCCTTTGACAGCTGCTACTCGCGGCCCTTGATGGATTCCATTGAGCTCTCCAAGGAGCCGATCCTGGCTTTCAGATCTTCAAGGGTGCCATTGGCAGCGTCGAGGCCTTGGCCCTTGGAGGAGAGACGCGATTGTGTGTCCTTCAGAAGGGACTCTGCTTTCTGCGCTTCCTCCTTGAGGACCGAGACCTCCTTGGTGCTCCCGGCATGCTTCTCCGTTAGCTCAGCCACTTGCCGGTCGAGATCCACCTTGGCGATAGAGGCAGCGACAAGGTCATCAGAAAGCTTCTTCAATTGGGCAGAAGAGTCGACGGTGAGGGCGTCCAGGGCAACCTTGTGCTTGTCCTCCAGTTCTTTGGTGTGCTGCTGCACGAGTATCTCCAAATCATCATCCTCGGCGCGGAGAGTGGCTTCGAGCTTCTCCTCCTGGAGGGTGATATCCTGCTCCCAGGCGTCCAGAAGTCCCTTGCGCTCCGCCAGGCGCACCTCTCGAGTGATGACATCCTCCCTCGTTATCGAGAGTGTCTCCTGCTGCCTCAAGAGGACTTGAAACTGCTTGCTGTGCCAGTCACACAACTCAACTCCTTTTTCCTCCAGCTTCTGATCCACCTTGTTGGCAGATTGTCGTTGCTCCTTAAGCTCCTGCCACTTTTGGCTATGCCGCTCCCACATCTCTTTGAGACCCGCCACCACGGACTCCATGAAGGACAAGTCCATGGAGACAGCGATGGAGTCGTCCACCTCTTCAACTCCCTGGTATAATGACGACAGTATGCACTGAAGCTCCTCATCGAGTTCCATGCTCGTTGCCACTGACGAGCCAGGGGCTCCAAGTCTGGGCTGCGCAAGCACCAATGCCAGGTTGCTTGACGAAGATGGCGGTACATCCGTCGAGGCGCCAAATGAGGGAAGGGGGCCCATGGTTTGGAGGGGTATCTTCTCTTCGACCACAACCCCCGTCCCTGACGTGCTAAGGGTTTTCTCGGACTCCTTCAGGAATCTTAGAGCACCCCCGTCAGCATGATACTGTCCCTCTGTGGCGGCAATCTTGGCGGCCTCCTTGGCAGCATCCTTCCCTATGATGGCCACCCCCTCGAGCAAATCCGTCTCTTCGCTCAAAGGGGCTGCGAACAGGTCCAACGATCAATGACAAGGGTACAGAGTCAGGAATAAGAAGCAAACAGATAAGATAAAGCATGAGAAGAAAAGTAGGTAAGTTACCCGGAGAGGCTTGCCGGGCAGGAAGTTCAATTTCCCCGACAACATCAGCTGCTGGGCCAGGATTGTCGTCTCTTACCTCAGGAGCCACGACACCACCCTGGAGGGATTCTTCCGGGGGAACCCTTGGCGGGGATTCATCGATTCTATCAATGGGCGGGGTAGGTCCCTCCTGGAGGGGCTCACCTTGAGCGGTTCCCTCCCCTCCTTTGTCCTCAATGGAGGGGAGCACTCCGCCGTCATCCCCGGCAGGAGGAATCTCCTCTGTGCCTTCAGCCGGGGGCTGAGCTGTGGGCTTCGTGTCGGAGCGCTCATGCTACTCCCTACCGGGCATGTTCCTTCCACCATCGTTGGTGGCTCTGTGCGTTTGAGCTTCCTGGACCGGTGGATGAGGGTCTCCGTCTCCTCCTCCTCCTCCCTGTCGGCAACAACAAGAAAGATCAGTTGACGGATACAAGCAAGCATACTAAAGATAATACAAGAGAAGGAGAGAAATAGGGAACAACCTCCCATACTCTTCGTCAATAAGCACGGAATTCAGCTCGAAGTCCATAGGCGATGAGGGCGCCCTACTCCTCTTCTAGGGTGGAGGGGCGGAGCTCTTTGGCGGCTTCTAGACCTGCCGGCGCGCGGGAGGCTCTGATGAAGGCAAGCTCTACGAAGAGCTCGAACTCGACTAAGCGCTGGCATCGTCCTCCATGGCTGTCGGCTGCTTGGCGGGAGGGGCCCTCGCCCCAGAGAGCCGAGGAGAATGCCGGCGCATAGCTTCGGGGATGTTAATCTTGGAGGTGGTCTCCTTCGACCTGTTGGCGGCGGGTGCAGGATCGGGGCCTGCCACTCCCCACCGCCCATTTGCGAGGGCGTGGGTCTAAGACTGGCTCGGGTGCTTGAGGGACTTTTGCGAGCCACTCCTTCCCAGGTCCGACCACCTCCTCCACCTCTTCTTCCACTAGAGCCTCCGATGCTGCAACATATAGAGCCTCGATCCTGGAAGGCCCATCCCCGGCAGGCTCTCCCCCGACATGCTCTTCCCTGGCAGCCTCTTCCGAGGCTTGCGTCTCAACCTTGCCGTGGGAAGAGCTCTCATCCCCACCTTTCCCTCTTCCCTTTCCTGCCTTCCCGGCCTTCGCCCCTGCTGCGGCTTGGGATGCCCTGTCTTCCTCGAGCCGCTTCTTAATATACACCACCTCCACCGTGGAGCTGCGTTTGTACATTTTAGCTTCCACCTTAGTGGCCTTTTCTACTCAGGTGGAGGACCATGCCAGCTCTTTAGAGGAGCAGCTCGACGGAGGAGGAAATCTGCCCCTACATGCTCGACGGTCAACCCGACAGTCTTTAGGGGGTAATCCTGTTTATTGTCGGACAGAGCCTGTCCTCAGTAAGTACGAATGCCCTCCAGACGTTGTCGCACTCCAGGCATTCTGTCCATGCCTGGTAGAACTCTGGAGCCTTGTCATCCTGAATCCAACACCAATCTCCTCTCCACTCCTCCCATCTGTTGCGCTGTTGACTGGAGATGTAATCCTAGTTCTCCCTTGGCACTATCCTCGGCATCCAACTTATATTGCCGGAACGGTGGCTCTTGTTCTCCACTCGCGGGACGAAGTAGTGCCTGAACAGGTCCACATTGGGGGCAACCCCGACAAAATTCTCGCACAAGTGGGCAAAGATCGCCATGCACGCCATTGCATTTGGCGTGAAATTGTAGGATCAAAAGTATGTCTAGAGGGGGGGTGATTAGACTACTTGACTGTCGGCGTTCTGGGAACGGGGGTCCCCAGACTTGCCTGCCCGCGGCCTGCGGCGTGGCTCAAGTGGGGGCCCAGCGCGGCCCAGCTTCATCAGCTCAAGCTCAAGACCCTAGCGAGGGGCCAAGCCTCGCGGGGCGGACGACAGGAACCTTCCTCAGGATCAGCCTCGTCAGGCAGGCTCACGAGGAGGCGGAGAGATCAAGGCAGGGTACCTTAGGAGGGTGCCCCATGACGCAAGCCATGACGATCGAGATTAGGCGGGCGCCAGGCGGGCGCCAGCCTGCGCAGTGTCCTCGTTTCCCCTTTGGTGCAAAGGAGGCAAGCACATGCCGATGC